>JAOPJL010000141.1:20978022-20989691 GCA_027123545.1 Trisopterus esmarkii | reverse complement strand
GCCCTCAGGGACCCCCTGCTGAAGCAGTCATCGGACAGCGAGCTCCTCCCCTCACCGCCCTCCGGCGGCCCCTCGGCACGCCAGCCGCGATACCTCTTCCAGAGGAGGTCCAAGCTGTGGGGCGGCGAGGGGGCGGAGCGGGGGGCGGAGCGAGGGGCGGAGCCAGGGGACGGGGGCCGGCCGGTGGCCCTGGGAGGCCAGGGGGCGGGCTCGGCCGTCGATCTGACCAATAGGATGAGCTCGGCCCTGGAGCTCTCCAATAGGACGGGCTCGGGGCTGGACCTGGCCAATCGGCTGCAGCTGCTCAACAAAGACAGCCACTCCCTGGGGGAGGAGCCTAGCCCCCTGGACCCCGGACGCAGGTCGCCAGTGGGCGGGGCAAGGTGCGTGGTCATGGAAATGGTCGATTAGGTCATAACCATCATACACTAGCATTAGTTTAGTTGATAAGGTTAAGTTTAGGTGTTAGGTTGGAGGTGGTTAGTTTAGGTGTTAGGTTAGAGATGGTAAGTTAAGATACCTGGTTAGAGATGGTTATTCTAGGTGGTAGGTTAGAGGTGGTTAGTTAAGGCGTTAGGTTAGAGATGGTTAGTTTAGGTGTAAGTTTAGAGCTGGTAAGTCACAGGATGTTTTTTTTTCTTGATGGTTCTAGATGGTTCTAGCATTCCAGACGGTTCTAATGTTTTTGATGGTTGCAGATGGTTCTAGTGTTCCAGATAGTTATTGATGGTTCTAGTGTTCCAGATGGTCCTAGGTTCCAGATGGTTCTAGATGGTTTTAGATGGTTCTTGATGGTTCTAGTGTTCCAGATGTTTGTTCTTTTTCTTCCAGATGTGTAACAGACTTTGAAGACAGTAAATCGTAGGTTTTATACCCTGGGTAAACATTTGTTGTTAAAGCTGATTCATTATGAATCATAATAATATTAACAATACATTATAACAATACAATTATACTCACAATTAATAACCAGGTTCGGTATTAACCTGTTAAGCTATAATCCCAATCACAATACTATTTATCATTATTTGAATAAAGCTACTAATAATGCTATAAAGAATGCTATTAATAAAACTATTAATAATGCAGTTGATAATGCTATTAATACTATTTATACTATTTATCTGATCATTAACAATGCTGTCCATAACATTATGAATAATGCGATGAATAATTTCTGAATATAATAATAATCACAATAGTAATGGTGACGATAGTGATAACAGTGAATAGTGACGAGTGGTTGTGTGTTGCAGGTTGTTCTCCAGCCTCGGCGAGCTCCACACCATCTCTCAGAGGGGAACCAGCTACACCGTCAGACCTGGGAGTCGCTACCCCGTCACCCGCCGGAGCCCCTCCCCGTCCCCCTCCCCCTGCTCCGATAGGCTGATAGGCCTGGGCTCCTCCCCCTCCCCTGACCGGCCCGAGCTGAGCTCCGGCCGCGGCCTCACCATCCTCAAGTCGTCCAGCCTCAGCCTGCCCTCCGAGCCCAAGGAGGTGCGCTTCGTGATGCGCAGCGCCAGTGCCCGGGCGCGCTCCCGCTCACCCTCCCCCTCGCCCCATGCCTCGCCCTGCCCGTCCCCTGTGCTGGGCGGGCCCCTGCTGGCCCTGCGGCCCTGGCGGCAGCGGCCCCTGGGCTTGTGGAGTAAGTACGACGTGGGCGACTGGCTGGAGAGCGTGGGGCTGGCCGAGCACCGGCAGCGCTTCCAGGAGCACGAGATCGAGGGCTCGCACCTCCCGGCCCTCACCAAGGAGGACTACGCCGAGCTGGGCGTCACGCGCCTGGGCCACCGCATCAACATCGAGCGAGCCCTGCGCCAGCTCCTGGACGCCTCCGCTTGACCCCTGACCTCTCTTCCTCAGACCCTGGGACCTGAGATCTTAGTCTTGATATTCTGGTCGGATGCTCTTTTGGTCACTGAAACACCTCAGGCAGTCAAAGCAATTTGATCTCTCGGCATTTATACTCCCTGCTCTGGGATTCATCCCTGGTTCTTTAGCACTAGCTAGCTCTTTAGCGCTGGCTAGCCTTCTAGTACGAGCTAGCTCTTTAATCAAGTATGTTTGAAGGAAAATGAATGGCAGTGTTGCCTCTATTTGTTTTCATTTTAGATGATCACCTTTCTGAGGATCTGATGCTGTTCTCTTTTTCACAGACTAAGAAGTAAGTTTGCTAACTTACCGATTGAGATAACTTACCGATTTACCTTAGTTGGCAACTTCGCTGTCTTACTGAGTTGACTTATTCAGAATGTTAGCCAATTTAGTCCAGTTAACTCAGTATGTTAGCTAACTTACTGATTTCGCTGACATGCTAAGTTGGCTAGCAGGCTAACAGTGTGCTAAACCATTCTATTGGTTTCATAGCAGCTTTCTTACTAGACTTTTGTGTTTCTATGGAGTTATTAATCATTCACAATCTTCACTTACAAGCTTGGAATAATGTTGGCGTAGACTTTGTAATCCCTTGGTTCTATAATTCAGAGATTGTTTAGCGGATGGTTTGGTGTTGAGTACTAATGACTGTAGTGGTGTTTGTTTTGAGACGCTCCATAGCCGGGTGTAGTTTCTGTGGGCGGTGCTATCTCCTTTTAAAGCCATCTGTACAGAAATGATCATCCTCTTTTATCGTTCCTCTCTAACTAGTTAACCGTTATCTACTCTCTAGTATAACCTCTTCACCCTCGGTCACCCCCCCGCATACCGCGATCGCCCTGGTTAACCACACCGCGATCGCTCTGGTAACCACACCGCGATCGCCCTGGTAACCACACCGCGGTCCCTCCGGTAACATGCACCATCACCCCATGCCCCCTTAGGCCTGGGTGTAAACCCCTTTACCTATCGGGGTATCAGAACTGACCGGGTTTACTTCATGGGTTTATTATTCTCTGCTGCCCTCTCATCTCTACTTAACTTCCATTGAAACGCTTTTCTAGCTGCAATACATTTAGACCCATTAGAGTATTGGTGACTCTTTCTAAGACTCCGGAGGACGTTTTCTATAGATTATATGACAGTCTGAAGCCTATAGTTTTTATATTCCTATCCTGTAATTGGGTATATTAACTTAAGTCGGCTCTACAGTTTATAACTCTCTGCAGAAAGAGAGGATGGCCATCACGTTGTCATGGCAACAAGGCCTAGCGTTGCCATAGCGACACCGTCCAAGAGGTTGCAGATGTGTGACATCTGATTCAACTCTTTCAAAGTATGATTTAAAAGTTATAACGATGATGAAGATAACATGGTGTTAAAGTTATAGCGATGATGAAGACATGGTATTAAAGTTATAGCGATGATAAAGTCATGGTATTAAAGTTATAGATGAAGACAACATGGTATTAAAGTTGTTGATGAAGACAACATGGTATTAAAGTTGTTGATGAAGACAACATGGTATTAAAGTTATAGCGATGGTGAAGATGTGCTCGTTGTTCTTTTGGGTGGCTGATGTGCGTCCTGTTTTTCTTTTTTCTAAAAGCACACACCTGCTATGGAATGTGGTTGAACTAAACTCAGTCCTGGGCAGATGTAACCTTTTAATAAACTCTAATTTACTATAAACTCCCCCAGGTTCACCTGTCTGTCTGTCTGTCTGTCTGTCTGTCTGCATGTCTGTTTCATGTGGAACCCTGGCTTATGGACACACATAGCCACGTTAATGACTGACAAGTCCGACCGTTGACCCCAGTCCCTGACCCACAGGCATAAACCAGGCTGCACACACCTCACCGTGAACCGGCTGCAGGTGTAGCCCCAAGGGCCAGTTCAGTATAGACATACATAACATAACAAACTCTGTAGGTGGCGAAGCAGAAGTAAAAGCTGCATCATGTTTTGAACTACACACTTTTTCCATCTAGTGTCGACTGGGAACTGTGAGCCTCGGAGGCAGGACTTATTCTCCAGAGGTCTATGGGAGATGAGGAACTGAAAGGGAAAATAAGGCTTGGCCTCATTATTTTTTTGTATTTGTGGGCTTGGCCCCTCCTTCCTCACATTCTGCGGTTCCTCCAGGTCAGTCCCCTGCACTCTGCTCTCCCATTTGTCCGTCCCCTGCTTTCTTCTCTCCCATTGGTTGCTGGCATCTACAGTTTGAGGTTTAAGGATGATGGACCGAGAGGCCGGAGAATCATTCCACCAGCAACAATCAGGTAGGTGTGTGTGTGTGTGTGCGTGTGTGTGTGTGTGTGTGTGTGTGTGTGTGTCTGTGTGTGTGCGTGTGTGTGTGTGTGTGTGTGTGTGTGTGCGTGTGTGTGCATGCAGAAAGTTGCATATACTGTATCACTACTACTATAGAGATGGTTTAACAAACTATTACTTCCATAGAGATGGTTAATTACACTATCACTACTACAGAGATGGTTTAACACACTATCTCTAGATGGTTTAATACACAATCACTTCCATAGAGATGGTTAATTACCCTATCACTACTTTAGATGGTTTAATACACGATCACTATAGAGGTGGTTTAATACAAGATCACTACTATAGAGTTGGTTTTATACATGATCACTAGTAGGCGTACTATAGATGGTTTAACACACTATCTATAGAGGTGGTTGAATACACGATCACTACTATAGAGATGGTTTAATACACTGTATCACTATTATAGAGATTAGGGGTGTAACGATTCACTGATACGAATCGGTATCCGGTTGGATAAACAGAGATGCGACATCGATACGTGGGCCCCTGAATCGATTTGAAATGGCCTAGAATCTGTCGATGCACCGATTTAAACGCGGTTGAGACATCTTTGGCCTGACATCAAGGCAGCAGACAACTCAAAACGAAACTTAAGAGAACTTTGTATGTGTGCGCGCGTTGCGCACCCCCGCGTCTCGCAAGCAGGGTTCATAATTCGGGTTGCCAACCGTCCCGGATTGTGCGGGACGTCCCGTATTTCGGAAGATTTTGTTGTGTTCCGTACGGGACAGATTCTGTCCCGCATTTCGATCACAGCCTCGTCGGCTGTGTAATATTTAAACCAAATAATACTGTAAACCAAATAATATTATTCTAGAGCGGAACATAGTAAACCAAATAATATTATTCTAGAGCGGAACATAGTAAACCAAATATTATTCTAGAGCGGAGCATAGTAAACCAAATAATATTATTCTAGAGCGGAGCTTTGCTGTAAACGCGGCAAAACTCACGCGCGTTGCTATGGGACACAAGAATGTTGATGGTTAGGGTGCGTGTGAGTGGAGTAGCTGGCCACTGAGCTGTCAAAATGAGCAGTGACCCCCCCCAAAAATGACAGAAATATCCATGGAAGCAGTAGCCTAGATGGTGAGTCTTATTTTGATTGGTTTGCTTGTTAATTAACTGTCTTCCGTCCGTCCATTGGTTAATGGTAGGGGCGCGTGCGCGCACACCTGTCCTGCATTTGGGGGTTGAGAAAGTTGGCAACCCTACAGCCAACTTATGTGATAGTGTTCAGCTGTGTAACAAATATTTCCTTTTTTAATCTTGAATCTGGTGCTGTGTGTAGCCACATGTTTGCTCCTTCACAACTTAGACAGTCAATTTCCTTTCCTCGCTCCCCTTTTGTTGGTAGCTTAGTTATGTCATGGTGTCAACATAGTGGGTCATATGGCCAATGCTTTGGAAACTATTTCATAAAACAGTTTTGTATATATATATTTTTTGTTTAATCAGTAGTAAGCTACATGGGTATGCCATCATTAAGAACCTTCATTACCTGCACTAAAGAGAAAAATAAGAGACAGACATTGTATCAAGCACTTCTGAAAATGCACTTCTGAAAGACCAGCACATTTCAAACCAAACTGACACCCATTTTGAGGCAATTAAAATGAAGTTACTGATGAGTTTCCACATTTCTTGTAACTGATGGCATTCAGACTAGCATATAAACAATAAAAATACAATTTATTATTTTGCCTGAGACATTTGAAATAAGGAGAGTAGATAATCAGTCAACCTGCTAGCTAGTGCTGCCGCCAATTCTACTGGGACTGGTAGCTAGTAGACTGCTGCTGGAGTGGCTATTGATGGCTGTTGGAGTGGCTGCTGCTGCTGCTGCTGGAGTGGCTGCTGCTGGAGTGGCTGCTGCTGGAGTGGCTGCTGCTGGAGTGGCTGCTGCTGGAATGATAGCTGTGGCTGCTGCTGGAATGATAGCTGTAGCTGCTGGAGTGGCTGCTGCTGCAGCTGGAGTCACTGTGGTGGCTTCTGGAGTGGCTGCTGCTGCAGCTGGAGTGGCTGCTGCAGCTGCTGGAGTGGCTGCTGCTGGAGTGGCTGCTGCTGCTGCTGGAGTGGCTGCTGCAGCTGCTGGAGTGGCTGCTGCTGGAGTGGCTGCTGCATATGCTGGAGTGGCTGCTGCTGGAGTGGCTGCTGCTGCTTCTGCTGGAGTGGCTGCTGCTGGCGTGGCTGCTGCTGGAGTGGCTGGAGTGGCTGCTGCTGCTGCTGGAGTGGCTGCTGCTGGAGTGGCTGCTGCTGGAGTGGCTGCTGCTGCTGCTGCAGTGGCTGCTGGAGTGGCTGCTGCTGCTGCAGCTGGAGTCACTGTGGTGGCTGCTGGAGTGGCAGCTGGAGTGGCTGCTGCTGGAGTGGCTGCTGCTGCTGCTGCTGGAGTGGCTGCTGGAATGGCTGCTGCTGCTGCTGCAGCAGCAGCAGTGGCTGCTGCTGGAGTGGCTGCTGCTGGAGTGGCTGCTGCTGGAGTGGCTGCTGGAATGATAGCTGTAGCTGCAGGAGTGGCTGTTGCTGGAGTGGCTGCTAGGTGCTGGTGGAAGCTAGGAGACTGCTGCTGCTGGTGGAAGCTAGGAGACTGCTGCTGCTGGTGGAAGCTAGGAGACTGCCGCTGCTGGTGGAAGCTAGGAGACTGCCGCTGCTGGTGGAAGCTAGGAGACTGCTGCTGCTGCTCGCTAGGAGACTGCTGCTGGTGGAAGCTAGGAGACTGCTGCTGCTGCTGGTGGTGGTCGCTAGGAGACTGCTGCTGGTGGTCGCTAGGAGACTGCTGCTGCTGCTGGTGGTCGCTAGGAGACTGCTGCTGCTGGTGGTCGCTAGGAGACTGCTGCTGCTGGTGGTCGCTAGGAGACTGCTGCTGCTGCTGGTCGCTAGGAGACTGCTGCTGCTGGTGGTGTTCGCTAGGAGACTGCTGCTGCTGCAGTAACCTGTAAGCTGTTAGGCATACTTGTTAGCACATGGCTACCTGCCTGTTAAAATTCATACTTTGGGATTCAACTCACCATGTACTTGATACCCCACAGCAAGTAGTAGAGACACCCACAGTACCCTGGTAGACACATGGAACGAAATGCATCAAGTCCATGCTTCTGATTAATCAATGCGCAAAGAACAAAAAATAAATAAATAAATCTGCAAATCACCTTATTAGAAAAGCCATGTTGCTTTGGACAGCAGCTGTTGCAAACCTGTGTGCCTCACACTGCAACACTGAAATGAGAAGTGTCTCAATACAGTAGCAGGTCAGCTGCTGAAGGTTTAAACAATTATTTACAGCCAATCACATTGTTCTCTGTCACTGATTGGTTTGAAATAAGGTGCAACTCAATCATAATCACTGTGCCTAATGACTTGTGACAGCTGACTTGACTTGATACAAATGTTGTCCATGATGGAGGTTGTTGGTATTAGGATTATGAGTATGTATCAGTTGGAGCAGTACATGATGTTGCTACATTATCAGTTCATGTATTGAGTGTAGGTCCTAGTCTTGAGTTTTGTTCTAGATCTGTGAATCCCAACCCCCCGGTCCCCGGACCCGTTAGTGCCCAGCCTCGAAACATTTCCAGAAAGGGATCATTAAAAATAAAAATAAGAATTGATAGAGGTGGAGGAGTCTCCTGGAGGAGGTGGAGGAGTCTCCTGCTGGAGGTGGAGGAGGTGGAGGAGTCTCCTGCTATTTTGAAAAGGCATTTTGAGGCAATTAAAATGCAGTTACTCTGATGAGTTTCCATATTTCTGGCAACTGCTGGAATTTAGACTGGCTTATAAACAATAAACAGACAATTGTATTATTTTGCCTGAGAAATATGAAATAAGGAGAGTAGATAATCAGTAGAGCAGCTAGCTAGTGCTGCTGGTAGCTAGGATACTGCTGCTGCTGTTTCTACTGGGGCTGGTAGCTAGGAGACTGCTGCTGTTTCTACTGGGGCTGGTAGCTAGTAGACTGCTGCTGTTTCTACTGGGGCTGGTAGCTAGTAGACTGCTGCTGTTTCTACTGGGGCTGGTAGCTTGGAGACTGCTGTGGCTGGAGTGTCTTTGTACTACTTTTGTGTTTAACGAAGTCTCAGGTGAACTTTCTTGTGTTTCTCTTATAAATTGTTGTTTTTTATACTATTGCATTGTTGAAGGGAGCAAGACTCAAGCATTTTGTTGCTGTTGCTTTAATTGTTGTGAATATGACAAATAAACCATCTTGAAAAACAGCGACAACAACATCCTTTGATTGAAAATGATGCATCTTAAAATTAAAGACATAAAAATTGACTACTAGGCCAAAAGATGTATGAATATGCCGGTCCAGACAAAGGTTGACCAGCAGTAGCCCAGTGCATGGCCCAGAGTGCTGAGCTGATGACCAGCAGTAGCCCAGTGCATGGCCCAGAGTGCTGAGCTGCACACAGTTGCATCGGTGGCCTACTGGTTAAGGAGTTGGAGAGGTGACCGGAGGGGAGCCTGTTCGATTCCCGACCTGTAGGCAAAAAAGTGGACAATAACGGACAACTTAACTCAACACTCAGAGTTTGACGTGGAGCTAAGTGACAATGAACTCATCCGGTGACGAACACACAACGTCCTCTTCCCTCTCTCCTCCCTCCTGTAGGCTTCCTCAATGTGCTGATGAACTTCCAATGGCAGAGCTTGCTGTGCCAGGTGGAGGCGGGGCTTCTGAAGATGTTCGGCGACGAGGAGGAGGGGCCGTCTGAGGAGGGCGAGCGCCCGCCCCAGTACACCCTGCCACTACGGGGGGCAGAGGTGCTGCCCGGGCCTGACACTGACCACTCCTACCGCATCTCCCTCTGCCTGCATGGGCTGCAGATGGCTGTGCTGGAGGTAGGAGAGAGCCCAGCACCTCCTCCCCTTATCCTCAGGATCACTACCATATGGATCACTACCATATGGATCAGATGTGGCAATAGAGTTTCATGTATGAAAACATTTTACACAGTGGCGCCTGCTGCTCTTTCAAAGAGGGGAAGCTCATTTTCGGCCTACATCATATAAATTGTCAATTAATGTATATGTAAATTATCCTCTCTCTTCACCAAAGAATCACTCAGCGTTCCCCCGTCCCCCTGCAGTCCTGATCTGAATACAGCACTTGAAGTTCAGACCTCAGGCTCCCTGAATCAAAGTGATGGCCAACCTACAAAACCATATTAAACTTGAACAAGGAAATATGGGAATTATGGTAAACTGAAGCAAGGAATTGTGTGTATGAAATGTATGATGAAAATGATCTAGCAATTTCGCCAAGCAAATATCATTAAATAGGTTGCAGTTTGCCTTTCGACTCGTTTGCAAAATCCTCAATGGGACTGAGTAGTGATGGCTCGTTCGCGAACGAATAATTTTGAACAAATGACTCTTTAACATAAACGAGCTGACATAAACAAACCGACCGGATTCCCCGTTTCAGTCCGTGTCGTTCGTATCATTTGTTCTCCGAGACTCGACTCCCAGCTCCACCCGAATAACTCATCTTGGCGAACTGACGGACGCAAACTGATTCATTCAAACAAATCATGAAATCCACCACTAGGACTGAGGACTGAAGAGTGCTCTTTTGCAGACCCTCCAATCATCACGCAGAAGCCCAGTGTCCAGGCCCGCCCACTCCTCCATTCACCCCCAGAGACGCTGAATGTCCGTGGGAGGGACATAATCACAGCATTATCCAATGACCGCCGACTTTCGACGCACTAAAAAAAGCTGTTCTATGCCGCCCCATTGAAGTAGATGGACGCTGAGCTTGAACAGGCAATTGCACTGTGATGCTACGGGAATGTACGAGAAGGAAATCGAGTCAGCCGTCCTGCGATAAGCAGCTGATTCTATACAAACTCGTCTTTCGAGATGGACGTGTTCTAACGCATTTTTTGTCAATGAAATGTTAACACAACAGTATATATTTGACAATTACATTTTTGAAATTGTAGGGGAAGCTGAGCTTCCATTGCAGTCTTAGAGAACTCACTTTTTACACATATTGAAAGAGTAGGGATTTGTATTGTTATGAAGAGAATCGTGTTTGAATAATACAGATTTCAGGGTGGGATTGGTCTCAAGAACTTCTATCAACAATCTTATTGAAGTTATTTTGCCTTCAAGTTCAAGCTTTTGTCTTCTTTACATGATCTGTGGATGAAGATGAATAGACCAGAGATACCATTCATGCTGATTACAGATCATCGGATGTTATGGATATTATGGGCAGAAGCGTTGGCTGACAAACTAAGCTCAGATACACATATTTTATTATGTGAAGTGCTACTATGTCAACGCTTTCTTCTTGAGAAGCACGACATAAATCGAATGACTGGTTGCAGTTCTTGGGAGAAGTGCCGTCAATGCTTCAGTGTGTCTGCCTCTTCCTCTCCAGGCCAGCTGTCTGGACGATAAACAGCGATGGCTTCAGCTGCTCAGGGAAGAAGCTTACCATCAGAATCCACCCTGTGGCAAGGATGGAGCACCAGACGGTACCAGTGTAGCCCTCAGGTGAGGCCTGCTTAACCGTGTTTAGCCCTTAAACCTATCCATCCCCTCAGTCCGCCCATCAGTGTTGTACTGAGGGCATGTGGTTAGCAGGTAGAGAGGTAGAGCAGGTTGGCTGGTAACCGCCATCTCCGACTCCTCCTGTCTAGCTCCTAGTGTCAAGGTGTCCCTGAGCGAGACGCCTCGCCCTCACTGCTCCTGACGAGCTGGCTCGTGGCGTGGTTGACTCCGCCGTTGGTGTGTGAATGTGTGTGTGAATGGGTGAATGTGGGGCAATAATGTGACATGCTTTGAGTGGCCACTGGTTAGCGCTTTATAAATGCAATCCATTTACAGTTGACCATTTATTACTGCTTCTTCTCAGCGGCCTGCAGACCAGGCGGTTCCCCACCTCCAACATGTACATGGACGACCTGCTCCCCCTGAACGGGTCCGCACGCTCCCAGCCCATCTACTCCAACACCTCCATGCTGAGCTACACGGTACGCCATGGGCCCCGTGGGAAAGATGAGTTCAGTGATGTGATGATTTCAGACATGAAACCATTCTGATGCAAAGGTATCTATTTCAAAGGGAATATTTTGATTAAGCTAATGTCAAGTGTTGAGCTCGACCAGAGCCATTGCTCTGTGTCTAATGAGAGAGTTCTTGTTAATTTGGTTGGGAAATAATCAATGGAGGGCGGTAAACAGGTAAACACCGCTGATCAACGCCACATAGAGTTTTCAGTGGAGCCCCAGGGTAAGCTAGCTGTTTCTACACGCTGTGTAAAGGTGTCCTCTGTCTCTCAGGATGGGATGCAGGAGTGCTTGTTTCTGGGGGACACAGTGACCTACAGCAACACAGGCTTTGCCAGGCACAGTGAGTCAATCAGTATAATGTAGGTGTGTGTGTGTGTGTGTGTGTGTGTGTGTGTGTGTGTGTGTGTGTGTGTGTGTGTGTGTGTGTGTGTG
>JAOPJL010000141.1:20788051-20801675 GCA_027123545.1 Trisopterus esmarkii | reverse complement strand
TCCTGTCTATTAGAGGCCTGCCTTCAGTGAAGAAGGTACTGATACCCTCCTGTCTATTAGAGGCCTGCCTTCAGTGAAGAAGGTACTGATACCCTCCTGTCTATTAGAGGCCTGCCTTCAGTGATTCATCGCTGAGTCGATTCATCGATGAGTTGAATAATCCACTTATATTACAGAGATTTTTTTAATATTTAGAGAATGACTTAATCGTACGTAATTGATCATGTACAAATACTAATCAATGCTGCCCATTTTTTTCAGAAACTCAAATATTTGGTTGAAGAATCATTAAAACAAATATATATGCCTATGAATAAAATATATTGAAAATAAACTTTGAAAAACAAGCAAATTGTAATACCACTTTGGATTCTTAACTTATAACATATCATTTATTTATCACATTTTATAAAATGAGGATGAATTGACTATGAAAGTTGCAGCCCTATTGTGAAACTACATTGAGAACAATTATGTCATTATTAGCACTTGCTCACCCTGTCTGAGTGTCCTTCTCTCCTCATTCTCCTCCATGTGTGCACTCTGTAGGAGATGAGATTCTGGAAGTGAATGGGGATTCTCTTCAAGGTCTTACCCACCAGAAAGCCATCCAGACCTTCAAGGTAAATGGATGTTGCAGACCATTTAGCACGTGACGGCCACTGACCCCAGAGCTTTTATTGAGCACTGTGGCTTACATGCCATCATGTAAACTTGCAATATTATGTGGTGTTAACATTGAGAGGCATGGTGATGTTTCCCTCCGCCCTGCAGCAACTGAAACGAGGAGTCGTGACGCTGACGGTGCGGACACGCCTGCGGAGCCCCAGCCTGACGCCCTGCCCCACCCCCACCCTCCTCAGCCGCTCCAGCTCCCCCATCTCCAGCGCTAGCGGCGGGAACACCGTCCCCCCAGGGAGCGAGGAGGCCGAGAGCCGCAAGCCTCCGGGTCCCGGCCCCAAGGACCGCATCATCATGGAGGTCTCTCTCAGTAAAGGTCAGTCTGTCTCAGTAAAGGTCAGTCTGTCTCTATAAAGGTCAGTCTGTCTCTATAAAGGTCAGTCTGTCTCAGTAAAGGTCAGTCTGTCTCAGTAAAGGTCAGTCTGTCTCAGTAAAGGTCAGTCTGTCTCAGTTAAGGTTGGTCAATCTCTATAAAGGTCAGTCTTTCTCAGTTAAGGTCAGTCTGTGTCAGTAAAGGTCAGTCTGTCTTTATAAAAGTCAGTCTGTCTAAGTAAAGGTTGGTCAGTCTGTCTCAGTAAAAGTAAGTCTGTATCTATAAAGGTCAGTCTGTCTAAGTAAAGGTTGGTCAGTCTGTCTCAGTTAAGGTTGGTCAATCTCTATAAAGGTCAGTCTGTCTTTATAAAGGTCAGTCTGTCTCAGTTAAGGTCAGTCTGTGTCAGTAAAGGTCAGTCTTTCTTTATAAAGGCCAGTCTGTCTCAGTAAAGTTCAGTCTGTCTTTATAAAAGTCAGTCTGTCTCAGTTAAGGTTGGTCAGTCAGTCTCAGTTAAGGTTGGTCAGTCAGTCTCAGTTAAGGTTGGTCAGTCTGTCTCAGTTAAGGTTGGTCAGTCTGTCTCAGTTAAGGTTGGTCAGTCTGTCTCATTTTACGTTACGTTTTATTTTATATTACTTACAATGCATGAGTAGCATTGCGTGTGGTTGTCCATGCAACATCTGTATGTACTTCAAACTCTTCACATCAAGATTGAGCGGCCGGAGACTCAGATTAGAAAGCTGGAAAGCTGATAGATACTGTATGTAGATAGTTTGTCTGTACTTGTTTGTGCTATGCACTTAATGTCTGTTACTGTACTATACATTTGTATGAATAACAAAGAATTTAAATATTTTCCATCAGCTATTACCAAAGCATTGCCTCTAGCGCAATGAATGTGATGAATGAGGATGATCAGATGAATGTGGCTTGTGTTATTGCAGTTATTGTCTTGTCATGGTAGTACATTGCAAGATAACATAAAAAAACAGATGCAAAAAATAATTAAAGCTTTCAAAGACTCTAAGTAGCAGTTTTTCTGTTTATTTTCCCAAATTGAGAAATAAATGGTACAGTGTGACATAATTTGTTGTCAGCAAGGTTTTCAATTTGAAAGGATATGACATCATCTACTTCGTCTTCTTTATTTCCAGAGCCCGGAGTAGGCCTGGGCATCGGAGCGTGCTGCCTGACCCTGGAACACTCTGCTCCCGGCATCTACATCCACAGCCTAGCGCCAGGCTCTGTGGCCAAAATGGACAGCCGGCTCAGGTGAGATGACCTGGGTCTTTTCATCTGGAACATTTTGAAAAACACTCAAATCAAAGCCTGTAATCTACCTAAAAGTGGACTCAGTAGAGAGATCAGCACACAGCAACAACATGAAACAGCGCTGCTCTCCTCGTCCCTGCGCCTCTTCCTTTTTATGTTCTGTTTCTTCTCCTCTTTCTCCTCCTCCTTCCATCCTTTCTCATCGTCTCCTGTCTACTTGTGCTTGTGATACATTTTTTTAGATAAGATAGGCATATAGGTATGTGTCATTCACATAACTATGTGAACACATCATTTCTACCAGTGTATAAAGCAAACACAGTAATGTACTGCATGAAAACATAACTGGGCCTTCACAACGGCTACAGGTCACAGAGGTTATTAGTGAGTAGATACTGCTGTAACTGCTAGCTTGCATTTGATACCAAAACAATAGAAACGTTTCTAAAATGACATTCTGTAACAAATGCAATCATATCAGAGATATATTCATTTGAATTCACATGTACATTTAGGGAATTTAGCAGACGCTTTTAACCAAAGCAACTTAAAATAATTACCTTTGTCAAAAGAAGGTGAAACAACAACAACAATATATAATACAAACAATATATCAGGAGCAATGTGAATCCGGCACTGTCTGCGCAGAAGAATGAGCTTGACCAAAGAATTGTTTCCTGACCAGTAGATGGCAGTGTGTAACATGAACCAATACAGATGAATGACTTTAAGGTTTAACCTTCTATTAATGTTTTTTTAATGAATAAAAAGAAAAATATTTTTAATAAATGCAACTGAAAAATATTTGATATAATATAATATATTACTGACAAGTTGTAAAGTTATCGTATGCTAGACCTATCATCCATAACTAAAAGTTGTCTGTGTGAAACCCATCCCTGTAGTCGTGGAGACCAGATACTGGAGGTGGACTCCGTGAGCCTGCGGCATGTAGCGCTGAGTGAGGCCTATGCCATCCTCAGTGAGTGCGGCCCCGGGCCGGTCAGCCTCATTATAGGCAGACATCCCAACCCAAAGGTGAGAGTCACAGCTTCTCCCCTTTGCTTCTTACTGATTCTCCAATGGGGCACTAATGAAGACTGGCTGAAAAACCAAATACAGTACGTTAGAAATACAGATGAATATAGTTGTCAACATAGTTTGATCCATCTGCAGTGATTCTACCTGGTCTACATTACTCACATTATTCAGGCCAGTAACACATGCACATTGCAAGATTGCTTTCTAATGTATAGAAATGTTCCAAACAAATTATAGAAACAATGTAAATGTATTTGTCACTGATCATGAGCATCACTTCCAGCACCTTAATGCATCATGGAAGTTATCAAGAGAACTCATAGCCCAACACAGCATAACTCTCTCCTTATTTAAACCCATTTCAAACGATTGCTTGTCCTTTTTGGGGTAGGTGTCAGAGCAGGAGATGGACAATATTATCGCTCGTTCCACCCATCGGGACAGCACAAGCAAGGACAGCCACTCTTGTCACACCTTAGGTCTGTGTTTTCCCTCTATTTCTTGCTGTTTTAAATACTGATGGTATGTTAGTCCCGAGTACAATTTCCACTGTTTCCCCAGGGCACTCCTTAAACACCCTTTATGCACTGTTTATATTCTAGGCAACCTTCTTCCCACAATGAGCATGCCAAGCATTTGCATGCTGAAACGAGGAGTCGGTCGGGTTAGATATACAGCTGTCATCTAATCTGTATTTGAAATATGCAGGTCTGCCCTCCAAAAGTCCCTCCCCAACGGTCAAGGGCAAGCAGGGAGAAGGTTCTCCCAGTCTCAGCTGGACCATGAAGAGGTTTCTGGAACCGGCCAGCAGGGTAAGAATTTCAGAAAGATCTTGAGTCCCACATTGTTGAACTCCTGAAAATATATATCATCATAGTTGGTTCCCAAAAGTTGTTGGTGAGATAAAGAAAGTTTTCAGTGAGATAAGAAACCTAATTTGTCGAAAATCTTTCTTTTGAAGAAAAGAAAGTAACATAAAATACACGACCTATCTTCTGTTCACAGCAGGGGTCCCTGAGCTCGGAGGCTGAGCTTTCCCAGTATTTCTCCCAGGAGGTGACCAGCCCTTCAACCCTCTCTGCGTCCACCACACTTGGCTCTTCTGACTACGACGCACCCCATCACACCCAAGCAGATCACCCCATCGCTCAGCGGGGTAATGTTCCGGTCCAAACCATCCAACAATTTAAAGAAATGAATCTCATATCTATAATGCATAATATCGTATAGATATAGGCATAAAAATGAAAAAATTGTGATTCATTAGAAAAGTTATTATACAAATTATATGATATATATAAATATATATATATATATATATATATAACCATAATAAAGGTTTTTAAACAGATCAGTGATGCTACATACACATATATAGTAAATATATTCACTTGATTTGATATTGGATGTTCAAGTTTCTTGGTTCATTATCGTTACTTGGATAACTACTAAATAGTGATTCTCCATCGTCCCCATGGCCTCTCTCAGCAGAAGCAGAGAGCGGTCTCATGTACCAGGCAGCAGACCTCAAGAACAGCAGCAGCCCTGAGGTAACCGACCCCCACGCGGACCCACCCCCCCAGCAGAGCCTCACCGGGAGCCCCTCCTCGGTGCGGAGCCCTCTCCTCCGCCAGCGCCGCGTACTCTGCTACGAGGAGGACCACAGTGACGACGACCACGAGGAGCACCCCCGAGACGCAGAAGGCTCGCTGCCGTCCTGCAGGACAAGCGACATCCAGGCGGCGGACCCTAGCGTTTCAAATGCCTCCCGTGCCCCTGAGGACCACTCCGAGAGGGTTACTGCAGCGTTGTCTGTAGAGGTGGACGAGGACGGTCGTGACGGGGGACATCTGCGACAGCTCTGGAGGAGTGAGGCCCCCGGGCTGTTCTACAGCAGCTCCCTGGAGTCTGAGGAAAGCGTTGCTGTGACCTCGGGTTCAGAGTCGCCCTTCGCACCCATAGGCGGTCCCTTTGACCTTGAAGCGTGCAGAACAGCTGACGGTGGCTTTGTGTCCGGTAAGCTGGATGTGAAGAAAACCCCTCAGACCAGCCGCGACGGCGGCCAGCTGGAGTCAAAGCGCTCCCCGAAGCTGGAGCATAAAGCAGTCATGCGTGTCAAGAGCATGATGAGCATTGACGTGCCCAAAAACGGCCCGCCACCAAAGATTAAAGGAGGCGTGGATCTTCCTCTGACTCTAACGTCTTCCCCATCCCAATCCCAAGACACACCCTCAGGTGGAGCCCTGGCGAGGCCTCTGCTTCAACATGGCCGGAGAGCAGAGGGCAGCGAACTGGCCGGCGTCTGCACCATTGACAAGGTATTCTTGAGGAAGAGCAAGGAAGAAACCTTTGGCCTTGATCTGGAGATCAAGTCATCCCCCCTGAAGGTGGTCATCACTGCATTAAGACCAGGAGGGGCTGCTGAAAGGGTATGTGTTTATTTTGGACAATTTTAATCCATCCTTCAAGTGGTTGGTGGGTGGCAAACCTTACACGGACACTTTTTGAATCATATAGATGATCCAGAACATGGCGTGATGGGATCATCACGCCATTTCATTGCTTCAGGTTGCTTCATGACTAGTTTGTTCCTTGTGTAGGTGGATAAGGGTTTTATGATGATTGCCGTTAATCTGGGCAATTCTGCTATTTTTCCAGGAATCCAATGGCAAAATGAGTGTTGGAGATGAAATAGTGGTGATTGGGGACTTGCAGGTCTGCGGATCAAACTATCAGGATATATGTGATCTCATGCGAAACCTTCCTGAAATCCTCTCCTTGGAAATCAAGAGACCTGTATCAGGTATGAATCTAGAAAAACTTCTTGACCCTGGGATGTAAGGTCTGGTGATTTTAGGTCTGCTGTTTCACATGTATGTGTAGCCCCAGTGTCATAGAGATATGTCTTTAAGAAATCTGGCTTATCTAGCTCTCAGATATAATATAGCTTGTCTCAAATAGGCTTCATCAGTAATGTTCAAAGTTCAAAGATTTCTCTAATTGTCATATAGTGAATAATAAACAACTGTGGAAAATATTAGCATCAATGGAAAACGTATTTCAACATAAGTAATGACTATTTGGAGACAATAGAGCAGTTAATATTACTAACAAGTAGGATCACACTTCCCTTGCTGCCAGTACCCTGCGCTCCCCAGTAGGGAACTGCGAGCAGCTGGCTTTGTATCCATGGTGATTATCTTCCTCATTTGGCCCTTAGTAGTCAATGGTAGATTACCTAGTTGTTTTTACACACTGTATGCCTGGTATAATAATAGAACCTTTAAAAGTAGCCTCGTAGCAAATAGTAGCAACCCATTTGACCATTTAGACATTATCCTTATTATCACCTCTTAAATAAGCATTCCTGCTTAAAATGTGTCGATTGATGATGTACAAGTCATTCCAGTTCCTATATAACCATATTTTGTAGTATTTCCTATTGCTTTGGCTAAACTTGTTATTGGTACATGATGTGGCACGGGAAGTCAAGACAAGAGTTTAATGTGAGCCTAGACATAGTTTAATGTGAGTCTAATTTCAATGATCAACGACTAAAGATTGCATTAAAAAGAAGTATCAGATTTTGGTTGCCCCTAATGAACAAGTACTAATTAAATAATGATTTCCATCATTCATCTTTCCACACAGCTGTAAACCGGCTTTCAAGTTTGATAATGTCATCAGGAAGTTTTGATGGGGCCAATAAAGACGATGTACCCAGACTCCACCAGAAAGAAAACCATGGCCCAACCGCAACGGAAAGTCCAGGAAATTCTGCATCAGGAACGAATCCCAGCCCCATAGTTCATCCAAACGAAGATTCTCCAATACCAGTCACAAGTACAGCCATTCTAATAGGTGACTTGGGGACCTCTGGGGACCTCGATGTTACAAGTGGCTCCCCTGCTGAACCATCAGGCAGTGAACCTGTTCCCTGTGGCCCAGACCCCCTCGGGAGTGTTGGTGTTCCTGCACCAACACAGCCCAGTGTGCAGCTTTCCAACCAGGAGAAAGGAAGTAATAAGGGTGGCCTACAGATTGTGGGGACACGATTCTTAAACTGTTACTCCAGAAATTTTGGCCAGTTCAAAGAGAACAATGTTCTACTTTCTAATCACTCAAATGGAGAGGGGTCAGATGACGGCTCTAAACACATGTACAACATTGGGATGGATAGCGATTCAGAAAGTGACTCCATCACTGAAGGTCATTCTGTGGATAAAACTGCCAACCTTGAAGGATCCCAAGAACTTGACTCAGATGTGGAGGAAGTTGAACTTTGCTTTCGTGAAGCGAATCAGATGGAAAAGTTGATAACAGGGACTTTGTCACCTCAGAATACTGGCCAAAATGAAGAGCAAAACATTGCTCAGACCTCTCGTTTAATGGAGGACCCCGAATTAATTTCGATGACAAGCAAAAATGTTCATCATCTAAATATTTCCCATGCCTCAGGGGTCACTTTGTCTGGGGAACCTACTCTTTCCTTTTGTCATGATTCATGCAAGTTTTCCATAGATTCAATTCCAGTGCCCTTGGAGTCTTCAGCGGGCCACAGCAATACCTCTTCATGTTCTCAAGTTCCGACGACAAGTTCTGTGTGTTTAAGCATATATAGCCCTGAGGCCCTAACTTCGAATATCCAGCAATTCCCAGTATCAAATCCCGAAGAGATGAAGTCTCCATCAAATACTGCAATTTCATTGAGACATGATGAACAGAGAATAAACAATTTGGCATCACAAGATTCTGCAAAGTCTACCAGCTCGGACAACAGCAAGTCACAAACAACACTGTTGAGTTCTCAGTCAATAGGAGACAATGAAATGGAAAGAGTTCTTCCCACCTGCAAAACTACATCAAAAACTACCAAAAGTCAGCTGCAAAAGGCAACAGAATCAAATTGTGTTAACATTCCAGGCCAAACTAAACCCCAAGAGAAATCTCAAAATAGACCCAACACCAATGCTCCAAGATTAAAAGGTCTGACGAGTAAGAATAAAAACAAGCACCAGGAGCCACTTCTACTATTACCCACCAGAGCACAAAGCCCTGTCACTAGAGGTGCTAACTGTTCCCCTCGTCAGTCACCCAAATTACAACCAAAGAAAATTGATGTTTCCAGTCGGTTAAGAGTTGCTAAACAATTGGAGATAACCTGTCCTGCGTCTCCCAAATTAAATATAGGCCAAGCTAAAGGCAAGTCAAGTCTGCCTGGTAGAACATTAGAGGTAGCACCGTTTGACAATAAGGCAAAAGAGTGGGAACCCCAGCAAGGATATCGAGTCTCAGCCACAACATGTGGTAAACAGGAGACATCTGCGACACAGAGGACATTTATAGAGGTCAGACTGTCTTCCACCTCATCTCCCACACCTTGTCAGACACATAACAAACCTATGACTATAAAGCAAAGTGGCCCAACTGAAAGCACAGTTTTGCAAGACAAACATATTGGAAGCCCAAATGGTAGTGTATCTCGAATGGTTATATTGCCATGCCCCATCCTTAGTGTGGCAAAATCAAATGGCATTGTTAGTAAGGCAGCAGTCAAATCAACAGAGTCTATAAATGAAATGCATTCAAGTGATAGTAGTACTAAACCTTTCAAAACACCAGAGACGGATGAATGCTTTAAGTCCAGTCGGTCAAGACTGTATTTAAAAGCAATGGAAAGACGAAGCCTTTCTACAGATGGTGCATTTTCTGTGGACCTCAATCCCTTCTCAGTTCAACAAAAGATCAAGTCTTTTGAAAATTTAGCAAGTTTTGAAAAGCCAGTAGTTAAAGGCATTGACATTCCTTCAGCTTACACTTTAAGTTGCAGACCTTCACTTAACCAGAGGTTGTCTGGTTATATGGGTTTAGTCAGTGCTATCGACGGTCGCGCACTGAAGAGGAGTTTGAGTTCTGGTGTGGAGAACTTCAACCTTTCCTCACCTTCCTCACTATGTCTCACCAAATCTCCTTCAAGCTTTACTTTGACTAGCTTTGATCTCCCTGTAGACGTCAACATAGCCACCCAGGACAAGATTATGGATGTAGCTCCGAAACCTACTGATGGCCTCAGCCCAACAACGCCACCAGTCTTTAGACGGAAGCAAGCAAGGGGACATGCCAACCTTTCCCGCATCAAAATGCGGGAGCTCAGGGCACTCAGCATGCCTGAATTAGACAAACTATGCACAGAGGACTTCAGAAGCAATCCAAGTGCAGTGTGTTTTAAAACTGACCCAGGGATACAGCCGACTGATGTGATAGAATCCCCCATCGACAAGTGCTCCTACCAAAAGGACACAGAGGGGGTTGTTATAGAAGGCAATCCAAGGGCCATGAAAGAATCGATTCAGGAACATGCCAGAACAGGCCACCACCCAGATCTCAGCGGCTGGTCAATAAGGTAAGATGAATCAGATGTTTCATATACTGATGTTGAAACTGATTAAAAAAAATACATGTAACAATTAATATATGTATTTATGAATCAAAGTACAGAAAATGTTTGTATATTTCCTAAAGTGGTGTCTTGTTACAACTCCTGCAGTCTAAAGGAGTTGGCAAATTCTCCTCTGGACCAGAGCAGGCTACAGGCAGTGCTGTCCTTGTTGAGGAGTAAATCTGATGTGCTGTCCCTTCTCCAAGAAACTAAGGCTCTATCTGAGGTAACTATCTCAATCACAGAGTGGTATATCTACAATTATTTAAGCAAATTGCCATAATGACCTTAGCACAGTAATTGGACTTGACCTGGATTTTCACACTCTACAGGTCAAAGTTGATACTTTCTTCGTTGTCCTCGTCAAAGAAGAGGGCTCAGGGCTTGGTTTTAGTATTGCTGGTGGAGTGGACCTTGAGCAGAAATCTATAACCGTAAGTACAAATATTACTAACTAAATATATACTATTCAGTTATTTAGAAAATGCCATACAGGGTAATCAGCTATATGTTATTAAAGGTCCCATGACATTCCACCAGGTGTGGTGTGATTATCCGTTACAAGTCATTTTGAAAATCTGTCTGTTATGACATCACAGGTGGGCGTTTCCATCTAGATGTGTGACGGATAGATGAGCAACGTTTGCTACAATCTACTGGGTAGGCTGGTAGACTGATCTATCCAGCACACATCTAAGTGGAAACAGCCACCTGTGATGTCATTACTGACAGATTTTCAAAACGGCATTTAACACTTAATCACACCACACCTGGTGTGTCATGGGACCTTAAAGGATGAGTTGGATATCTTGCTCAAACCCAATCTCAATCTCACTCAACGCAAAAGTCAATGATGTGTAAATTATTCATTTAACGATTTACAGGGAAAATCTACATATGAATTATTTCTACTGACTCTTACTCTTACTCTTACATTTATTTTTTGGGAAGGTTCACAGGGTGTTCACCAAAGGGACTGCTACTCTTGAGGGCACCATTCGCAGGGGCGACATTATCCTCTCCATAAACGGCATAAGCCTGGAAGGCACAACCCACGGAGAAGCATTGTTCCATCTCCATCAAGCCCGGATGTTCACCCAGACCATAGTGGTCATTTGCAGAGGCAAAGAAAGTGAACACCGTGGCCCTCCATGCCTTGACGTATTACACCAGCCGACACAGCCCTCTCTGTGCACCAAGAAGAACTCAATGGAGGCTGGAGCAGGTCAGAATAACGTGAGATGTGGCCAATGTGTGCAAATACAAACACCAGATTTATTTTAAGAAATATAACTAACCATAATATACAGACTTTTAAAGTGTCAGATGTTCACCAATTGAAACATTGGACTGTGTGTTGGATATGGTCGTGTATAAGGACACACACATGCATCAAGTGAAGTTAGAGGCCCAACTCTAGGCCCCAGTGACACTCCTAGCAGTCCCACAAAGATTCAACATCATCTTAATTCAACACTTTTCAATCAAATAAATCACATAACTGATCACTTAAATGTGTTTGGTAGTTGTTCATTTTTACAATTTTAACTATGCTTCAATGGTTCACCTTTTCCCCATGACAATCAAATATTTATCTAACAGCATGTTTTTAATCCATGTGTCCTGATCTGAGACTGCATACCTTTCATTATTTTGTCAGTAGTTGAAGTAGGTCCTGATGGTGCTCTGAAGGTAGAACTTCACAAGACTTCTGCTGGGCTGGGCTTCAGTCTGGAGGGGGGAAGAGCCTCGGCCCAGGGAGACAGACCACTGCATGTCAAACGCATTTTTAAAGGTAAAAAGCCTTCATCGTTTCTACAGATGTGTATAGCATTCATTTGTTGAAAAGTCACACACAAATATTTTGTAATTAGGCTATGCACAGAAATACCTTACGTAATTATGAGATACATACTATCTTCAGACTTAATCAAAATTTGAATTACAAGAAAATGTCTCAGAATTATGAGATATGAATCATATTAAACTAGATAATGTATGTTTTATATGTAATATATATATATATATATATACAGTATATACATTTTTACTAAATCGATGGGTCACTGTTTGTTGTGTTGTCTTCTATCCCTTGCTCTTATTTCAAAGAAGCCTATATTTGATTGTCCTAATAATACTTAGGAGTCAAATTATGGACGGTTTTTATGCTGGGCAATTTTTTAGTACTGCTTCATGTGCGTATTGTGAAAAATTGAGTGCTGCATCAACTCTTTGATAACGTACCAATGACCAATGACCAATGACATAATTGGTCCAACATTTTTTTTTGCAGGCAGTGAGTTTGTTGCAGACCCATTTTGTTTCGCAAAATGTTTATGAAGCAGTACTCTCTCATGATGGCCAATGGCGGAATGTGAAACGGTTACAATACTATCACAGTAGTGAGGTGAAAAACCACCCATGCATCGGTCAAGGAGTGTAGATTTTAGATTACCACAAATGCATCGGTAACCTAGAGTACTTTGTCAACCACAGGGGGTGCTGCAGAGCTGTCCCGGGCCATTGATGTAGGGGATGAGGTCCTTGCCATCAACAGCCACCCCCTTGTGGGCCTCATGCACTATGATGCCTGGAACCTCATTAAGGCTGCCGGTGATGGTCCTGTGCACCTTGTCATACGCAAGCCGAGGACGTCCGTCTGACTTTTCTACAAAGGGGGAACATCATGACCAGGAATTAGCGAGGGTAAAAATGGATCAACGCAGAGTACCCAATTGTCTACTTTAATTTTCTTCAAATCCACCTATAATGAGTATGTACTTTATACAACACGTCAGTGATTTCCAATATAAGACTTTGTGCCAGTATGTGCTACAATTAAATTTAAATGGATTTATTTTCCCAAATAAAATAAAACCGGTACACAAGGAATGTTCATGATGAATTTAGAATTAAGGTGTTTGACACACATACCATATTATACTGTCTGCTGTTAATTCTTATGTTAAATTTGGGGTAAACTTAGCTCAGGAGGCAGAGCGGGTTTCCTGGTTGCTAATTCTATCCCCTCAGCTTAGTATCGAGGTGTGACGAGCTAGCTGTTGGTTTGCATGCTTGACTCCGCCGTCGGGGTGTGAATGTGTGCATTAACCGTTGTAGGGTGCATTGGATAAAAGCGTCTGCTAAATGCCCTAAATCTAACTGTAATATTTTCCCTTAACAGCTCTGATCTCTCATTAATATGCAGATCCAGTTGTCACCTTAATGTACCCTTGTCGCTTCTATTTTAACATTTTTTTGTTACGAGTTACAGTGTAAGAGACATGATTGGCCTGGCCATTCCAGGAACAAACTTACGATGCGGCTCACGAGGCCAAAAAGACAAGGACAAAATGTACTGACAAAAAAGATATCTTGGGATAGGACTTATTGCCATCAAACACTATATACTCATTAATTATTTGTAAATAATATCTTGTAATTATTTCTCGGCTTGTCATATTTTGTAAAATGTGTGTATTTAATGTATTTAAATTTAGGTGACGGAATGTATTATTTTATCTAACTAGCTTAGTGTACATTTAAATAGAAAGGAAAATAACTTTGAACAGTTTAGTAACGCAGCAAGGTTAAGCTTCGTACAGCATTTTTATATTTTATCTGATTTTCCATATGACTGACGCAACCTGGCTAATTGAAAGATTTTTTGTAAATCATTGGAATATTTCTGTATAAAATAAATGTATATATATTTTTTACTGAATTGAATTCTCACTGTACATATTTATTTTGAAATTAAAGCGTATAATGCCTCTCTTTATTTTGGTTTTGCACTATGTACCTCACTTTCAAATAAGATGACAGCTGCTGCAGGTATTGGAACAGAAGTTCAGTAGTTTAGATGGGGGGGGGGGGGGGGG
>JAOPJL010000141.1:20750972-20765020 GCA_027123545.1 Trisopterus esmarkii | reverse complement strand
CCGCCCCCCCCCCCCCGCCCTACCTGTGGATGAGGGCCGGTCCTCCCAGGGCCAGCCGGCCCCGGCCTGCCGGGTGTAGTCGCCCTCCGAGTGGACGGAGGACACGGAGGAGGGCCGCTCCGCCCCTGCATAGCCCTGGCCGAGGTTGGGCGACTTGGACTTGCGGCTCGCCGCCTTGCTCTGGGGTTTCTGCTTACCTGTGTTTAGCAAAGCGTTCAGCAAAGCGTCAGCGACATGACTACTACAAACTAGCCGTTTGCCGGACATTGCGTGTTCACTCAGGGTCCTAAACCTTTAGTCACATTTTATCCTTTGACCTAATTCCCAATATGGGAATATCATGCAGCCATGCGATTATTTTAACATGTGACTCTGAATTATCTACCCAGCTTTGGCTGGTGTGTGACCTGGGACCCTGCGTGTGTCAGCGTGAGAGAGAGAGAGGCGTGGACCCTCACCTATGCTGGGTGAGCGGTTGGCGTCCTGGCGGCCCTCGCTGTTGGCCGGCTGGGAGCCGGGCCCCCCCTGGTGGTCCTGGTCCGGCCGGTCCTCCAGGTTGCCCATCAGGGCCTTGCGGATGATGTCCTCCAGACCCAGGTTGCTAGCCGGGTCGCTGAACGAGTGGTTCCTGGCGTTGAGGCTGCCTGCAGGGCGCCATGGTAACCACACAGAAGGAGAGCGTGAGGCGGGTGAGCGGGCGGGCTTGTCGAGTAGGGGCAGCTTAAGCTTCTGGTGGTTCAGTTGAGCCTAATCTTTCGCCGTCTAACTAGGTTAGGCAGGATTACAGGGGGTGACTTGGACGATGCGAATGGACGATGCTGATTTTAACAACTGTATTTCTACAGTGGAGGTCTACATAGTGTTGATTTTAAACCCTTACAGACACTTTCTGACCGTTCACAAGTGCAGGTCGAGTTTGTGTTCGCTGTTACTAGCCAATGACGCGCCTACAGATCCCTACTTCCAGCAACATTATCGATCGATGCAAACACCCCGTCCACACAGATTTAAGCTCACATGCCCACAGACTTTAGACAAATAATCCAGCTAGCAATTTGAGACAAGGGTGAACCTCACCTCCCTACCTACTCATTAATTACCTCCCTGAATAAAAGCTGAATAACCCAAAATGACCCAGAGGGAGAAGCTAGCTCTCGGTAAAGCAGAGGTCAGCAGGTTTGGATGTGAACAACCCCGGCGTTATTTACCTGAGCTGGTGACCGCAGGCAGGTTGAAGATCTCAGTGCCTGGCTGTGCGTTTCCTAATAAGACAAATTGTAGGATGGATCAATAAAAATTATCAACAAAAACAAATGTTTTACAATAAAGTGTGTGCGGGTGCATGCATGATGTAATGCATAAAAAAAAGAAGGCACACTTACCAACATCAGAATCCCCGACACCAGAGGAGTTCAATTTCCGGAAGATCTCCTGCTTCTTGGACTTCACCATGGGAGAGGTGTTCTCCAGCTTGGTGAAGAAGGAGGGCAGGTAGGACATGTTCCCCGGAGAGCGAGAGTCACTCCTGGAACCAGAGGGAAAGCACATGAGTGTCAATGATGAATGTGTGTATATGGGTGGCGATGATGGGTGAGTGGGGCAGCTTATTCCAGTTTAAGACTTCAAATTCACATTTGGAGTTTAACCTAAAAGGGTTAGTTATGATTTTTTTTATGGGATTTGTCCTTGTGAGATCAGTCCTTTATATCATGTTAAGATTCCTCCCCAATAGGGGACTGCGGATCACTTGATTCATTTCATGGCTAGGGTTTCATCTGAGACTCTTTAACTACGGTGCTGCTCTGGGTCCTCTGGATCCTCCCTACCTGATCTCAGGGTTGTCGTTCGTCCTCCTCTGGGGGGCCGGGGGGCCAGCCGTCTCCTGCTTGTCCTGGTAGCTCTGGGGCGGAGAGATGGGCTCATAGTTCTCCATCTGCCGGCCCCGCTCCGGAGACTTCCCGGGTCTGGCAGGGACAGCAGAGCAAACACAGCGAGGTGGATCAGTGTAACAGCCACAGCCACAAAGACAACGAGGAGCTCCAGTGTTCACTCTGACAGGCTGGCCGGCGCGGGGTACCTTGCTCTGGGCTTTTCGGCAGCGTTTTCCGGGGACACCCTGCTGGAGGGCCTCTGGTGGTGGGGGGCCTGGGCCTGGTTCTCTGGACTATAGCGGCTGGGGGCTTTGACCCGGCTGGAGGTGGACACCAGGGGCGCGGCGCTCTGGAATGTGCTGGAGGCAGAGGAGGCCGGAGGGTCCTGGTTCCGGGCAAAGTCCTGGGTGATGATGTGCTGTGTTTGTGGGGAAATAGGTATGAACAAATATGGAAAATCAATTAAGAGTGATGCAATAAAAGAGTGCTTTTCAAACTGGATGGCAACAAAAAATGTACATAAAAAATAATATATATATCTATATGCATATGCCTGCCTTATCTGTTTAATTACATCATTAGCAACTTTGCATTTGTCAAGAATATACAGAGATAGAATGATAGCGATCTCAAGTGTTGACATGCCAATGACAACAAATTGCTTATTTTACTAGACAGCATGTTTGTAAGTGGCCGAAAGTGATCTCCTGGGTAACCACAGGAAACGGTGTTCTGTGGAACCCCAGCGGTACTAGAACCACCACCCGCGCACAACCCCAACCCCAGGGTGCGTCTTACCGAGATGTGGTCCGCCAGGGTCATGACGCGGTGGGTCTTGGGGACCTGAGCGTAGGCGTCCCCCTGGGAGGAGGGAGGCGGCTGGGGCGCGGCGTGGGGAGACTCCCCCTGCTGCCTGTAGCGGCTCATGTCGAAGGGCCGCATGCCCGCCGCGGGGGCTAGCCCCGACATGGAGCGCTGGTGGGCTGGAAGGCAGGAGTAAGTTAGAAGACAGGAGTAGCTAAGGAGACGGGAGTGGCCCCGCGCACGGTGGCCTGGTGACTGGGCAGGCAGGGAAGAAGGGGCGAGTCACCCTTCATCCACGTGCTCTTGACTGCTGAGTGTGTTGATGGATTTAAAGTGGAGCCCGTCTCTCAGGTCAGGCTAAGCTTTGATACAACCTCAGAGTTTATCAGTTTTCTAAATCAGATTGACGCCGCGTCTCTCACCTGGTGGCTGCGGCTGTCTCTCCTCGGGCTTGTCTTGCTGCGGCTGCACTGGGGAGCTGGCGGGGCTGATGACCTCGATGGTGCCTCCACTGGGGTTGTCATAGCGATTGGATGCCACTGCATAATTGAGGAGATAAAAGGTTAGCCTGTGATGCATGGAACCCGATAGTACTGTACCAAGCTCTGTAACACTATTGATCTCTATGGTCATCAGTTTGGCAGAGAAAATCGCCATTTTGGGTTGCGGCATCGGGGATCATTATATACCGTACAAACTCCAACCCCCAACCCCACCACCACCACCACCAACTCACAGCTGCTGGAGGAGTCTGAACTCTGGGAGCCCCTCTCGCGGGAGTCCTTGTCCGAGGCGATCTGCCGGGTGATGATGACGTCGATGAAGTTGGCGGCCGAGATGGTGGTCTTCCCGTGGGTGCGCAGCTCCTCCTCGATGCGGGCCTTGGTGCCCTTGTCCTTGGAGCCGTACTGGGCCTGCATGGCGTGCCGCTCCGCCTCCTGCTGCTGGTGCTGCTGCTGCAGCTGCTGCTGGTGGTGGTGCTGCTGCTGCTGCTGCAGCTGCTGCTGGTGGTGCAGCGCTTGTTGCTGTTGCTGGTGGAGGTGCTGCTGCTGCTGCTGGTGGTGCTGCTGCTGCTGCTGCTGCTGCTGCTGTTGGAGCTGTTGGTGCTCGGCGAGGGTGGCGGCCCGCCGGGCGGCCATGTCGTCGTCGCGGTGGTCCTGCTGCTTGCTGCTCTCCTTGGCCTTGGCCACGTCCATCTGGGGCGCAGAGGCGGCCGCGTCCACCAGGGCGGCCAGGGCGTCCGCCGCCGTGCTGTAGCGGGAGCCCGCCTGCGCCTGCGCCTGCGCCTGAGCCGCCGCCACCGCCGAGGCGGAGGACTGGGGTCTGTGAGAGAGAGAGAGAGAGACACCCAGAGCCAGAGAGATTAGAGACAGAAAGACACACCCAGACCCAGAGAGATTAGAGAGAGAGAGACACCCAGACCCAGTGGGTGAGAGAGAGACACCCAGAACAAGAAGGATGAGAGAGACTCCCAGACCCAGAGAGATGAGAGAGAGACACCCAGAGCCAGAGAGATGAGAGAGAGACACCCAGAGCCAGAGAGATGAGAGAGAGACACCCAGACCCAGAGAGATGAGAGAGACACCCAGACCCAGAGAGATGAGAGAGAGAGAGAGACACCCAGAGCCAGAGAGATGAGAGAGATAAAGAGATAGAATATGCAAAAGGTTGAAGGAGAGTAAGAGAGAGAGCAAGATAAAAAATGGATGGAGAGATAAATAAAGAGAAAAAACAAAGAGCGAGAGTAAAAAGAGGAAGAGAGACAAATACACAGAAAGAAAATAAGAGGAAGCGAGCTCAGAGCCACCGATGAATGCCTGGAACGGGCTGAAGGTTTTCCGGCGTGTGCTTGTGAACTACTCAGAGCAGCGGGCGCTGAAGGTGTGCCTACATGAGAGACGTGATGACGCTCTTGCTGTTGGTTCCCTGGAAGATGCTGGGCCTCTGCTGGACCACGCCTTCAGGGGTCCTCACAGAGGGAGACGGGGAACGCAGGTAACCACGGCTAACCGGCCTGCCCGGCTGCTCTGAACCTGGAGGGACACACACACACACACACACACACACACACTTAGGTTAAACACAACAGACAGACTATTGGATGACATTAATGGCGCATTTCCACCAGAGGGTGCGGGTCGGTTCAGTATGCAAAGGTGCGGCACGGTTCGCATTTCCACCGCCAAAAGTGGGCGTGAGCCGTACTCTTCTCGCAGTACTTCTCCGGTGAGGTACTGAGACGCCTGAAAGGGTGTCAATAACTTCGAGCTACACACATTGTCCGTTGATTGGTAGACAGAATCGTCACTTCCGTGGTATTTCTGTAAAAGCTCGGGTTACTGAAGAAAATGTTAGGGTTAGGCAAAAGTTGGATAGAATGTCTAGAATGTCCTACATTGTTGCTCGTTGTGTATTGGGCGCGTTCTTCTTTTTCATTGGATTTATTATCAGGCTACACAGTGTCGGGCTGCTATGAGATCACGATGCTTAGGTAGCTGCACACCCCGCCCACCATAAGGGTACTGTCAGCTTAAACCCCGCCCACCATAAGGGTACTGTCAGCTTAAACCCCGCCCACCATAAGGGTACTGGTGGCTTAAACCCCGCCCTACCATAAGGGTACTGTTGGCTTAAACCCCGCCCTACCATAAGGGTACTGTTGGCTTAAACCCCGCCCTACCATAAGGGTACCGTCAGCAGTGGAAACGCAAGCCATAACCGGTCTGCGCCGAACCAAACCTTCACTACTCCACTAACCCGAACCAAACCGCCGGTGGAAATGGGCCATTATCTATTGGTTAGCTCCGCTGGTCTGGATACGTCACCCCTTGTATTCTTCTGATTGGTCGTAGTGTTATCCAATTGCGTGCAGTGATATTTTCATATGCATGCTTGGTGCCGCCCATTGAGTTGGGCCATTTTCATTTTTCTTGGGCCTGGACTTATCCACTGGGACCGGCCCCTCCTCTAACTTTTTCCATTTTCCTGTCCATGCTTTTGTTGGCCCTCTCACTGCTGTGCTCTCCTTTTGCATACTTTTTTAGCATGGTTGCACATTAACTAACTTAGTTTTGATTGGCCAGTGAGCCGAGTCCCAGAACACACACACAGCACAGTCTCCTGCACTCCTTGATCAACAGGCCCAAAGAGAGGGCAGCTATAGAGTCGGAACAGGGCCGGCAAAAACATTTCAGATTTTGTCGGCCCTCCGGCCAGATCAACACTGCAGGAGCAGGCATATCACATGTTACAAGTGCAAACATGCAAATATTTTGGTATTAAACCTACGAACATCTTTAAATTAACTGTTAACTTGCGCTACTAAAAATGATAGATGTTTTTAAAAAAGATGCCAAAACAACCACATCTGTGTTAGTGAGCGACCAATGCTTCCATGCTACACGCAGATGAGGGCGACCCCACAAGGACCCCCACCCTGCTCCGCCTGTTTCACTGTGGGACCGTGACAGGATTATTTTTTTTCTCTTTATTTCTGTGGCACTATTTGTTTTGCCCATGACAGAATGGATGTAGTGTTTGAGGGGTTGAACAAGGAAAGGCCTCCATTGTGGAGTAGGAGATAAGGTAGGGTTATAATAATCATTGCAGCAATGACATTTGTCTTTTAAATTATATAGTTACACGAAAGAACCAATAATACTGACATATATGGCATATATGCAGGGTTTACCCTGGCTGAGAAGGAGGCAGCATGTCCACACAGTGTGTGTGGACGTGTGCTGTGGCCTCCGAGAGAGTAAAGCTTTTCAGATATTGAACCACCATGGTGTGTGTGGACGGTGAAGCTCCGTCTGAGCAGCAGTTTATTTAATGCCTGTGTCCGAGTAAGGGTTAGCCTCCCGAACACCTATAGTATGCTAAGGTGTGTGTGGCTGGGTAAGCTCCGTCTGAGCAGCGATTGATTTTATGTCCTCGTCCGAATGAGGGTCAGGCTTCCCCGACACCCGTAGTTCAACACTACGGTGTGTGGCGCATTTCCTATGCAATATCGCTCGTTGTAATGCGCATACACAATAACTAAAAAAGTGTCAAAAAGTTGTGGTGGGTTGTCTGTGGTGGGTTGTCTACAGACTTACAAGTATCATGGGCGCACAGAGACCAGGTGAGACTGGTTTGATATGGTGACACAACTAACCACACAGTTAGGTGTCTTAGAGTCTACATAACACCATTTAGGAATCATGTGTCTAAGGGACCAGTCAACACTGGCAGGTTACTAATGTAATGAACAAATGAATAATAACAAATAAAGCAGTTGAACACTCCACTCCACTCTGTTCTAAACAAGAAAACAAACTGCTAGTTAGTCTTATAGGCTGTTTTATCCAATTTGAGAGGCATATTTGTTTGCAAAACAAGTCAAAACTGGTTGACATACCATTATAATTATATGAGCGAAGAATTAATAACGCTTCAAGCAGGATTCCGCTCTGTAAAACAACACTTAAACTCATTGTTGCCCTAGACAGATTTACATTAAAGCCTTTGTTAAAATTTGATTCAAATTGTTTAGGAGACATTTTTACTTTACTTACTATTTGGTTTCTTTAACGAGGAACACTATCAACACAATCAGGAGTTCAGTTTGATCCCCGCCTTTGCTTCCCAATCCCATTAGGTCATTGAGAGACCATTTATTTCAAATCAGTTTTATTTACACATTGGACAATGTTTCGCCCATATTTCTTAATTAATAATTGCCAAATGAGGTCCTTGATATCAGGGGAAATACACCTTAATTATCAATATCATCGATCTAATAGTGTGAAATACTGTCCAATGTGTAACCGATTAGAAGACATTTTGTCTTGCAAGCAAATATTCTCTAACTGAAATCCCCCCATCTTTCCAAACCATCATTGATCCATTCATTATATAGTTATAGGAACAAACACATAATAATACGAACAATACTCTACTTGCATTGCGATGGGCAAAACCGCACAAAAATATTATTATTTATCGTTTTTTGCAACCTGAGTGACATCAGTTTAAGCGACATTCAAAATATGTGGTTTACTTTATATATTGTATATACAGACAGAACACTGTTATATCTGACATTGGTGCTGTCCTGACTGATGCTTCTTTTTGGGAAAGCAGGGTTTAATGGCAGTTCTGCTGTCTCTGGTTAGCAGAACTGCAGGCTTCCCCATGGCCTTAGTTGGCATTTCATCTCACATCTTTTATCTTTTTGGGATGGGGTTGCGTCCTTTGTTTTGCAAGTTGTTTTCCCAGCCGTTGGAGTGGATCCTAACTAAAATGCAGGGTTGAATCTGTCTTTCTTTCTTTCTTTCTTCCCTTGTTTTTTTTACAGACAACACATACGTGTCCAACTCTGATAACAACGATGATGTTTTAATCACAACAGATGCTATTCCTGTCATTTTTCATCGAATTGCATCAGGTGAGAAAGCATTTCATAAATTCTCTGTAATTGCGTAATGGCATTTTTGTTTTGGAATCAAAGCTATGCAACAAAAACTGTTGCTTTGTCTTATACTGATATAACAGTCGACAATCAAATTGTTTTGTTACTTTTTTTGTTTTGTTAATTTTCCGTCATTTGTTATCAACAGAGATAAGGCCCAACATCGACCCTGCTAACAGTCTGTTTGTCAAGTCTAAACTTCAGCTTGACAAAACCCAGGTGGGATTTCAATGTGTTAACTAATCAGTTTGTATACACATGTTAAAAGTGCATAATGCCTTTTGCAGTATCTCATTATGACAGTATACAGTAATATACAACATTGTACAGATGCCAACACACTTTTCCATCATTCTCACTTTAAACCCCATTGACAAGTGTCGATCTTGTGTCTTTGTTGTTCAGTATCATTATGCCATAGAAGAAGACTCAGAGGGTGACAACGACTCTGAGGAGTTTTACTATGGAGGTCAGGTAAGGAAGACCACGGATGTAAATACTGCTCATTGTTCTTGTCTCAGACTGTACAAAAAATCTGTCTGTGAAGTATAAGTATGTATTCCGTATTTGCTCAAGTAAATCTCATGCAGTTGTTCACCTCTTGCAAGAGATAGATGATAGCAGCACAGGCAAAGCACATAGTTGCTTTCCCATCCCAACAGTAGTGTAGTAGCAACATACAACCGGCTGTTTCTCATAATTGCAAGGATGCTTCTGAAATAGGTGGCAAATAAAGGTAATATGACGGCAGTAGGAAGCATAGATTTGGCAAAAATGTAAAAGTAGCATCACATGGTTCCTTGGTCAGGGAGGATTACCCATAAGGCCATGCAGTCCCAGGCGCAATGAAAGTTGTCCGCTTCATCTTTTAAACGAATGCATATAAAGGAATAATTACATATGACACAGTGTGATACATAATGTAACGTTTATTTGATTGCTGTCATATTTCTTACACTTGGTAAACATAATTTAATCATTTTCAAGAGGAAGAAATGGGTGACCAGCCTCTCCCTGCATTCAATAGACGAATGCCCAGTGTGACTTATTGCAGCCACGTGATGCTACTTGGTGAAGCTGTCTCACTAGGTCAACCCCTTTCACAAAGTAGTTCTCTAATAAGGAAGCCTTGCTTTTGATACCTCAAGTTTGATTTCTCTATTGAGCCAATGGGCCTTTATCACAGAGGTGTAATAGCAGGGGTGAAGACAGGTTTGGCTCATTAAGTTAATTATGTAGGCGTACCAATAAGCTTGCATCCCTAATACAGTTTATGACGTCCAGATTAATTGTATTAAGGAATTTGTCAAGCCGTCTTCTCTGAAGCAAAAGCCGATTACAATCTTTCCTCCCGAACATCATGTTTTGATTCAGAGTGGGCTCGGAGTGGGGTTATTCACAGATGTGTTTGCGTGCAGCCCATCAATGCAATACAATTTTACCCATCTGAAATCGTAAAACAATTAAAAATTCAATATGTGGCATTGTGACGTCAACAGAAATCAACAGAAGCCAACAGAAGTCAGGTCAACAGAAATCAATCGATGTAGGGGAAACACTGCACTGTCACGGAGCAGTTATGTGCAACCAACCTTAACTTAACAGCTTGGCCGCATAAGTATCACCACATGGCTGGAAAATGCTATTTTCACACGCTTCCATAGAAAACTCATAAATAGGAACCCCAGTAACTGAACTAAGTTTATCCAGGTAGCCTGCCAGATACCTGTGTACCATTTCTTATCTTAATGTAATTACAACATTTAATAGATTACTTTTGGTTTCAATGTGCTGTTGACTAATTTAGCCCCCCAAAAGTCTCACAGACTGATCTATCTAACTATACATGGGGGAATCTTTAGTGTTGAGGAGATGTAAAAAAAACACAGGTATCATTGTTTAACATACAATTAAAGGAACTAAAGTATCAATGATATGTCTTTTCAAAAGGCCTTGTCCAGGCCCTGATTTTTGAAGGGGCTATCGTACGATATTCCTAAATGCCAAAATATAAAACACACTGTGTGTATGTGTGTCAGATATATCTCTATGAGTTCAGATATGTTTTCTTTCAGCTAACTTATTGGCCTTCTTGTAGGTGAACTATGATGGTGAACTCCACAAGCATCCCCAGCTTGAGGCTGACCTGCAGGCAGTGAAGGAGCTCTATGGACCCCATGCAGTGTCTCTCAGGTACTACCCAGTTCCTCTCGAAGGACATCCTACCTTCATCCAGACATCACAAACCTTATTTGACAATGTTGAATACTACATCAATATGTTGGGTGAGTATAGAGATACTTTGTCGATTTTGCCATAATGCCTTCCTGATGACTATGTAAATGTCTTTCCAAGGTATGTGGACGTAAAAAAAAAGTGTTTTGAAATTGCAGTATCAGAGCACAGGTGGACACAATGAACCTAACCCAAATGAAAACATGTCAATAAACAGGTCTTCACTTGGTATTTATTTGTGTGCTAAAGGACTTAATATTTTATTATTAAGAATTGAATGTTATCTGGAGAGGGTAAATAATAAACATCATACCAATGCATGCCAAACGTTTATGTATTTAATGTGTACGTGTGCATAAGATGCACACGCTGTGTTGACCGCTGCACTGCCACGATAACATACGTGTGCAGAATACTTTTGTTGTCAGTTAAGATGCACTTCTGAGGGCACTTTTGGTCACCTGATTTAGTGCAATACTGACAGCCAAGTGCCTCCTATCATTTCTGTCTATTTCTAGGAGGTTCACTGAATCTTTGACCACACACACCCACACACACTACCGATTTAGCCAATGCATTTCTGTCGGTCTGCAGGGAATATGGTGCCATTGATGATGTGGACATTGATCTGCACATTGATGTTAGCTTCCTAGACGTGAGTACATCCCAGTGACCTCACAGGCCACGGAGCCGTATAGACGCTGTGATGGCCACGCTCCGGCCTCCTTCAGTCCTTTTGTTTCTTGTGCTTTTCCTCTCCCTTGTGCGTCCTGTGTTCTGCGCTCTGTCTCCTTCTCTTGGTGTGTGTGCGTGTGTGTGTGTGTGTGTGTGTGGGGGGGGGGTGGGGGGGTGGGTAGGACAGTCCATTCATTCTCCCCAGCCCGATGATCACCATTCATCCAGTTCACCTGTTCAAGCTGCGCACCTGTTAAACATCTCCTGCTCATACGCTCTGCTGTGTGTCTCCCCCGGTTTTTCTTTGACTTTAAATTGGTCTTCCTTTGGCCCGGGATCCCCTCCCACCTGCCTGCGTTCTCCTCTCCCTCGTCCACCATCCTACTCAGCTCTGTCCTCTGCCATCACCCTTTCCACCTCCTACCTGCCTTGCCTTCTCATTCACTCCTCTAACATTCTCATTCCCCTTTTACTCTACAATAAAACCCTTTTAATTTTTTCTTCCTTATATTGTTTGAATTCAAGCTGAAACACTTGCACTTTAATAACTAACAAGCTACGGGTGGCTTTCCCTGCCATGGTGAATAATTGGGGAACTATGTTTCTTGATTGTGCATGGGGAAATAAATGAAGCCTTACCTAACCAATTCAAACTATAAAAGTGTGACGTTTTCGTCTGTGGTTTTAAACGGCATAGATGCTACTGTATAAGAGCATAAGACATGCCTGGGATATTGGCACACATTTGATGTGGCAAAGGGCCATCTGGCGGTCCTCCCTTTTGTCTTATATTACTAAATTATACTTTAATATATATATATATATATATATATATATATATATACAGTCTATATAGATATACAGTATGTATATTTGTTTATGTTCTGATGAACTAGACAGCAAAGGGACCTTTGTCCTGTTTTTTCTGTTCAGCAATACCATGTGCAGTTAAATTGCTAAATAGATGGGGGTGCCTGTTCAGCAACAGTATTTCAAAGAAATGTTTCCCTCAATGCTGTCATTTAGGAGGAGATTGCACTGGCATGGGATGTAGTCCGGAGAGAACCGGTTATAGTGCGACTTCACTGTTCACTGACACAGTACCTAAATGGAACCGGTGAGGACACTAAACCCGCTCTTCTAGAAGGCTCTTTAAGCTCATAAGCTGTCATTATAAATGGTAAACACCAATGTAACTTCTTTCTCTTCTTTTTACAGTCCCAACCGTTGATGTCTTCCAGGTATCAACAAAGGATAGATTTGGACTGGGACATCAGCTTAAAAAGTGAGGGAAAATGTAAATTCATGGTGTGATTCATGGCTATTTTGTGGTGTTGTTCTTGTGCGTGTTCTGTGGTGTCCTGATAGCAAGCACCGTCGCTTACAAAGCTACGTGCTCTGAGAAGAAATCTTTTTTTTCTTATGGACAATTGGCTAAATAAATGGTGCAATTATAATCATCAGTGTCAAACATCGGCTGTTAACACAATGAACATATCTATCATATATATTAATGACAGCACTATCAAATAATAAAGAATCAAGATCACTGCTAATATATATATAAATCTAATTTGATGGTGCTATAATGAAACCATTTATTATAAAACAATATACCCTCAACAATTTTTCTTGCCTCCTTGGTTTTGATTCAATTGTCTGTGGAGCACTTTTGTTTTTACAACAAATCCACAGAGGCTTCTGGATTAATGAGAAAGCAAAGCAGCCAAACTATTGTACCTTGGCTGAATTCAAGCACAAAAATATCTAGAACTAAGGTCTGCCCAGCCCAAGCGACAGCCACACAATGTTAAGTCTCTGTTGAGAGATTAAATGAGAACTACCACATACCATTATTAAAAAACATAAGGGTATTTATTATGCATGAATACCCACATCATCCACTATTGCTATCATCATTAATTCTAAATGTAAAGATAATAATCATAAAAATAATTCATATTTCCATTTGTGAACAAAGTACAGGAACACTAGATTAAAAATGAACAATTATTTTCATACCCCCCCCGTCTCTTGGTTGATTGGACGGTCTGATTAGTGGTAAAGGCAGCGTTCAGATGCTCCATGTCCTGTCAGATGTGACAGACGCTGATCAGAGTCACTGCGGCTCCTCACTGGTTCTCCTGGTGCTTTGAGTACCAGCCACGGTGCTGTACGGATTAAAATGAAAACAAAAATTGCTGATGGCAGCGTTTGTTGGAAAGTAAGTCATGTTTGAAAAATGCAGGCCTTCTGTATTAACAGTTGTTGTTGTTTTTTGTCAGGATCATGCAAACGTTTGTCACCCAGCAGTGGAAGACCCAGACTAAAGAGAAGCTCAACTGCCCACACAGCAAAAAGCTCAATGACAAGAAGGTCAAGTCTCCACTTCACATCTTCTCAACTCTTCGCAGGTTAGAGAAAACACCACTCAGAAAAACATTTATATTTTCAAAGATTTATACATTTCTCAATAATAACAATATTATTTAAGCTAGAAACTGATTGATTTTTATTAGGTAAATAATTTCCTGATTCATTCCTGTTGAATCATGATGTGATCTTATTGAAGTGCAATTAGTACTGCATGAGTACTGCATGCCTAGTAAGAGATACTGTAGGTATCGTAGTCCTTAGTGCTATAGTCTCCCATTGCTTTCGAAACAGCATGGGTGTCATGTGTTGTCCATCTATCCTTAATGAATATTTAGCAAATAATAACATGGCCTTTTTAAAACACTATAAATGGACAGCAAGAAGCAGAGGTAAATATTTGCATTACACACAAATAACGCCTGAACAGATATATTTCAAACTTATATCCGTGGCATTGAAGTTGGTTGGTTCTCTATCCTCTGGTTCACCTGTTTGTTGAGCTAGTGTAGAGTTAAGTGTGACATGGTCGAGACAGGCAGCACAAGATGTCAAACACTGTTACAATATCTCTCTCTCTCTCTCTCTCTCTCTCTCTCTCTCTCTCTCTCTCTCTCTCTCTCTCTCTCTCTCTCTCT
>JAOPJL010000141.1:20731881-20747030 GCA_027123545.1 Trisopterus esmarkii | reverse complement strand
ACAGACGGTCCAGACAGACGGTCCAGACGGGTCCAGACAGACGGTCCAGACAGACGGTCCAGACAGACGGTCCAGACGGGTCCAGACAGACGGTCCAGACAGACGGTCCAGACAGACGGTCCAGACAGACGGTCCAGACAGACGGCCCAGACAGACGGTCCAGACAGACGGTCCAGACAGACGGTCCAGACTAGGACCTTAATCGGGTGTCTCTTGGTTCCGCAGGAGTTCTTCTACGAGATCTCTCTGGCGGAGCTGGCTCATAAAACCCTGGAGGTCACGGTGTGGGACTACGACCTGGGCCGCTCCAACGACTTCATCGGTAAGAGAAGCCCCCCTCCGGACCAGAGGCCTGGTCCGGGTCCGGTCCGGGTCTGGTCCGGGTCTGGTCCGGGTCTGGGGGACTCCCAGCGCCGCAGCAGGTGGAGGCGGGAGGTGGTGCTCCGAGGAGGGCAGCGGGCTGGGGTGTAGTTGAGACGTATTCCTTTAGCAGACACCTGGTCCAGGTCACCTCCCAGTAGAGGTTATGGTGTAGATCAGAGTTAAGGGGTAGGACCTGCTGCTCTAGGACCTGCCCTCAGTCAGCTGTTGGGCTGGGAAACGGGGGGGTTGGAACCAATAACCTTTTGACTGGGAGGCCCGAACCTGTGGACTAACCTGTCCCTGCAGGATCTCATTGGCTTTGAGGTGATAGAAGTCACGATGCCCACAGCGTGTCTTCACTTAAGTCCTGCCATCTCTCTTGTCTGTGATTGGTTGGTGTTTTGTCAGGTGGTGTCCTTCTGAGCTGTCACTCACAGGGCGACGCCCTCCGCCATTGGACGGACTCTCTGAAGAACAAGGGACAGAGGGTGGAGCGATGGCACGTTCTGACCAATGAGCTCCCTCAGACCTTCAGCCACGACTAGCCCTGCCGCGCTCCCATTGGCTGGTGGACAGGATGTGCATGTTGTTGCCTGGAACAGATGAATGTAACGTCATGACGACAAAGAGGTGTGCTGCATAGGCGACACTGTGACCGTTGCTACCGGTAACCGGAGTCACGAAAACCTTAAGCGTTGTTTACAAAAAATCTGTCGAGCATGTTTTCAAAAAGTGGTTCGCTTGTTGCTAGCCTGACCACTTCTGTCCAGACCATAAAACACACCACAAATACACCACAACCGTACCACAAACACACCACAACCGTACCACAAACACACCACAATCATACCACAAAAACACCACAAACACACCACAACCGTGCCATAAACAATCCACAAAAATACTATAACCATACCACAACACCACACCACCACACCACCACCACACCACCACACCACCACACCACCACACCACACCACACCACACCACACCACCACACCACACCACACCACACCACACCACACCACACCACACCACACCACACCACACCACACCACTCCACTCCACACCACACCACACCACTCCACACCACACCAGGGGACCTTGACCTTTGACTAATATTGGTGAATGCTTAATAATAGCCCAAGCTTCATGGATTCAGACCTTATGTTGGTTTTGTCCATGTGCGTTGTGGATTGTTCCCGTCCCAGCCGACGGTGTGTGAGCGGGAGCTGTGTGTGTTTGCGTTCCAAACCCTGGGCGTGATGAACGAGGCTGCGGATGAGATAGCTACCGGTGCGCAGGTACTGCACCCGTCATTCTCTCAAACCTTTTTATCTGGACCCAAAAGTCTGTGGCACCCGACCACCGCACACAGGATCACCACTCCCAGTTATCTGAGAGTGCTCTGTGAATTGTCAGGTCTTGTCGTGACCCACTCTGGGTTCTGACCCATAGTTTAAGAGACGCTATACTTAATGCAATGTTTGTCCCTGCATGTCATTTCACAAATGGATTTCATTTAAATTAAGCATGGGGTTCTTTCAATTCCAGGTGGTGGATCTATTAGTGTCGATGTGTCGCTCAGCGCTAGAGTCACCCAGGAAGGTTGTTATTTTCGAGCCATATCCCTCTGTTGTGGACCCCAATGATCCTCAGACCCTAGCCTTCAATCCAAGGGTAAGTGTCTCAACCTAGAACAATCCCCCAAAATGTTCTATAAAAAAAAATTAAAATCATCATAGTAATTCATTGTCTAGAATTGTGAAACGGCATTACCTTCGCAAAAGCAGAATTGTGCATCAGTCTTTTTGTATTTTGTAGAAGAAGGATTATGACCGAGTGATGCGAGCCCTTGACAGCCTTACATCCATCCGAGAGATGACCCAGGTATCTTCATAACTCCTCATAATAAGCTTATTTGTACAAAGGTGAAGATCTCCTTATGGGGGCAGAAGTTAGTAAGTTTCCCTTGCATTTTTGGTTTTAAATGTATACTTATTTATTGCCATGTTGATTCTGATTATTAATAAATTATTTATAAATGAATAATTAATAAATAATACATAAAATAATTGTCTACTTCATCTTCATCTTTTCTTTCGTTTGGCCCCACCTAAATGATTTAGATGTACAATAGTTGTGTTGAATATAAAATAAGCTACTTCAAAAAAAAGATTGTCTTTGTTGTATTCAGCAGTTCTTGACAACGTATACCAGTGGTATATAAGGTTGGTACACCACCCCAACCTGTTTGAGTTACGTATGAGAACAACTTAACCATATGGCGTTTGCCTTCCCTGATGGTTCTCATGGTACCGTGTTTCCACCCTCACATGGGTGTCTATGCACCACTTTGAGTAACATCTCAGACTACATATCAGATTACATAAATCCTTATGAGACTTGAAATTGGCAAGTCTTTTCTAGATATCTTCAGATGTCCATTGAAGAGACTGGGCTTTTGCTGGCCCCCAAATTACCTAATGTGATCTGCTTTAATCTTCATTTGCCATACTTTCATATGTATTTCATATATTAATTTATAATTTCATTACTTTTGTCATCCGTTTTATTTTCTTGGCCTGATTTGGGTCATTTTTTATTATTTTGATGTATTTTAGCCATTACATATTGGGTTTTCATCAATCCTATCTGTAAGTGTTTTCCACAGTGTTTATTTCATTTGAGAATGCAATATGTTTTGCTTACTTTGATTTTTCAAACATTTGTCATAGAGCTTAAAGAACGCCCTAGACGGTTAACATCCCTGGTCAATTAATGTAAAGCAAATCGATTTTTAAATATATTTTTCTTTTTTTTAGACTAAGAATTACAGCTGGCCTAGTTTGACTAACAAGGCAAGTGTTGATGGGGGAGTATTGTTTTGGGTTAGATCAAAGCTATCTAGTCGTCTTAATAAATGTCATAGCATTAACATTATTAAATGTAAATTTCAGTATCAAGCTGACAATTATATGAGCAGGCCTATTAACAGTGTGGGATTCAAGCTCAGAAATGTCCGCAAGGAATAATGTTGTGTAGACCATGAACACAGGACTGGGAGTTCAGTCATTGGTATTCTGAAGGGATTCAGACACTTATTGAAATGTATAAGAAACAATGGCAGCTGTTCCACTTCAACACCTTCTCTTGTTCCTCTTAGTCGTACTGAATCCATGCACAAGTAGTCCTATCCCAGGCTACAAAAATGTATTAATAAGCTGTTATCTTTGTTATCTCACACTAAGCATCTTAGTTCTGTAAGGCATGCCGTTGTATGGACAGATGTTTTTAGTAGTAAAAGTGTGCATGACGGGGTGAAGGCTCCTAACAGCTTGGACGTCACCCCCTCCTAGTATCTCTGCTAGGGCCTGCCAATCTAAACTTGCACAGCCAGTTTGGCAGCGTTAGATTTGAGGTAGCACTGCAGCAGAGCTTGGCAGCATTCGAAACAGTTGCGCACCACACCACTTGTTTTCCCAGCGCTGGTACAATCTGACGATGTGTTCTGCAATGCAATGAGGCTGATGAAAGGATTTAGGAACACACAGCCAGTTTGATTTTTTATTTTTGCTCTTCACAGGCGCCTTACTTAGAAATAAAGAAGCAGATGGACAAGCACGACCCACTGGCACATCCTCTCCTTCAGTGGTGAGCTCCAGAACTAGGAGAAGAAAACAAACCACTGACTAAAAATACTTTTGATAGTCTTCACAGCCATATTTTCCCATCAAATAATATTTAATAATATATTATTAAATAAATTATAATATATAATTTATTACCAGCGTCAAAATGCCATAATGCCATCAATGTAATACTAGATGACAGCAATGTATTGTTCTACTTTGCTGATGAGAAAATTGCCTATATTTTTGTCTACTGAGAGCTAACAGAAAACAATGGTTTTCTTTTTGAATCATAAGACATCCAGCAGCCCTTGTGTTGCAATTAGTAAGTTTTGTGATTAGTAAGTAATATACTTTTCTTCATTGTAGGGTAATATCCAGTAACAGGTCACACATTGTTAAACTTCCAGTACCCAGAGTAAGTGATTCTAATGCAATGTTTTAATATAGCACGTTAATAGGAGGCATTTATAACCTGCTAAACACCATTGAAGATGTGGCTTTATATGTACCCATGTCTGATGCTTTCAGCAACTCAAGTTCATGCACACACCGCACCAGTTCCTCTTGCTCAGCAGCCCGCCTGCCAAAGAGTCCAACTTTAGAGCAGCCAAGAATCTCTTTGGGAGCACGTTTGCTTTCCAGTAAGTTTACCAAAATGAGGTATGTGCTTTTTGTGCAGGTGTGAATGCCTTCTATATGCTGTAAATATAAACTTTAACATATACAATTAAATATATTTATAAGTTATACATATCTACTTCACTTAAGGGTAACCAAATACAACTTAGTATGGTGGGTCGAAAAACAACAATTTTTAAGTGTAAAAATGGTGTAGGGTTAGCTAGTGGAAAGAAATGAATCACATTCTGATTGGCATAAACGCCATGGTTGCATAGTCACATCTCTTGATACCATTTTCTCTGAGTATTTGTATCCAACAACAAGAATGCAACACAGTAGATACAATTTAGATGCAGCACAGTTACAGACACCACTTTGTGTTGTAACTCACAAAAAACAGCCTACCATTGGCATTGACACCATCTTGGTAACGTCTCCAAAGAAGCCACAGCTACACAAATTTTACTGTCTGATTTATAATCTTTTCCAGTCTCAGTTTCAAATAGATTTTAAATTTGATGAAACCTCAAGGAAACACCCTAGTTTGATTGGCAAGTCATATCACCTGGCACAAAAAAGCAATAGCACTAACTTGTGTTCAACTTAGATGGCTCTCTCCCTGAAGTGTTTGGTTGCTCTCTAAGTAGAAGTAATAAACTGCATCTGCTTAGTGGCTCCCACATAGAGAACTGGCACTCTATTCTGAGGAATGGACTGGTTGTGGCTTCCAACACCAGACTTCAGGTACTTGTTCACGTTCTCCCACCTCGACAGACTCTTGAATTTTACAATTTGTATTTCTTTATCTATGTGACCCTCTAATTTTTTTTTAACTTTCTGTTACACAGCTACATGGTGCCATCTATGGGAATGGAATATATCTCAGTCCTTTATCAAGCATATCCTTTGGTTACTCAGGTAACTGAAATGCCTCCTGACCCTTAGTGGAAAGCGTACTTTGAGTGTGATTATATGATCTCAAGTTGACAATGCAGTGAACTAAATGGTTGATTTACTTAAAGGCAGCTGAGACTTGAGATATCTCTACCCCCTACACAATGTGGCTGGATGGAAACATCCAGGCAGCCATATATTCACTGGGAAAGGGGTAGGGAGTATTGACGTGAACATGCATGTAGGTCTCTGGTTATGCACGAGGTGGTCCATTTCCAACCACTATAGGTGACAGTCAAAGGGGATCTTGACATCATCTCAAGACATGAAAAGAACAATGCAAATGGCCAAGAATATAGATTAATATAGAATATTGATTAACATAACATATCACTTCTATTTTTGCATAAACAGGGATGAACAAAAGACAACAAAAAGTTACTTCAAAGGATGAAATGGCAGCAAGCAGCAAGACCAACATCCATTTGCAGGTGGCCAGCTTTTAATATTGGTCTTTTCTTAGGAGCACATTTGAGGAACAAGAAACATTGACAAAAGGCTTCATAACAAGGCATGTTTGTTTTATTATTTGCAGTCACAAAAGAAAGGACAGCAGCCTCAGTTCTTGCAGAGTCGTAATCTGAAGTGCATAGCCTTATGTGAAGGTAAGACCAACCCCATAGTTACCCGGTTACGATAGTAACCATGAGTCCATAAAACTGCAAGGTAAACATCAAAACCTGTTTCTTGCCAGGGTGAAACCTGGTGACACCTAACCCAATCCTTATCCAATGTTATTTTTTCATGTAAACACTCACTTACCAAGTTTTTGGGAGTTTATACCCTCTAATTCAAGGTGCTGTGGGTACGATTAAAGAGCTATTATCACAGGGAGATTTGTGAGAAATGGCATAGCCCCCTTGTCAGCTGTTTGTGAGCGGAATGCGCAGCGAGAATATCTGTTTCAACTTGCATCCGTATAAGACAGTTGAGGCTCATTTCTCACCAATCAGGGTGTCTCCACAGCTTCAGATACATGAAATGCAACGCTCAGTGGAGGTGAAACATAGGGAGGGAGGGAGCAGAGGGAGTGTACTGTTTTTCTTCTGGTTCTCTTCTGCTCTTTTTTGATCTCTCTTTGCATCTCTGGAGTCGTAATAACAAGAGCAGCTTTAACCTGAAGTCAGGATGCAGCATGTTGTCTTGAAAGGTACGGCCATTCTTAAAAGAGATCCTTCTGACTTTTTCAGTGATTACTTCTCCTGAACTGCACAAGCATGGGGACATCTGGGTCGTTCCCAGCACCGACCATGTTTGCACAAGGTTTTTCTTTGTGTAAGTTGAATGAGTGAATGAGTGAATTGGTGGGTTGATCTATGACATGTCTGTCATTTACTATTTATTTCAAATAACAGAATTTCAACTGCCAATGTTGACTTTATTTTCACAATGAAGCTATGAAGACGGACAAGTTGGAGACTCCAGCCTCAACACTCAAGACAATTGCATCCACCGCGAGATCCTCCGCGTGATTGGTAACCAGACCGCTACAGGATGATCCAGCACCCTGCTTCTGGGAGTCTGGACCAGGACATATCCCTCGACCCAGCAGTCAACTCCCAGCTGACTTTAATACATGTGAACGAGAAAAAAAAGCAAAGGGTATACGTTGTCCACAAAATACTTTTAAATACAAGGCTTTCACATTGGAACATTTTCACTTTTCATTCACAACAGAGCATTCAATAGACAACTATGTAGAATGAAACTATTTAGGTTTATGTCACATTCAACCTTTTTGGTGTTTGGAAGACAATAACACTTTCAAATAAAATATTATTTGAGAGCTTTGCTTTTCAAAATAAGTGCTGAAAAGGGTGGTTTGTGTTCAGAAAATATGCCACAGTCCAACCTTGTTTACAAAGAGTTGTACTCTTTAAAGTACAATGTTCTTTATGTATAGAAGGTGCTTCATGCACTGTATTTTTCTGCTGTAAAATTTGTTCAAACAAATCATGATCTGGAGAGAAATCTGCATTTAAGGTGGCCTTTGTTACCTGGATTGGTCGTAATGCAGATTGGCTGCAAACATTCCTGTTCAACATTTTACAGTCCATCTATCATGTCAACACCTGAAATGTAGATTCAAAGGTAATAAAAGGCTATGTTGCCAGCAGCCCATTGTACTGCATTTTAAACAATTATTTTGGCTGGCTTTAAGTCCCTTGTTAAACAAACAAGCATTCTGAAAGGGATCCTTTCATCCTAGATAATGTTTTAGTTCTATTATTTAAAAAAAACAATTGGTGTTTTCTGCTAGTGGTTTTATATATTGTTGTGCTTAAAGACAAGTCAGAGAACTGTGTATGCCACTTATGCTCATTGTGTTTTATCTGTCTACCTATATACATTTTTGGGCTGTCACAGATTTTGATGAAGAGCACCAAAAGCAAGATCATCCTGTTCCATAAAATAGTGAATCATACCCTTATACAATGTTGAATATTTATATGATCCTTATATAATCTTCACATTACATTCAGACCAGGTAAACAGTTTAGGTGGCTACATTTCCCAAGTATAATTTTTTTATTTCAAAACATACCATGCCCCAACGCAACAGACAGTCAGTCTTGGTACCTGTTGGCATTCTATATGAGCAATATAGTAATAATTTTACTTTTACAAAATAAAAAAAAATTGAACTCATTTATACATTATATAAAACAAAGATATAAAGTATGAAGATCACTCCTCTTGGTGGAATCAAATTCTATCTGTCACATTCAGTTCAAACTTCAGAGCATGTTAAAGAATGCAAAACCTGACATGACAAACGAATCACAAATACAATTTTAACTTCTTTATTTCAATACGGTGAATGAACATTTTCCTTTTAATTCAACACATTCAGTTTTCTGAAAGTCAACAATTGGATATATTTTGAATGCTACATGGCCCCCCATAAGAAATGTAATATGCTCATAAAATAAATGACAAATTATAAAAAACATTCACACCATCAAAAAATTAAACACCTTGAAATAGCAAAAAACGAACTTAGCGGTCCTTAATGTACAGGCTTTTTTGCATTCATTTTATGATTGTTGGCTAACATTCTACATTGTCAACCAGTACCTTTTACTTTTTATTGTGCACAAGTACATACAATTATGCTGTGTTAGCATTTGGTGCCTTACAAAAATTGGAGTAATGGTAAAAGGATGAAAATACACATTGTATATAATGTAAATATTGCCGAAGCAACAAGAAGGCAATTTTCCAATTAAGTTTTTATGAGGTTTTCCTTGTTTTGCAATTTTTTTTTTTTGGGCATTTTACAATTACAGTTATGAAAATAGTAGCTTATGTATTTGTTTATGTTCATTAAATTCTAACTTGCATAAAGCTTTGTTCTGTACGTTGCTGGCCGTCTGTTAGACTCATTATTCAACTCCTTTCAGTTTCAGTTCCTCTTGAACACGCTTGAGATAATCAGGATCTGGGTAACCATAGCTGCAAAACAAAAAGTGTTTGATTACTTACCGAACAGTCCATTAACAAAGTTCTGTTTATTAACATTGCTATGTCCGTTTTTTTACATATTATCTCAGTTAATTTACATATTGTTATTGTCTATTAACAATGTTATGTAGTTTATTATCATATCATATATGCTTTTTCATTATTTTGGTGCTTTCTCATACATTGTGGTTCATTTAATTTCTACCATTGACTTACTTTGCCATCAAGAGGTTTCCCCAGAATAAACCCTTTCTCATCACTTTGGCTAAATGTAGGCCTAATTAAAATGTTGAATTCCATTAATTTGAATGATAAGCAATATAAATAATGGAAGTAACAAATTTGGCATTTATGAAGGATAAAGTTGACAATGACTACCCATTGAGCCTTTTAAAGACGCCGGGGCCTGCTGTATTTCGCTACATCCAGATTTGAATACATAAGAAATATATGAAAGCATGTTCAAAGGTTTTTGAGAATGTTTTGCATAATTACACAAATAAAACTGAATACATTTGTGATTGTTCTTGAGTTGGGTCAGCATCTATAGTCTGCAACAGGCTCACCAAGTGGGCCCTCCACTGATGGAGGTTTTGTGGTGGATGTCGTTCCACGTCACCACGTTGTCTCTGCCGCTGGTGGAGGATTGTCCCACAGTGAAAATGAGCCGTAGCTTGAACGCTCGTTCGAGTAACTCTCGAACTTTCCGTCCCTCGTGTGAGTCGGGCAGGTAAGCCGTGCGCGACGCGCCCTCGTACCTCTGTCCTGGGTTAGGGTGCTCTTCCTGTAGTTTAATAAACCGCATTACAATAATTGTATGAGTTAAATGTATCTGAAGGTCACACTAACAACAACATTCTGAAATGTTACAATCCTGTATTTTCAATGGAATAATTTAAAGCTGCAGTGTGTAGTATTAGTGGGATGAAGCAGAACAGGCAGAGTTGGGATATAACATCCCCAAGTAGGTCTTCATAAATGTATAATCCCATGAAAATAAGAGTCCTGTTTTCGTTACCTTAGAATACAGCCTTTATATATACAAAGTGAGCGGCTCACGGAACACGCTATGTTGCACCTTCAATAACGAACAATACCAGTTCAATAGAACTTGTGAATGAGAGACAACTTCATAGCACAGATTCACTGTAAAGTTTAAACAGTAAGCTTTACACAATATAGAGTTGGGTGATGCATTGGATGGATTGTCCAGTTCCTTATTTTACCTATGGTTAAAAGAAGGAACTGGACACCATAACTTTCTGGTAATATGCTGCCCCCTAATTTTTGGAGGACTAATTCCTCTGCTAGGAAAATTACACATGTATACAGTTAATACTCTAATTTACCTCTATAAAGGTCTTAAGGAAAGGAATTTTAACTCGAGCATGCGGGCGCAAATTTCTTTTGAAGTGGCAGGCTGGCTTGGAAGAGGGGCAGGCCTTTAGTAGTACAGTATCAATATGTATGTATTGTGTACCATCCACAGTACAATAACATAATAACACCTGATCCTAAAACATTCTTCAACAAAAGGCTTAACCTTCCAGCTAAGAACACATTGTGTTAAACAAGCATTCAGTAGATTGTATTCTTACCTTCTGAATTCCACTTGGAATGTTGTAATGCACAGTGATTGTCCCAAACGCCTCATAACCAGGCAAAGAATAGTTTTGATATGAGCAACTCATTGTCCCTCCTTCCGGCTGTGTTCCCTTTAACGTGCCATAGAGGGCGCCACATATAGGGCAAACAGGTTTGTGAACAAAAGCCTCTTTCAAGCAGCCCTTGCAAAATGAGTGTTTGCAGTCCAGAGTCTCTTTCACTGCCTTGGGAATGACCTCCATACAAATGACACATGTTTCCTTTCCATCTGACTGCTCACAGCTAGCAGTAGAAGAGCTATGGAAATGGTTGTTGGTGAAATGCATTGGTGCTTCATGCATCCTCCTTGTCTGCCCATCCCTCGAGCCTGAAGATTTCTGTTGAATGAAATCCTGCAAGAGCCCAATGTCAGCGTAAGACCCAATCACTCTGACCCCTGACGGCTGGGGATCGAAAACAAGCTCTGGAAATCGTCTATGCAGGTCTCTGCAGCGGTCTTGTCTGATGTTCACAGTCATTACGTGCAGGTTTGAGGCAATTTTTTGGTAGAATGTGACAAATCGCTCTCTGACCAGACGTACGCGAGATTCCGTAACACGACTGCTGCGGGGCTTAAAGATCAGAGCTATGCTATCTGTTTCTGTGCTGTATTGTTCCTCTGTGAGGATGTGGCCTCCTATCATTTTATTTAGGTCCGCAGAATGCCTTCCCTTGATGTATTCCATGACAGGTGCAGCCACAACTGCTTTGATGGAATGCCCCAGGGTGCACAGCCTCATGAAAAGCTCTTCTATTTCCTCATCAGAGCCAGTTATTTTGTGAGAGGAACGTGTTTTACCAGTTGATGAACGATAATCTCTGAGAATCTCATTAAGCTGGCTTTTGTCCGTGTAATTCACTTCATCAACAAGGATTGTGACATCTGTGATGAGCTACAAGAGAGCAAAAAAAAAAGTCATGTTCAACGTTTGGATGAATGCCAATCTTTACTCTATTATATAGGCGTCAATGACATACACAGGAATAGGTCTGCTGAAGTGGAATATAATCACTTAGGCCTTATAGGCCTATGTGGATACGTGAAGTACGATAGCTAATGTGTTTTTAGGATTGTAAACATAACCCATCATTTGCCTAAAGATTGCGAAATTGTATCGTTCAGATCTGGGAAGAAAACGAAACACTGCGGCAGAAACACACAGAAATGTAGAAAGTGCAGAGACATTACATAACAAACATAACATAACATAACAACTAAGTTATCGGGTCACATCTTCCAGCTGTCCAATTCAGATCAATAAACAGGAATAACAAGTAACACAATGTATCAATAAGCTACTATTTAGCGAGCTTAGCAACTTACTTCCTCAAGCGGAGTTTGTGCCATGGCCCTTGTTGTTGTTGTTGACCACTGTATTCTTTTTGGAACAGGCGATAGACCTAGTTCTTAAATCAAGTGCACAAGTAGCAATACTAAGCTATACAGAATATATTTTGACAAAAACTTAAGCGACAAGCGTTTCACCTGGACAGTGAAGTCATAGTTTCGTTTTCGATCACACATAGCTAGGATGTTTCAAAGCCAACCTTAAAACGGGGTGCGTTAACAGTCTTCTGCCACAAGGGGGCAGCAGAGCACCGCCCGCTGGTCTCGTTATGACGCGCTGTTATTGTCTTCACTGGGTGGCAGTAGGCCTACGCATGGGTCATGGGTCTGCAGCTTACTCAAGACTGGGACAGACAACCTTATCGTTAGTTATCAACAGTTGTAGGTTATAGATGACCTTATATAGGCCACTGCTGATATAAAAACATTCCGGTGTATTTTTTGCACCATTCCGGTGTAAGTGCTGTCTCATTGAATAATACAATGGATATTTTGTCGGTGCTTGGTCGACAAAAAAAACAATATGACAAGAAAATGTATTGTATGTGTGCGTGTGCGTGTGCGTGTGCGTGTGCGTGCGCGTGTGTGTGCGCGCGTCTGTGTATGTGTGTGCGTGTATATATATACGATTGTAAAATGTAGGTCTATAGGCATATATATTCAGTCTGGAGCCAGGCTGGGTTCTCATTTGGATAAAGTGCAGAAACTGTCTAACAGCAAGTCTAAATCATCCATTCTGATGAGTCATGACATAGTTCTCCGTTTTGCCCCTAATGGTATGGTGCTTGCAGTAAGTTCACATTAATTGCACGGGGTTGGGGTTGCTCCACGGAGAGAAAGGAGCCATTGAATCCATGCGGCATTCAGCGACCAGACACCTGGATGCGTTGAAAATAAAAGCCCCCTCAGAAGGACCATCACGCAAAGATTTTCGGAGGTAGACTGACATGCAACCTCGAAACGAGATCACAGTATGTATGGACGGCGAGGGGAATGCAATGCAATATTCTATAGGTATTGGTTGTGATGCGGGCGGGAATATTAGAATATATATTAGACTTATTATTAATAATAAGTATATTATTTATAAATGACCTATATTGTATTATTAGCCAGGGTTATGACCGCAGCCAAACTGTTGAGCAGCCTCCGTTGTTTATTATTATTATCTTTTATTTCGTCAACGTTATTATTTAGAATATTTCCTTTGAATATACCAAACGCTCGATGAGTAGGATTGTAAGATGCATTTGAACCACTATAGCCTACCTAGGCCTGTTTTTTAAGCTTAAACTTGTTTTCAGGGCGTCGTTACAACCCTCACACTTAAGAGGAGCAGACCGCCGGAAAGTTAAGTTGGTCCATTTTCAAACGGTGGTTGTATAATGTAGCCTATTAATAAGCCTTTAATTATTAGTGTATTATTATTATTTTATAAAAAAGAAAGAAAAAATAAGATAATAAATAATTTCTTCATAAAATTGAAAGATGTCTGGAAGTAATAGGCCGGTCTGGGGTGCTGTGTAGATGCTTTTATAAGTCACCTTTCCAAACTGATGCAAATAGGCCTATATTCTAGCAGTCAATGTTGCCTATGCTGTATTAATGGATTTATTGGAACATGTAGGCCTATTTGTTTAATTTACGCTTTCATACCAAAATTGTGTTTCATCGGATACCTTGCCGTGTGTTTTACACTTTGGCCAGTCCTTACTGGGATATTTACTAGAGGTAAAAGTAGGCTATGGGGATTGGATTGAGAGGACTTTAGACATCTGTTAAATGCAGCCAATAGAATGGACATTAGTAATATTTAACCACGCAAACTCAAGCGAGGATTAGGTACAAGTCATAAGCCGAGAGCCCAAAGGCTGTCGCTCAGGTTATTAAGGGCACTATCTTTTAGAAGTATTATTACTAATACATATTTTACTCAAAAATAATAAAATACTAGTTATAGGCTACTTGTAGCCTACACATTAAACTAAAAAAAGTAAATCGTATTTGGGTGCGCGCTTGTCATACGCTCATGTGATTTATTGTGTGTTTTTATGTGCCACATAAATATGCAGTTTAGTTGCACCCACATGTGTTGTTCTCACTTGCGGATTTCATATAGCCTACTGGGCATTTTTCTACAAAGCCGGTGAGTCTAGAGCTGCAGAAGTAGGCTATTGGTGTCAAACAAAGGCTGCCATGAGTGCACAGACACAATAGGCTGTAGTAAAGCAGCACTAATCTGATCTAGATGTCGAGTCCTAGTCTACAACTTTCACCGCTTATTTTCTTTCTCTTTTATTCATTGCCGCGTTGTGACAATGAGAAAAAAATCCACCCAGTCGAGAGTTCCTCTCAATATTCACTTCAACACTCTTGCAAGTCTTATTTTTTTGAATTAGGCTATAGTGGTTATCCATATGCATATAGATGTATGCCAGGCAATAGTAATGACATAAAGGAAATGTAGACTAAGGATTGAATAAAAAATAAAGCAATAGGCAGTTACCAGTTTACCAAAAGTGTATTTTTTATAATGTTAGAGGAGACAAACAGCCATGGGATTTTTTTATCCCGTTAATCCTCTTAATTCATTGCGCAAAATCAGCTACATTTGCAGTTTTGACGATATTCAAAACATCCTGTTTGTCCCGCCCATGATGGTCCTGCAAACAACAACAACAACATCAACAACCACATCAACAACAACAACCAGCACTGCACCACCACCACCACCACCACCACCAGCACCAGCACCACCACCCGCACCCGGTCATTACGCCTGAGTGGGGCGGATGTGCGCTATGAGCGGTAGCTACTAATTAACAAATCTTCATAGTGTGTTAATTGAAGTTGTATGAATGTTTGTTTACTGCAGTGGGGGCAGCGAATGGCTGTTCATCTTTCCCCAACTTGACGCCCTCCTCCCACTACACTGGATGGGCTCACTAATCACAAGGTGGGTCGTCCACATCACACACAGCCTAGTGTTGGAGCCAGGGGAGGGGGTGCCAGTGTGTGTGCGTGTGTGTGTGTGCGTGTGTGTGTGGAAATACACCACTTTGGTCAAATAGTGCTTCTATCGCTCTGAAAAGCATTTTGCACACATCAAAATAAGAAAA
>JAOPJL010000141.1:20640554-20657756 GCA_027123545.1 Trisopterus esmarkii | reverse complement strand
GTGTGTGTGTGTGTGTGTGTGTGTGTGTGTGTGTGTGTGTGTGTGTGTGTGTGTGTGTGTGTGTGTCCAAGGCCATGAGGATGTTCTGGGAGCTCTCTCTGGTTCCACTGATCATGTTTCCCTGCAGAACAGAAAGAGCCTCAACACTTTTGTTATTCTCGTGACAGAATGTAATCGCTCTGTAGGCCTTTGTAGCAGGAGGAAGAGGTGCTCGGTGTGTGTGTGCGTGTGTGTGTGTGTGTGTGTGTGTACATGTGCCTGTGTTTGTGTATGTGGGAATCCCTCAGACAAAGTTGTGTTTGTTGAAAAACGCAGAAAGAGACAAAAGTAACACACAGATGAACATGGCGCTCCATGACTCCCACTGCCCTGGCGGCTGCACCGTCAACCTCATCATCACTGGTCCGCTTTGTCACTTCAAGTGTCCTCACATTCAAATCCTAAGTGCGAGCGTCAGAGGTGGAAGCTACTACTGTTAGCACAGGAGTGTAATTAGCACCCGTGCTAAGAGCCGTGAGTGTCCATTGATAGCCCAATTGGAGACACTTTCTCCCTTACAGATAGTCCTGACTCACAGCAGCCTGTCACCTGTTAAGGTTCCACCACAAACATGCTCTAACAAAAGTAGCTTTCTCCTCTTTCCTCCTCTTACGCTTTTGCACTTTCTCCACCTTACTTTCTTCTAAAATCAGTTTGTTAAGAAAGCAGTACGTATTCAGCAGGTGCACAATCTGAAACATGAATCCACAAATGAAAAATAATTATTTAACTTGGCAGCTCTTACATCCGCCTTACATGGAGGTACACACACACACACACACACACACACACACACACACACACACACACACACACGCATGCGCTGACACAGGTCTGCAGACAAACTCACATGCATGCGCAAGCACAGGCACACACACACACATGCACACACACACTTTTTAATCTCGCTAATGGGGGCTTCAGATATTTGTATTGATCCCTGTCTCTGGGTGCTCTTCATTCGCAGTGCGGCTCTGAGCTCCACACACACTTTGGTCTGCACTCGGTGTTCCCTCTACTGCTCCTGTGCTCTCTAACTCATAACACATATAACACTGAGACAAAATGCCTCCTTACATCGTAAAAACAAAAACGCTAATTTCTCTAGGCTGGGTAGAAGGCTTTATTAATTCATTAGAATTGTTTTAGCCCCAAACATCTACATGGTTTCCGCACAACCTGCTGCTGACATGTGATCTGCTGTTGACAACAGCTCATTAAATATTGGATAATTTATTAGAGCTGTAATTTATAGATTGAGTGTATTGTAGCGATGCAATAAAATTGGACAGCAATCCTAACTGCACTTTTTCTTCTTTGCGTTATAAGTTGTTGAAAAATATAACTCTTAATAGCAACTCAAATGGGTTTGTGTGAAAGCCTTTATACTTTTTTCTTACATCAGGTTGATCTTTGAGGATGAAAGAATGATGACTGAAGAATGATGGTTTATGTGCAACCATCTTCCAGTGGTAAGGAAGTGAATGGAGACATTGCTCTCAATGCATTCATGATATACCTGTCTGACATACTTTGAAATAGGCAAATAATATAGGAAATATTTATTTTATGATCTTAATTTAATTAAAAAGATACAAAGCTGTTTCTGATACATTCATGGGCAACAAGAAAATATGTCATTGATTTTCTATTGAGCAGGGTCAATTTCTATTTTTTAGCCATGTCTATTTCTGTATGGCATACAGAGAGAGAGAGAGAGAGAGAGAGAGAGAGAGATAGAGGGAAAACGATGGAATAACCCCCTATGGTGAAGTGTGGGTTATTCTCTCTCGAACCAATTCTCTTTTCGATTTACTTCCTACAAGTACTTTGGAGGCAAAATCTCTCTTCAACGACGTAGTCTCAGCGCTGTACAGAGCGCAATCAATCCTTTTTAATTCCTCAAAAAAAAAAACGCGCTAATGCTCGTTAGCCTCGATGATCACTTAAGGAAGTTCAACGTGCAAGATTAGTCCCATTCCTTCAGCCAGGGGTGACATAAGCATCACCTCCAGGACTGCCAGAAATCATCAGGGAAATATTGTCCCCTTTTCTCTATCCTTCACACTCTCTCCCCAGAGGTCTAAATCAGAGAGTGGGGTTACGGCGAGACAGAGGCTATCCCCATCACTTCAGTATCAATGTCTCTAACTGTAATAACCCTGCGCTGAAACGTGGCCCAAGAAACCGCTGGGCCGTCGCATCACTTATCATCAGCCATAGATTTCAGCCCATTCCAGCCCAGCTTTTTTCTACTTCTAATAGCTCCCGCTCACTAAGACCGCATCATACTTAACGTTATGTGAACGCACACATCTTTAAATCTAATATGACCGCCTTTTGAATTAACATTATTGATCAGGATGCAATTAACGGCCAGTATAATAGTTAATGGTGGGTCTGTGTTTAAATCATAACAGAAGGTGCTGCTTAAAGCACATGTATTGATTTTACAACTGTGCAGGGTTTTAGAAAAGATTTTAGATGATTAGATCGGGAATGGATATCTGTGTCTTTTTACACTTTAATGTTCCCTGTCTTCTGATAATAATAAAACGTGTGTTCACTTTTGTTCAGAAATAAATGTACCACATCATTCTCGTTGTATATATAATAGTAGCAATATTATATAGTAAAACCAATAGATGAACTACATTCATCCGATTTTTTATAAATTGTCATTATGAAAAAATACAGTATATATCATGTCCACAACCATGCATACTAGTAGGCCTAGAGCAAAGAGTTGAGTTTGAAGCGTCGTCATCAAGTTCTCAAAAAGTCCACTTGTTCAGCCTTCTCAGATCCAACATGACCCAAAACGACCCATATGGTTCAAAACCAGCAATACGTACTTTTCTGTAAGGCTAAAAAAATGGATGATATTAGGTTTATCCTTCAGTGGAAAAAGCAACACAGATAGTCTTGGCATTGAAATGCTTTTTAATAACATTTCTCGTGAGAAATTTGCATTTTATTTTCGTAATCTTTGTTCAGTGAATAAAAATCAATCACCATTGCCACGGTGATTGACATGGACACTGCAAATGAATATCGCTTTAGAGCTTTTTGCAGTCAACAAAATACCAAAATGATCAACATGGAGGTCGTAGACCTCCAGGAAGTGATGCAAACGCACCCTTCATAGGGGCACAGAAAGACTTGGGAAAGAGATATCTGACCTTCTTTTATAGGACTCAGGGCATTAATGTCTACCTCAATTATCAATTATTGAGGCTCAAGCCCTACAGGAAGTGATGTCATTAGTAGGTAACCTAGGGGTCAAGGACAGTTTGGAGTGAGCTGGAGACCTGGGGTCTCTTTGACATGAAAGAAAACCTCAAGGACATACGCAGATATCATTTTCAGGTTCCTATCCCTACAGGAAGTGACTCACAAAGCAACATCTAATGCAGTGAAGCCCTGTAGAACAAAGTTGTACAGTCTCAGTGCCGGTAGGACCTTACCATGGCCTAAACGGCCTTCTACAGCACATTCTGATGGATGTATTATGGGCCACGCTTCTGAGAGGCTCTGTCAAAAAGAATTGCCCTTTTGGGCAAACTACATCTGTAAGAGCTAGAAATCCAGAACTTGGTCATGCCATTCCCTAGACTCAGGGGAACATGCAATTTTGGCATCTCTGTGTGCTGACGATCACTCAGAATCATAATGTTCCCAGACACCAGACTTAGAGGACCATCTACTACTCACTCTCTCCCTTCATGTTGTTCTTATGCTGAATTAAATATTTCTATTGCACTTACTGCAAAAATATTTGAATCTATTTGAGTCTGTGTGTGTCATCCTGTCAGGTCCAGTTTTTTGAGGGGGACTGTTACACCAATAGTGGCACTACACCGAAATACCACCACGCTTCAAGGTGCCCGTTTTTCATGGCGTATGTGTTGAAGTTTGATGAACATAAACTCGCCACATACAAGTACACCGTTTTGCTAACTGTTTACATGTATACCCATATTACGCAGGCCCATTCGAACATAAAGACGACTATTATGACTTACATAAGGCAGACGAGGGGTAAGAGAGGTGGAGAGAGTCCCCAATTACCTTGGAAGAAGTTTTTTGTGTTGTAAAGAGTGCTGCGCGTGTGTGTGGCCATGTGCATGTAGAGTTCAAGCCCCATCGCAAAGAATTGATTCTGTAATCCTGAGCTGAAATATAATAGACGTGTGAGTGTGTGTGTGTGTGAGTGTGTGTGTGTGTGTGTGTGTGTGTGTGTATGTGTGTATGTGTGTGTGTGTGTGTGTGTGTGTGTGTGTGTTGCTGCGCTTCTGGTGTGGGAATTGATCACCAGAAAATGAGTTAACCTTCTTCTGATTCAGAGCGGCTCTGTGATTGAAGGCACCACAAAGGGAGAAGAGGAGCGGACCACAGACTATGATGTTTATTCACCTTTCAGTTGCAGTAGCACCAGGTTGGGCACATTTATGCTTGGGTGAAAAAAACAAAACAAGAATCCAGACACAGGCAAGGAAAGACTGGTTGATCATATCAAAAGAGTCAGAGTGGAGAGCGCCTCTGGCCCGGACAAAAAGCAGTGGTGTCTCAATTCAGCCGGAGGGATTAAAAGAAAAGCCACTGTACCCACTGAGTGCATCAATTCTGGGGTACAAAAGAGATACATTAAGTGTCGAGATGGGGAGAGAGCGAGAGCGCGCGCGAGAGAGAGCTGAGGGCCGGCTCTAGTCTCTACATAACCTCTTGCCCCAGCACAAAAGCAGTGGTTTGAACCCTCTCTCATAAGCACCCGCATATAAAGAGAGACAGGCTTGTCTGCATGTTAATTTCCCAGAGAGACAATATGAACCACTGAAACCTCCCCCGCCACCCCCCACCCTCTCCACCCTTCAATGTCAGATGCAAATCACGTCTGTGTTTAATTCCACCCCAGACACAAACTGTCAAATACTGCAGTGATCAGCCTCCACGGCAAGAGTGACAGCGGCACTGATTAAAACGGAGGGAAGAGGCACAAGGAGAGAGGAGAGGAGATAGAGACAGGAGACAGTGTTTGCAAATAAAAAGCACAACACATAACCATTGTTACGCCATTTAATGAATCAGCCGGGCCTGCCTCTAAGATATGTTATTTGATTAAAAAATTATGGATTGGGATGAGATTCACCGGCTGTAACAACAACACTCCCCTTCCCCTGCGCTGAGCGGGCGGGCGTAATTGCAGTCTGCCTCAGTTCTAAACAACAAGATTTAATAGTCCTCCTCGCGAGCCAGCGCGCGCACAGAGGAGGGGGAGGAGATAAAATTAGTTTGACAGTGGCCGGGCCTTCGCTGTTACTGCTGTGTTCGTGTTTCCCCCCCCCCCAACCCCCGCGCCCGCCCCCTCCCTCCAAGCAAATGAATTAACTGTTTTGCTTTTTTTTCTGTTTTTTTTAACTAGAGGGCAGAAGGAGGACAATGTTGATGTGAGGTCATCTTATGAGTGCTAATTTGGCTTCCTGTTGGAGATAGGGAGGCTGTTAATCAAACCCGCAGCACCTCCAGACGGATGCTGTGCTCTGCACTGTGGGCATCTCTACCGCCGGGCGCAGCACCGGAGGAATGTGTGCCGATACTCTGGGAGCCGGGGATGAAGCTCAAGAAAATAAAGATATTTATGTTGTGGTATTTGGTCCAGAAGTAGCATTGCTTGTTTATTTTGGAACTTCCATTTGGGACAAATGTTATTAAATTCAGGAATGTGAGGTTGACTTGTACAAGGTTAGACATAGACCTGGATAAGTTACTCCTAATCGTTTAAAATATAAACGATTAGGAGTGTTAGGTAGAGACAATTCATCATCACAATGATGCAGTGTTAAGTTAGATGGAATGCAAGTAAATAGTTATGTGATAGACATCCTATTGTAGGTATAATATTGTTCAATAACAATACAAAAATAAGAAAAACAAATACATAATTTGAATAAACATAACCTAAATATGGCAAGAATATGAAATATAATTAAAATAATTACAAAATAAGACTGCATGCCCTCTCTTTCTGTCTCGCACACTTTTCACTTTATCCGTTACCCTCTCTTTCACACACACATGCAGAACAAGAACAAAATAACCAAAAATATCAGAGAAGAAAAATCACTGAATCTAACAAAATAAATGCATGCTCCTCTCAGAGCACAGAATCACTGGTGTGCATTCATCCCTCCACTCGGTTACTGTCCCTGGGACAATACAGTCAATCCCTGTCCCATACGTGTCCTCCCGGGTATTTAGCCCCATTGTGAAGGCGATAGCCGAAAGCCAATCAGACCCCTCCAAACCTGCAATCAGTCCAGGACCCTTAAAGCCAGGGCATCCCTTGTGCCCCTACAAACCCTCCACACACAAAAAAAAAGTTCTACAGCTTGGTCAAATCAGGATTCTTCAGAAATTCAATAGCAGGCCACTGCTTGCCGGTGGAAGTTGAACTGTTGAAGCCGACTAAACGGGGGCGAGATCCAGCCATCAGGAGACACCTTCCAGCGGATGCATTTAACATCTGTCACTTGTGCCTCAATGCACAATCAATTCCAGCCTCCCTTCACAGTGACACCTTGCGCCACAAGTGCCATGGCTGTAAAATCTAAACCCGAGGAGCACAACTTGAGGTGTTTCATATACATTTGTATATAATATGTGGAAAAAAGTGCAACGTTTTTTTTTTTTAGTTTTCGTTGTTTTTTTCACGCTTTCGGTTTCTCTTTCTTGAAAAGAAGAGAGTATTGAATGTAAATACCTTTTCTTGGACATTTGCTTTCACAGCTACTTTGAAAGCTATTGATTTTATGTCCCTGTCTGTGGTGCTGTGTGAAAGCTCCTTTTCATTGATTCTTTTGATTTGAAACTAATTGCCAAAAATAGACATTTGAAGGAAGTCAACAGGCTAGGGCACTTACAAAACATATGATCAACCTAAACATGGGTTGCTCAGATATAATTGCACCTAATAAAAGGCTGTGAAGTTCACAGGTACAATTGTTGGTATTGCCTTCAATGCCACTGCCACTGCCCTTGCTATACCATTTGATTAGTCTTTTAAAAAGGAATAGCTATGATGTATAGTGTTATGTGCTTGGCTCTGCTGTTTATCCAATGTTACAGATAGAAATCATTGGTGTAATGCATTGTCTGGGTGGCATACACCATTCAAATCAGTTGTCAGTATGGTCCAAGATCCATATTATCTACTTTATTCATTGGCCTAATATTTCCTCAGTATGATTATGAATTGAATATTAATATACAGAATTACAGTATTCCTTTTAAGGTTATATATTAGTGAAATGGAAAGTTGACAAAGAATTTTGTAGATTTTCCTATGAAATTGTAGATAGTGGACTATTTACCAGTTTTGTTTGTCTGTTCTTATTATTGCAAATTAATTCATATGCAGACTCAAATGAAGATGAGCTGGTTCGATTTAGACCAAACATTAACAAACATTTTTTTTATTCTTAAGCATTACCGGCTGCTTAAATTTTTTTTTCTGTGAACGTATTTAGTTTCCCACTAGCGCTGGTATTATAATAATTCCCTCATGAGGCAATATTTTAGTGTTTATTAGCCAATGTTTACACTGTGTTCATTTCCAATGGACAAAAAACAAAAATTGATGGTAATGATTGGTTCTGGCAAGCGCAAAAGCTTTTATGTAAATGTGACCTGGAAACAAAAGCAACTTAGCGCCATGTGTACAGCGAAGTGCATTAGGAGATCAATTAACCACTAGCCTGCCTTAATAAACAGCCTCCACCAATGTTGCTATAGCAACTGACCCACACATGCATTAAAGGAAAGGGTTTGCACATAGCATTTTCTCATAGAAGGGTTTTCCATTTTACTTAATCAAATAAGCATATTTTTGAAAGAATTTTCCACGTTCTATAAAGTAAAATGTATGTGTTTGTTTCTCGATCAAACTGCTTTATTTGTTTTCTTAAATGTATTTTATTGTATTGCCATCCTAGTCTGTACTTAATGGGAATTATATCATGCAACCAAGGGACAGTGTACCTGATTTATAATTCTCTATTTTACGATATGTTAAATAAAGATGGCCGGACACATACTGTTTATAAGACTACAAACACTTGCAAATTGGCCGGGATGTATAACATTTTATATTGTATAGTCCCGTAAGAACTGGGTAATAACAGTGCAAAATGATAGGCAACAAAGACTAAAAGATGTTGAGCGGTTTCAGCAGTTTGAAAACAATGTGAATGTCAAACACATCTAGCCGTCAGTTTTAAACTCTCTTCATACATACCTGATAGGTAATTGATACTTCTGAACGTTTTTTAGGTTTGTGGCTTAAGATTAATTAATTAATTCAAATGAAGCTGCTTTGTAAAATCAGAACAGAACTTCAGTGCTGACACTTGAAGCATTTAGAATCTAAATCAAAAAGGCCAAAACTTTGAAAGTAAACATTATGTGAATATTGTGTACCTTTATGTGACATCAACCACTGTTGATAGCATTGCCATGAAAGTTAATGTTACAAACCGGCTCTTGGTTTTATCCGCTGATTCTGAACTATTAATCGAACAAAGAATCAACCGCCCGGTTTTTTGGTAATCTATTTCGGAAGAATCTACTCATTTGAATAATTAATAATGTCACCGTGAAACTGCTGTACTGTGTGTCTGATGAACTTTATAATTTGAAATACTCACCTAGGTCTATACAAAAATATATATAAAATATTAAGAAACAACGCTATACCTAATTGTAATGGCAAGTTCGATGCAATTTTGGTCCCGAGGATGAGATAATTTCCTCAAACACAGTGCCCTTGAGATAATGTTGTGAATGAAGTGTCTCATCTCAGCTGAAGAGCCGGGGTCATTAAGTGTTGTAGTGGGGAGCTAACCACCGGGACAGGGCTCATGCAATGTCTGTACCACTCCCTGCTTCCACTTATCCTCTTTGTTCCACACACAGTTGGTTCACTCACTGCTCTCCCAGTAATGGCAGCAGCTCCCAGGATGCAGCACTATACCTTATATATGCTGCGCCAAGACATACTTCTTGTTTAAAATGTCATGTTGAAAATAGAACACTGCACGATTTCTATTTGGAATATAATTACATTGGCACTGTTACAAGTTGGATAAAAAAAGACAGAAATTGACCTGGTCATTACGGTGAATTATTTAAGAAACCATAATTGCCAAAGCATTTAATTGCAAAACAAATAAGCCACAATATCACAAAAGCAAAACACAAAGGCAGGTTTGTTCACGAGTGCCATCAATTCATAAAGAGAGTTTACCTTTCCTCAGGCAAGACAGAATTTATTGCGCCTTAGGCCAGGTAAAGAGAATGAAGAGCAATGTGGTAGTGGGCACAAATGGATTTTCAACTATGGGTCCTAAACCTTTCAAGCTGCATTGCCGGTGAATAGCAGTTAGTGGTTGCCATGCCAACTCCATCTAGAGGGATGTTTCAGCTGCACATGCATCAGAGAGAACGCCTGGCCAGATGTCTTCAACAATTTGTTCTGAAAAGATTCACCGTCCGCCATGCTCATTAGAGGCCAACAATCAGAGGAACAGGAGGATGTGGGCTCTCTCTGCTGCCGGGCGTACTCTGCTTCTGCCAGGGCAGGAAAAAGGAAAATATGGCTGCCAACAAAAAAGAAATGGCAGCAATCTCAAGATGTGCATCACATTCAATTGGCAGTTTTGCTGTGTTTTCTTTTTTAAAATATTGATGTATAATTTCTGCATTTGTAACATGCCTGGTGTACTCTGCAGCTGTCAGGCTCTGGCAAGGCATAAGGGGGCACCTGGCCAACACAGAAGAAAGAAACCAACTTTCTGCATTATTGATCGAATAAATCAACACCTGTGGTGTGCCTGATGGTCTGATGAGGCAGGAGTTGGGCTACTGGAAACCACATGTGCCAGAAAGAAGATGTCACAACTAGCATATCCCCTAATACACTAAGTGGAAAATATCCTCTTAGAAAGAACCAATGAATTGCAATTTCTCTTAGAATTTGAAAATGCACCTTGATTTGAGAGATTTCGGAATCATACATCCTTCAACAAGGTCACGTTATTAAATTATTGTTGATAAATGCCAAATATTTGCTTCAAAAATACAAGACCAATAGAATGACAGGATGTGTATTATTATGGCCCCCATAGAACCATTATTTTGTGACACATCATAATATTAATGTTACAAGTCTTTAATTGCGAACCATTTTTATCAAATGCCAGTACAAACATTATGTAATATGAACTTAAAAGGTAATACTTTGATTTCATCCTGTTACAATTCTGTTGATTTAGTTAACATATAGACTTTAGATCTATCATATTTAATAGGTTTAACCATTCATCTTAACCATCCTAAACCAACTGTTAAATAGATTTGAGAGATAGGAAAAAACATGTTGTGTGACTAATTAATAAATGACCTGTTGTCTATGGTGGCAGGTTGGTAACAGAATGTTTATTCATTGACTTATTCTATGATTGTTAAAGCAATCCAAAATCTTTGAATGAATGTCACTACTGCTTTAGACTTTGTACTTTGATATAGTCTGCTACATTCGAAAATAAAATAAATAGTCGGAATGAATCTACATATTTTTTATTGACTACAACACATTAGTTAGCTTTGTTAATGTTTTGAAGCGGTTCATCGTCAATATTAATCTGTCAGCGGTGACGTATTATCTCCTAACCTTATTTTATTAATTATTTGTATTTGTATTATTTTGCAGAGGAGGAGAAGGCTTGTGCGCCAATGACCTGCGCACTCTCCCACAGGTCCCCGGCCCCACAGCAAAACATCTATCAATGCATTTTGGGGTGCGGGTGGTTAAGGGCTGAGACAGAGTAAGAAAGGCTGAAAGGCAGAGAGGGGGGGGGGGGGATGGTGCCGAGCGTTCTGGTGAAAAACATTCTTTTTAAATGAATTGAATTAACGGCACGCCTCGGGCTGCCGCACCGGAGCCCGTAATAGACTCTTAGTTCACATTAGCGCCCAACAGGATTCGGAAGCATGTGAAAGCAGCGTAACAGAGGTGGCCACGCAGCGGGAAACGCTTCGGACGCTCTGAGCTCGGCACAGAACCAAGTGCTGGTGTACCTGCCCCCACCTTTCCAGCTCCATCGCTCAAACACCATCATTGGCCTTGTATGGAGGAGGAAAACCCCCACATTTGCAGTACAGATATTTGGCTGTCCATCAGCAGGATGACCATTGGGTTCTCTGAGCTTGGACCAGTTTATTGATAGGGTATGCTCTAATAATATTAGAGCATACTGCTTCATTTGGTTTGTTATGTCGTTTGTAAATTGTACTACCTATGCATTTTCGGCAAAAGAATCCCAGAAAAGTTGGACATTGACATCATTGATCTGATTTGGACAACGCAAACCCAAGACCTGTGACATCAATGGTCGACCTTTTGGAGGGGCCCTGAGCCTTCTCCCGGAGGATCTTGCTCAAAACCAGTGGCCCAGGTTCCTGATTGACCACTGGCGAGACCCTTCATGTCACCGGCTGGCCTCAACAGCGAAGATGTGCCTCCTGCCAAGAATGCCAACTGGTTAACAGCCATTCCCTTTTAAAGTGTCATTGCACCTCTTATGTGTATAGGCATGACAGTTCAGCCATAGCTTTGGGGAAGCCTCAAAGGTGCTTCAGATCGGGTCCAGTAGACTGAGAAGTGTCAGCTATCATTTCAGCAAGAAGGGGAAACTGCTATCTGGTGGGCGAGTGGTGACTATATCCTGAGATGCCTGAGGTTCCATTTCATTTTGTAGGCATGTCCATTTCTGCCGCTGTATAGCATATCAGCAAAAGGTTTTGTGCAATCAATGTTCCACCTCATCTCCTGTGAAGTTAGGTTTTACAAAAGGATCAGACCGGTGTATCACTCAATGTATATCACTCCAGATCAGCGGTCTGGTAGAGCCCCTTTGAGCTGCAGTGGAACACCACAGGACCTGAGGAAGGAAAGCTGGGAAAAGTGCTCGAGTCAGTAAGCAAGTAAAAATGAAGTACAATAATCTTTTGACATTGACAAAGAAGAAATACACACATTGGGGTTCAACACAACAGAAACATGTTTTAGGTCAAGGAATGTCACAAATGCCTGAACCACAGAGTGGCGAAACTGAGAAAATGTGCACAGGGAGAAAGTATTCATGATCCAAGCTTCAAAGCAGCAAGGAACCTTTGTGATCTCATGGCAAGTGCGCAAAGTTGATTATGAGGTTGAGCACTTTGAAATGGGAGGGGCCAAAGAAAAATTACCACCGAGATCCCCCAAAAGAAAGGAGAGAGGCAGGACCCGTACATAGCTTATTTGTCAAGTTGGTTTTAACCATGGGCCGACAATTGGCAGATACTCTTGTCACTAGAGTCCTGGGGAAAATGGCGTTATACCATTTCATCACTCGTCTATTATTCAGGGTTATTCAGGGCTCCAGCCACATTTCAGTGGCTCATGCCCAGAGTGCTCCGTCCACATGCTGCATAGGCGGCTGCTGCCAACCGAGACATCATCATCCACAGGGGTAACCTTGAGGAACAGGTGCAGCACTGCTCGAATCCTTAAGGCAAACGGGGCACACAGCTAGATTAGAACTACCCATCGCGTCACAAAGGGACTGAAGGAGGTACGGTATCTGGGGTATCACGTGGGGTGATGGTGGGTGCATCCACAGGTAGACAAGAAGGCTGTGATTGTCGCCTGCCGGCGCCCTATGTTCAAGAAGGAGTGGAGGCGGATATCTGGTCCAGTGGGCTGAGGAGTGCTGGCTAACGCAGCCTCTCTGTGGGGAGCCCCGTCTACACTCACCTCGGTCCATCAAGCCAAGGGGCCCGAGGAGGCTTTTTCCCCAGATGTAGATGGAGCGGCCCATCCATTCCTACATGGTTGGTCATCAGGTGGCTGTGGGAGTCAGAGAGTCAGACAGAAAGAGGACTGAACCCACAATTATTGTTGGAACTGTTTTTTTTGAACAGATATTATTTTTGTTCAGTAAATATATATGGTGTATAAGAACCCGTAATATACTTTACTTTCAAAGTACTACATTATGTCAACAGATTATTTCAACTGGAGCAAAGTCCATATAAAATAGTATAATCCTCGACTAGCACTTTTTGTTCTACACACAATGCTATGTGTTGTTGCTAGCTAGAGCAGAAGGCTGCTATAACAGACCACTGCTATGTTTAACATACAGTTCCTATGGACGCAGTTCCAACCGTATCTAAAATACAATTTCCTTGGCGGAAGCAATCAAATCATTTTTTTATCAATAAATATATTTTTCGGTGTTATATTTTGTGTCGATTGATTTGAACGATTGATTTACTAAGTGGCCCTTCAGGGGGTTCACAGCCCTGGGCGGGGATAGGGCTCCTGCTTCACCCTATCAGGGTCTATTTCACAATATGACCAGCTTGCTATACATTGTCCTTTTATTTATTAATAGAAACGTGAAAGGAAAGAAAAATAATGCAATTGTTTTTCATAAAACATTGTTAAAATGTTTGAGTTGTGAATGGTCTACTCGAAAAACCCAAATGTTGAGTTTGGATTTTTGCCTCTTTTATGATGTAGGACTGATTAATGTTAATTTAATATATTATACACAACGTGATGTGTAGGCTTTGCTTGTGATCAAACTCAGGATATCCTTCCTTTAAAGATTCCCAAAGAAGCGTCTAAAGATGTGATTCAATCCCAAATAATAAGCATTATAAAATACAGGTAATGAACAAATTAATAGCATGGTCTGAAAAAAATCAGAAAAGAAGCAAGGTCAAAAAAGTAGAAGACTTTTCTTTGCATATCCATGGAACCCTTTGCAAAGTGGGCACTATTTCCAATGTCTGCTAATGGACTGCTGAATTGCTGCTGCATTGGGCAGCTGTCAATGCATTTCTATTTTGTCTGGCTTATCACTTTGTCTGCTTCATTACTTGTACATTATAATCATAAAAGATTTGCTCAAGTTCAGGGGAAAAGATTGGAATAAAGCTTTCTAAGTAATTAAAATAAGCCTTGAATTTAAACAAAAACCAAGGATATTAATTAAGACGGAGAGACAGACCATACTTGCCATACTACAATAGTAGACAAGGCGACTACCACCAAGGTGGTAAGATGATGCATAACAACACTTCCTCAGCAAACCACCTCCCCACAAACTGTTGACTTTTCCTTGGGCAGAACAGTTTCTAATCACCCCCTTTGTTGTAACTTTGCAGAGATAAGGGCCGGCGGAAAATGCCAATTCCTGCTATTTGTGAGCTTGCGTCTCCTATTCCCTGTGTGTTTGTCATCACATCATTAGGGCTCAGCCGACTGCTAATTACTTGTTTTAAGAAGCCAGCTGATTAGAATGTTGGTTTGCATTGTGTTCAATACAGCACGGTGAACCCTCGCCAAGAGTGTTGAAAATCCCTTCCTTCTCTCATTTTGCCTTATGAAAACGAAACAAAGAAGGAGTTTGGAAACAGCGAGGGATGGCCGGGCGACGGCTCTGCGGGGGAAGTTTCACCTTGTTTTTCAAAACACTGTCTTAACAATGTCAATGCACAAATAACAGACTTTTATGCTATTGTCTGCATTGTTTGAATCATATGATGTTATCTAAAAAGGTGTGGTTCAACATAATGCACATAATAGTGCAATATAGACATCATATGTCTTCTTTGACATACATGATTTTTCTATTCAAAATTGATAATATAGTTTACAAGAAATATAAAAGTAGGTTATAAAAACATTTGGAAAGCACATTTACATTATATTTCTGCATATATATACATATATATACTTACTTATACTCATATTTATGTGATTGAGAAGCAAAAAGAGTACTCCAGAGATGATCATTTTAATAGCTAAGCTTTTCAAAGGAGACATACATAAGATGCACTAAAAAGGGTGTAGGTAGGGCAGCATTCAAGCCTCATAAAAGGCAATAAGATTATATCTACCACATGCCGGTCTCCTTTATACTTTATTTGTCCTGAACGTACATTCGGAACGTTGTTCACTCCAAAGGTCAATGTCACTTGCTTCTTTCCAGCAAAATCACCTATTCAGCAGCGTTAAATTCACACAAAACCAGCTCTACTTGCCGACCTTAAAAGGAATCCTTCTAGGATAGCAGTTTGTGTGTTTTGGGGCATTCCTACTGCAGAAGGACCAATGCTAATGCCACAGTCATTAGACAAGAGCAATTCTGGAATAAATATACAAGGTATGAGAGGAATTCAAAGTTAAAAAGGATATTCTTTGCAGAATGTTGTTTTTGCAACATGGTAGTGGCAGAATGGGGACGTGCGAGATGGTGTTCTAGAAAGTGCAAGAAGCCATTTCTTATCTAGACGCAGTCACACGGTACCTGAAGAGTGGGGAAGCTACATCAAACTAATTGTTAAAGCTTGCTTCCCGATAAAGAATTTAATTATTTGTTTCTTTCCGTTACATTCATTACTTTTAAATATGAATAATACATCATTAATTTCATTCGTAATAAAACAATTCTGAAAATGTGTCTCACTTTGACTTAATATCAAACAATTTGCCGCCTCAATGGACAGCACCAGGCATCAGGGCTTCAGTCCCAGCTCGCTTGGGTTGCCTGGTTTGTCCTCACATCGCTGTCTCCAGACAACCCAGTGCCTCATCGGAAATCACCCCTGCTTTGAAAGTCCTGACCCTTGTTTGCCCAGCTAGCGTGCGTGCGTGCGTGTGTGCGTGTGTGCGTGCGTGCGTGCGTGCGTGCGTGCGTGCGTGAGTGAATGTGTGCATGCGTCTGTGTGCTCAGAGTTCACCATAAGGAGATCCTGCCACTGTGAGTACATGATTAATGGTTTTGTTTTTGCCGGTAGCTGCACCTTCCAAACCCAATTGTTCCCACCTGTATTAAACAAACATTGGAACGGAACAAGGACCCACTGGACCGACATATAACCGTGAACATTTGGTCAAGCTCAGCAAAGTGCTCCTCAGCATTTAACCCCAAACCCCCCCCCCCCCATCGCGTCTCATCCCTTGTTAAAGATTAACTTCCAGATAGTGCAATGATGTTGGCTCATTCCAGATAGGCTTGGGAGATGGTTTGACATTCAAAGTCATAAACCAAAGCAATTGCAGCTAGGTCTAGAAATCAAACAGTGTATTCTACAATACGATATCTGCAAATAAACTCTTAAAGAATATCTAGACACCTGTAACCTTCTCTTAGGCCTTCAACTACTACTAGTACTAGCCTACTAGTACTAGTAGTACTGCTACTGCTACTGCTGCTCCTAAAAGCCTACTGCTGCTCCTACAAGCTAACTGCTGCTACTATACTGCGACTATAGGCTACGAGTTCTGATGCAATCATTAAAATGAAGCTTGCATAGCGATGAGACAGGACCGAAGAGCCGACGGAACCTGGACCACAGACACAGCCACAACTGAGATATTGTTCGTAATGCAGCCTATTTCAACCCAAAGGAACACCAATATGTTCCTGTATAATTCATTAATGGGTAGAAATTACTTGATTGAAATTGATAATGTCATAAATGCATACAAAGTATAAAAAAAACCATGGTGTAATTGCACATGCTATTCTAGATAACTGGACCTGATCGATTTTACAATATTTATCAATGTAATATGCTCAGCAATAAAATAAACAAAATACAAACAAAAACACTAGATGGGGTGCTAGATAGCTGCACCCACAAGAACAAAGTTCAAAGCTAAGTGTCAGAAAATGATAACACAACATGGAAATAAAATAAATAGACTTGTATTCATGGTTCACAAGACCTAGATAATAATAAGGAAATATGATAATAAATCGATCATCTGATAATTTTCTTATCATGCTAAAGGCAAACAGCTAATATCTGAGCATATTCTAGTTATTTGACATGTGTCCACAAAACAAGGAGATCAGAATATGTCATCAAATAAGGAACTATTAAATGTTCAAACAGATCAGTTTCCATCCACAGAACAGAGCATGCACATGCCCTGTCTGCTGCTACAAGGCGTGTGGAGCCAGAGATAGGGCCAGGGGAAACCTGGGGGGGCCGAGGGGAGGATGTGGGGGGGGGGGGGGACCAATAGCCTCGCCCTGCAACAAG
>JAOPJL010000141.1:20608760-20619235 GCA_027123545.1 Trisopterus esmarkii | reverse complement strand
ACACACACACACACACACACACACACACACACACACACACACACACACACACACACACACACACACACACTAATCCCCATGTCCTCCATGTGTCCAGGTGTGTTGCTGAGTATTGTGGTGAAGCCGGGTGCTGAGAGGCCGAGCTTCTTGCTGGTGCTTGACGCCAGGCAGATGACAGAGCTTGCCAGGGCTTCTGTCAACACCATCATCCCTGTCACCCTACATGGCACGTACAAGCCACGGACCCCCTAGCCTTCAGTGTTAATCATAGACTATCCACACCCATCGACCCCACCCCAGCCCTATCCTTGACGGAGGTGAGGAAAGTGTCGCTGCAGTGAGATCTTCCAGCTTTAAAAAAAGGATTTCTCACCATGTGGTTGCTAGTGCCTTGTGTCCAAAGGTTGTTATGTCCAAGTGCCCGTCCAAAACATGCAGTTGTTCATGCATTGCATCAGCAAGGTTGGCTTTTGTGGCAGCACCTCAGGCCAAATATAATCAATCAAGGATAATACCCTGGAAGGAACAGTAGCAGGCACGATTTGAGAGAAATGGAAAGAGAAATATACAAATAAGCAGCAAAAAAAAGTAAACCATCGCTCTCCATGTTCCTCGGGCAATATGTTGCATTCACGCACCTGTGATTCACAGGCAAGATGGGTTCCCTGCACCAATCAGGGAAGAGGTGCCCTGATTGGTCAAAAATGAGCTAGGCGTGGTCTAGACTCTAAATTGTCTCATACAGAGACATGCACAATGTCAACCGGACGAGATATTCACAGAGCATTTCACTCATTACTGTAGGCTATGGTACATCTAACAAATTACCCTCATATTATAGCTCTTAAATCTTACCTAAAGTATATTTAAGATTAGCCTTATATACACAACAATGAGGTCAATGATAGTCTTACATTCTGGATGATGCTACGCTGATGCTATAATCGTAACATGAATAACCAAGCATTTAAGCTGCTGGTTTTCAAAAATAAACAGCAAGCATGTTGGACAAAATCGACAAATGGATTTTATTTTGTTATCAAGGAAAGAACATTCATACATCTTTTGCAGTACAATTGATTGATAGCTAAATTGTACCTTTATATTTGTTAATAATGTTAATGTATTTCAGACACATTGTATCATACTTTGTTCAATATCGATCCAAAATAAATATTCTGTACATTTCATTTCACCCTTCATTTCATTGCTCATTCACAGTATGTGTTTTAAAATGATCAGAAGTCATACAAATATCTAGGCTAACAATCGTCATACAAAATTAAAATACAAAATGTGTCAAATTTATACCTACTACTTCAAATACTTTTCTACTCATTTGTATTCATTTCAGTTTTTTTTCCCCCCCATGACTAATGAATGAAAAGATTAGACAAGGCATCTCTTGGAGGTGGAAGCCATTTGAGAGGTAGTGACTGGACCAGCTGCAGCATATACTCAGTATACTGTTAAATACTATCCTCATATACTCAGTATAAGGGAGGCTCTAGATCCTCAGCAGAGGGGCCGTTTGCTTCTCTGTGGAGAGCTGATACTGCTGTTGCCTGATGATGTCCAGACAGTCTCGCAGTACCTAAACACATGGAGGGAAAATGTTATGAGAGGCAATTCTTTTTACTTTGATGAACATTAAAATAATTTCTTAATGTTAGAAATAAACGTACCCTTGCATCGTATTGCATTTAGTTTATAATCCCTGTAGTTGGAAACAGGCTACGGCAGCGGCGGACTGATATTACCAGAAGTGTGCTACTCTGTGTACCTTTACCAGAACGTGTTCCCCCAAAATGTAATGTGATCATTGCGATACAAGGACAGTTTTATTTCTAATATTGTTCTATTAACACAGACATTTACATATATATTATATATATGATATACGATATTCAGGCATTATAATTGGTTTGCCTCGGGTGTATTGTGGAGTGGGTAAAACAGTTTTTATTGGCAGGCAAGCAGATCCCCTCGACTAGCACAAGTGATTTCTGCAACTAGAAGGACTGAATAAAAAGTGTTGCAAACGGTCTCCAATGATAAATAACACACTGGCTCACTTGGAAATGAGGTCCGATGTCCAAAATCCTGAACTACCCCTTTAAGGCCAGAGGCCCACATTTGGTGTCTTACATGTCCTTGGGTTCCTCTTTCATATAAAAAAGAACTCAGGTGTCCAGCTCACTACCTAGTGTCCATGACCACTGAATAACCTACTAATTACATCTCTTCTTGTAGGTCTAGAGATCCCAAATTGATACTTTTAGCAGGCCTGGTGAAAAATTATACTAGGTGTGAGTGTGATTAGCCATAACAAGCAGTTTTGACAAACAGCCTCCTCTGAGACCACAAGTGGGCGTGTCCACCTAGATATGTGTCTGTCTACCAGCCAACCCAGTGGACTGTAGCGGCCAATCACACTCACACCTTGTGGTATAATATGTCACCTTTAAAAAAACACCAGACATCTCTATCTTAATGTGTCAGTTGTTCCTCTACTCTATCTCTATCTTGGTCCAAAGTCATTCTGCGCCCCATGTATTGTGTGTTTGCCTCACTTCCTGTATGTCTTTGTTGATCATTTAAGTATTCTTTTAAACATCCTTTTTGTCTGACTTGTACTTTAGTGATTGCTTGATTTTCAGAACCTTTAAAGCTGTATTAGTCTGTCATCATTATCTTGATGAACGGAATTCAAATATACAATTTATGTATGTATTTTTGGCGAAGGAAAAGCAAAAACACTTCGGCCCTAGTCTGGCCCAAGGAAACAGAATAAATGGCATTACATCCTCAGTCACTCCAAAATCAACGTTTTTATTGAGCAGTTAGCAACAGTTATTAAAGAGCTATAACAGAGCACTAAACAGCTCAGTTGACTACACAATGAGGAGATTGATTCAAACAACATGCAAGCTCAGGGTTGCCAACTCTTACGCTTCTGGCGTGTGACATACTTCTGGCAAACGTTTTATGGGCAAATTCTTATGGTTAAACCAAGCCAATGACTTTGACTCTAGAAGAGAGCTGAGCATTTGAAAACCGGCTGATCATATGGTGTTTCCATGGAGCTATCCCTTAAATGACTCCCATATTGGTACACAATGCTTCTCTTCATGTTGGTTAGGTTCACAGTCTGGAGCCAAGAAGGCATGACAATACGTCTTTCACTTGCATTATTGAACAAACCTGTGTGCCCTTTATTGGGTCAGTGTACGTCTAGTATTGTGAAATTGTGAGTATTTCCCTAGGTGGAAATAGTCAGGGCACTGGCGTAGTAAACCTATATCCTTAAATCTTAGCCACATGTGTAAGCTGCATACTTTTATAATCCCTGATAGTGAATTAAGTCCCAATATGTGCACGTGACTATGTGTGCATCCATGTGATTACCCCCATGGCATCAAAATGTCACTCCAGCCAGGTACCCAAAGTTGGCATTCCTGTGAAAGCTGTGTAGTTTCATTACCATAGCAACGATAGAAAATGTTGAAAAACTAAAGAATGAACAAACTCAACTTCATATACACTACTGAACAAAGATTCTGAAAATAAAAGGCCCATTTCACTCAAAATAGGAAAAATGTCGAAACCATCTTAAAATGTTGCATTTTCCACTGAGAATTATAATTGTCATCCATTTAGTTTTGGCAGACAGAATTGTTACATACTTGACGTATTGCTGCTTCTTCAAGCAATTGATAGTGGGCACTGTACCAGCGACTATTTAATCCATAAAAATTGTATGCGTCCATCCCGTCCGTCACGTCACCCATTTGTTTACAGAGTTCAGAGTATAGATTTGCCTTCTACATAGCTTGCCATTCTCTGCAACTAGAAACGGAGATGTTCCATATTTTGCATATTGAAGGCAGGATTTCAATGGCCACCTCGCAATCTTCTTTGATCAGGAGTCAAATTCAAACCTTAATAATGTTTTTTGGAAATATGACAATGATGGGTCATTCAGCCTTCCAACTAAAGGCCGTACTTCATGCTAGTGTCTTCCAGATTAGCCTCCGAAACAGTCACAACTGCTTCCTGATCACATGAAATGTCCAGTGGTTTGTCCAGTTGTGTTTTATCCAGTTATTGCACCATATTGCTCAATTTGTTTTAATGTCTGTTGGTGTTGATGTGTAATGTTATGTGTATGTGATTATATAAATGTGTGAGGCCAAGGGCATTTTTCACTTTGTGGAAAATCAAATTGCATTGTACGGTATCAGTATGAGATACATCCTGTGTGGAGATGTTTTTTGTTTATCATCGGCCACCATTAGATAATTACCATTCAATTATTAATCACACATTGTTTGATTAACTTATGGGTAATTTGTGATTTATTTAGCCAATACTCCTTGAAATGTAGGGAGACACAAGTATTTTACTGTATATTTAAAATACAAACCTATATTAATTGAGATACAAAACATAAATTCAAAATAGCTTTCACAACTAGTGAAAGTATAAGTATAGTGTAAGTGTAAGTATAAGTGTAAGTATTTTGGAAACTTCAAAATAATGAATCAATATGTAAGGGATCACGTAGCGTGAGCTGGCCATTATTACCAAATCTACCATGACAGGCTGATGCAGGACCCACCATGAACCACCATGATGCTTATTACACATCTTGTACCACAGCTACTTACTCAATAAATCAGTCTTAATGAAGAATTCAGTCCGTCTGTCCAGACTGTCCAGACTTGGCTACTCAGATATTTTGATATTTTTTCAGATCCCATCTTCTTATCCACCTTATATATTATTGTTCTATTTCCCATGATTCATAGTGGCCTGCCGGTTTTACATTTCCGGTCGAGTGCTGTTTAGATAGCAGCTAAAGAATTTGCACTGCTATTACATATCTTAAAGGCTACGGCAATCGTTTTAAAAGTTATGTATTACATTAGGTCAAAATGGCAAGTGGACGATGGCTGCACACCAAACTCACACTACCCCCAGCTACCATGTACCACCAAGTACCACCAAGTACCACGTACCACCACGTACCACCAAGTACCACCAGCTACCACGTACCACCAAGTACCACCAAGTACCACCAAGTACCACCAAGTACCCCCAGCTACCACGTACCACCAAGTACCCCCAGCTACGCGTTCTCACTTCTAACCGCAAAAAGGAAACCGGACTGGTCGTCATGGCGGCGCACATTGCTTAGCCAGGAATAAGGATTACAAAATAAATTATCCTCATGATGATGACAATGTGTGCAATATCATGTCATTATGGAGACATTATTAACATTATTACATGATAAGGCTGAATTTGACTGTGAAAACAACAGAACAAAAATGTGTGATGTATGTACATATTTGAATGAATGCACTTCACCACATCATATCAAAGTAATAAAATAATCATAGATGGAACTGTTAATTTATTTACAGATTCCAATGGAAGCCCATTAATAATGATGTTTTCTGTAGCAGCCTTATATTTTGTTGTACTGGGGACACTGTTGACACCATAAGTGTAGTGTAGATGGATATGCATATATACATGGGGTTTTGGTCATGCCACAACTGAATCCTCTATGGATATTGACATATGCTGGTGAAATAAATGATTTAAAAACCAGAGGACGGAGGGTGCGACCTTGGCACTGTGCTCATAAATAACATTCACCAGCAACTCAAGGCTGAGTTTGTGTACATTTTGTTTTCATTGTACTGCCCGTCTAATCTGACTGCAGGTAGTTCTTTGTTTTGTAAGGGATTCTGGTTGGTTTGTGTTGCGTATTGTGTATGTGCGTGTATGTACGTGTTGTGTATTCAACCTCAATGAAAAGCGTCTACAGAGTGATAAATACATATTAATATTTCATAAATTTTGCATATGGCTTGGGTAAATCACATTTTTTTTACCAAAATGAGGACTGACAATTCTATTTATTATAACGTAAATACACAACCTCATACACTAATGAAATATATTGGTAATAAACATCTAATCTAATCTAATGGCATTTGGACACCACCAATTTCTCAACAAGAAATGAGTCTTCTTTGCACTGTAAAATAAAAATCTCAACTCCTCCTCAAAGTGTCTCCTTCTGCTTGATCTAATGCAGGTACCGCTACTGAAATAGCTCGCTATCAATATCAAAAAATAGATCTGTGCAGGCAGAGGCACAATGGTCAAAATACAGCTTCAGCACTAAAGTGGGGGGAGTCCGGGAGCAGGGGACGGCTCTTCAGCATCCATTCAAGCCCATCTCTGACATATTCCATGGCCTTGAAGTCTCTATAGAGTGTGGCTGCGTGCGCTCTCTCTCAGTGCTTTGTTTACGGACCGCGGCTTGTTACTATAAAGCCCAGTGCAGAGCCTGAAGAGATGTGGGCCCAAGATGTTTTATCTCTTGTCAGGGCGCTGCTTCAATTAAATTAATGGAATCCATTCAGCGCCTCTCTTTTCCCCTTTTTTCCCTTTCAGGCCCTGGCCCTAAGTAAAGAGAATACATTAAAAACATTGTGCTGCCTCAAGATGTGCATCATAGTATTAGCTTCAGCCAGTCATTTTTTCCTCTCCACCATTTTTTTAATCTTACTGAATTAAATAATCTGTTGAATCCTGACCAGAGTCATCAATGTGTTGTTGGTCAACTATTGAAATGTGTTGCTGTGTACATTTCTTTGTTCGTTTTGTCATTTATACGTATTTTGTATGTTGTGGTTATAAATACAATATTTTATGTTATATATTATCTGAGACCTCCCAACTCAGTTTCGTCAGGCTTCTTTGTATCAAAAAAGCTCAGGTAATGATTTATTTGAGATGCTTACCTCTTAGTTATGTGTGCAAACAATGACGTCCCTGCATGCAAGTAATAAAAGAGTGCAAATCCTTTGTACGGCCATGTTTGTTATCATATTTTCTCTTACGCTCTTACTTGTAAAGATAAGGACTACAATGGAAACCTGGTGGAGACTGATGGATGGCTAATCATCCATCCTATTTTCTCGTAGCTGGATGCACGTGAAGGCAAGTAGTGAAGGGAATGACCACAATTGGCAGTTTGCCGATGCTGAATATGGAGCCACTTGTTCAAGAGCACGGTAATCCACTAAATCTAAATAGTTCAAAAGAAAATAATTTCCTCTGGGGGCCCAGAGTCTGAAATAGTCGGTGTGTCCACTGACAACCCAATTGATTTGAGAGGAGAAAGGTAGGAAAGCAGGTATTATAACAATCCACGTCTCTGCAATAGTAGCTCTCTAATCACACTTCTGGTCCACCTCTGAATGGACAGACGGGAAAATTACCTGTCAGCTGTCAGGGCAAAATTACTAGCGAAGATGTGTTGTAGCACTCACGTTCTCGCGCCATGCTCTTTGTGTGGTGATATTACACCCTAAGGCTGAGTAAATGCTCGGAGACAAGGATGACCCGCCAGCATCAAAGTTCTGCACATTGAAATTAGGGATGATTACGACCAAGGAGCAGTGCGGCAGAATTTAGCTGTGATTTTCGCTATAACGTGACAGTATAAATACTTAGGTCTGACTGAGACTCCTATCTGTAGGAACAACTGACACTGGTATATATTTAGCCTGCCTGATAAGCTACCAAGATACAATAATCCAATGTCTATTTACCAGGTCAATCCATGATATAAAGCAGGAATGCATACATTGCAGTTGTGGGGGTCATCCTTTTGTATCTGTAACTGACCATCATGGCAAAAAAAAGAATGATGACAACATAACAAGTATTACACGTTTAGAAATGCCTTGTGGGAAATCATCATCAGTTTCATTTGGGTTCTCCTATACATTCATAAACGTGAGCTCATTGTTAGTCCAAAAAGACCCAACCTGCAGATATACATGAAGAATGTTTGAATACAGCGGGAGATCCAGGAAAGCTTAATCTGGGAAAAGGGCTAAAATTACTAATTGGTTTACTGATCAGTTGTACTTTGTTCGATTGATTTGCAATTAATTCTGGTTTGCGGTGCATGGAAGACAGTGGCTGGCGCCAACCTTGAAGCGCGAGGATACCTTATACTCACTTAGAGGGTGATGGGGGAGACATCAATACATTGTTGTGAGTCTAGTGCAGGAGTTACGCTGACAGTGTCTTCTTCATCTGTTTGGGCGAGGGACAGAGTGTATGGAACGATACATTTTCTGTCCGTTTTAAAAGGGAAGTGATGGATGATTTATCCTCTAAAGTGCAGGTGGGTGGTGTGTAACTGTGATCCTGCAGTTCCATTAGTATGATCTTATGCGTTGTGGAGACAAGGTTTTATACCCCACAGGGATGTGTTACACACAGTTGGCCGGCAAATAGAGCTCCATTCTTTCCTGATGATATCTTTGTATAATTATGCCATTCACTGATAAGCAATAGGTGTGATCTAGTATATATATATATATATATTCAACATTTTTGATCCTCAGTCTTTTCAATATGTAAAGATAATATGATGTTATTAATTGCCATGTCAAACAATTAGTTACGTTTGAAGATGTCGGCACAAGCCGCTAACAGGTTGGAGTGTTCCCCATTTTGTAGCATTTGTTTTCCCAAGCGTTTTCCTTTAGAGGGACCACTATGTCAAGAGTATCTCCACAGATACCAAAAACTATGTGAAGCTAAACTAACTATTCCCACCCGATTTCATCCATCAGTCCGTCTGTCTGCGAGAGAAGCCGCTGTCTGTTTTAATTTGCCGCCAGGAACTGCTCGGCTCAGATTTGGCAGGTCTGGCTTGCTTGGTTTTAGTCCATTTACATCTTGCAGAAGTATATTTGTGATGGCCCTGCTGTTGGCCACTGAACTTGTCAGTGCTCTGGACTACTGTGGACTAGATAGACCCTATCAGTATAAATACCATGCATCTGTACGAGGCTCCAGCACCAAGCCCTCCGGAACAGGGATGAACGCTGAGACAGGCCCGACAGGCTTTGTGACTGACGCTCGCTTGTTTCGCTTGTTTTGAAAAGGTTTTGTTTTGTATCCACCTTATTCCAGGCTAAGCATAGTGCGTGCCAGCATAACAACCAGTCCAGTTTCCCATTTCCGGTTAGAAGCAAGAACACGTAGCTGGTAGTACTTTAGGGAGAGGATGAGTTCGGGCTCCACTTGCCATTTTGACTTAATGTAAAATTAAACTTTTAAAAATATTGCCGTAGCCAAGATATGCACTAGCATATGTGCTAATGTGCTAGCCACTATGTAAACAGCACTCGACCGGAAATGGAAAACCGGCAGACCACTATGAATCATGGGAGAACGGTCGCGGTATAAGGTGGATAGTATGAGCATGTTTCCCAATGTTCTATTACAAATGCTCAAGACAACATGCTCAAGAAGACAACACACTCCTAATGTATAGCCAAGAATTACTTAACCACAAGAAATCTGAATAAACTACTCTCTCTCGCACACGCATGCGCTAGGGATACGCATCTCTACTTTGAAGCATGATTGATTGAGTCATCACAATACATTGGCTCAGATAAGGTCAAGCATTGATACTCTGTTGTTGCTGTATTTAGTTATTCTGTTGGTCGAACTATAGGTTGTAGCATACAAGTTAGATAGCGATTATAATAAGATATAAAAAATGCTCAGTGGAAGAGCAAGAAAACCCAACGATTCTTATTTTCACGGGATCATACACTAATTAAGACATACTTTTGAATATGATGTAATTTCTGATGCATTTTGGAGTGTAGGCCTAGATGAACTCCGTTTTAGAAGGTACAAACTAAAAAAGACCCTTATCATTCCAGCTGTTAGTGAATCAGCGACACATAACGTTTCAATCAATTCTCAAACCAATACATGGATATGGATCGGTTAAGGTCCGCCAACCGAAACACCCGCATCGCAAGCACTCACACCGAGGACCAATACGCAGCAGTGAATTGTAACATCCCTCACGCGCACACACACCTACACACACACAGAAACACACACGCATCACGGGGGAATTAAAGGTAATTCTGGAGATTCCATATAAAAAAATGGTATGCAAGAGAGAAAGAAAGACATTGAGAGCAGAGGGGAGAGCGAGAGAGTCCTGACCACAGATGCCTTCTTGGGGTCTAGACTCTTAGCTTTTTAGCATCTGGCGCGCAGCGATCAGGTTACTGAATGTAAACGGGAGTGGTCTAGGGAGCTGGGAGGTTGCCGCCACCGCCGCCACATTAGGAGACACGTTATGCAGCCGGGCCCCCAGGAGCCCCCAGGAGCAGGTTCTCTGTCTCCAGCCCCCCCCACGCGGGGGGGGGGGGGGGCTATCCGTCACAGACGTCACTTTGTCTGAGCGAACACCCAACTAGAAAGCCTGCTCTGAAACATACAACAACCGGCCCGCCCCCCCCCGGGCCGGGGCCCCCCCCAACGCCAGGGCGAGTTGGGTGTTGGGGGGGCCCCGAAAAACACCCAGCCGCGGGGGGGGGTGGGGGGGGTGTAGGGGGGGG
>JAOPJL010000141.1:20470900-20485729 GCA_027123545.1 Trisopterus esmarkii | reverse complement strand
GCGTCAGCATATCGATAACGTCCCGCAAGACGAAATATCGCGATATGTCGTAGTATCGATATTTTGGCACACCCCTAATGCATATTAGTACGTGACAGCAGAGAAGAAAGTATTTTTTTTGTTACACTGTCTTCTAGTGTTACCCAACACAGTCCTACCATTCCTTTCATCACAGCCATGAGTGCATGATGTTGCCAATCCCACCACCATCAAAGTTAAAACACAGAGTACAACAAACATATCACTTTGACACAGTGATGAAGTGTGCAACATGCTCAAAACAGAATTGAAAAAGAGTGCTCTCCAGGGTTTCCATACATTAATTTTTTCAAAATTTTCCATAACATTCCCATAATATTTATTACATTTTCTTGATTTACTTTGATTGGAAAAAAATATGATCAAATAAAATGAAATAAATCAAACAAAAAAGGAGAGATCTTTTTAGTGATCATAGGGAACAAAGCTGAGGTTCTTAGTAGTAGGAGAAGAGGAGGAAAGAGATGAGAGGAGAGAAGATAAAAGAAGGATGAGGTCTAAAGAAATGAGGGAAAAAGAAACGCTGAAGGAATTGAGACAGATAAGACAACAGGAAGCTGAGGAGGAGAGAGATGGAGGAAGGAGAAATAGGATGAGCAGAAAGAAAGGGGGAAAAGATAACAAGAAAGAGATGAGAAGGAAGGAGCAGAACAGGAGGAGAGAAAGATTTCAAGTTCAAGAAATCTTTATTGATTTTGAAAGAGGTGTCAAAAGGAGGGGACAAAGAGCCCACACCCATGCATATTAAAATATAAAATAATAATTCCAAATCAAATCAAAATCTAGAAATCTTTATGTGTGTATTTATATATGTATATATTAATTATAATTAATTAATAGTTTTTGCTGGAATTGTGTGTCCATGAGAACCCTGGGCCTCCTTTTAAAGACTGCAACTGTAGGCACAATAATTTTACATTATCTTACCAGAACACACAGATTGATCTCTTCAAGGTCACCATCCGCACACCCCCAACAACATAGGCAGCCAGAGGATACTCATCAACCAGTTCAGAGATTTCCACAAGAGCAAGTTCTCGGGCTGGAGATGGAGTCAGCTGGAAGGCTCCATAATGCTCACAATACCATCCACACAATAGTTTCAACACAAAAAATAGTCTCTGCTGCAAAATGCACACTTGATGAATTTCCCCAAATTCAGGCAAGCCACCCTCAGAACGATATGCCACTATCATACCTGAGGTGCGTTCAAGTTCAGCGATCATAGGCGAACGTTCGCAACGAACGCGTTGACATTAAACGATTAATTTTTAACGATTTTTGAACACCGTTCTAAACAAACTGTAAACCTCAACTCTTCCATTAACCTCAGTGTTAATGGAAGAGTTTACAGAAGAAAATAATAATAATAAAAACGTCAAACACAACAAAGCTAACGTATGTTAAGGAAATAAGACTAGCATTCATTTACACTTTCAGAAAAAATACGCTTCTCAACGTAACTGAGACAAAGATAAATTAACAACTCAAACTGCTATACGATATTTTCATGAAATTCAACACATACCCATGTTAATCTCCATCTGGGAGCACATCTCTTGCAGTCCGCGATCCATCTCTGTTTGTGGAGAACTACCTCTTCTGACAGTTTGCCTATGTTCGTAAACGTTTGCTTGCTTATGTTCGTTTAACAGAAGTTTTTTTAAATCGTTCGCGAACGTTCGCCTATGTTTGCGATTCTGAACGCACCTCAGGTCTGTCCAGAATCTTCCCCCATTCCCTGATTCAACTCACCACCAGATACACCCTTCTCTTCACCCGAGTGTCCAACACATGCGGCCTCAGATCAGATGACACGATCACAAATTCGATCATCAATCTTCAGCCTAGGGTGCTCTGGTACCATGTACACAACATGGTGTTTGTTATGGACAGTCCATGACTAGCACAAAAGTCCAGTAACAAACGACCGCTTGGGTTTAGATCCGGGAGGCCGTTCCTCCCCACCACGCCTCTCCAGGTGTCTCCATCGTTGCCCACATGGGCGTTGAAATCTCCCAGCAAAACTATGGAGACCCCTACTGGAGCCCCATTCAGGGTCCATACAGGGTCTCCAAGAAGGCTGAGTACTCTGAACTGCTGTTCGGTGCATACGCACCAACAACAGTCAGAGTTCCCCCCCCCTCTGGTTCCTGTCCCCACAGTGAGGTGACGTTCCACGTCCTCAGAGCCAGCTTCTGCCGCTCGGGTCTGGTCCGTCGGGACCCCTGACCTTCACTGCCCCCCATGTGGCCCCGCACCCGACCCCAGGGGGTCCTCCTGCAGGTGGTGGGCCCACAGGGCGGGGGGGGGGGGCATGTAGCATGTTGGGGCTGTGCCCAGCCAGGCTCCGGGGCAAACCCCGCCACCAGGCGCTCGCCGACGAGCCCTCCGTCTGGGCCAGGGTCTCTCCTCTAGGACAGTTTTTCATGGGGTCTTGTGAACCATTCTTAGTCTGGTCCCTCACCTGAGACCACTCTGCCCTGGGAGACCCTACCAGCAGCACATGCTCCAGACAACACCGCCCTCAGGCTCACAGGGACACGCAGACCTCTCCACCACCATAAGGTGACCAGGAGAGGCACTATACAGCGGTACTACAAATACAATAAGTCATTTATTTTGCTGCAATCTTAATATGCTGTTTAACATGGCATAGCTAAGGTTACTAGTTGCTAAAGTATCATTACCTTGACAAATCAAACTCGTCTGTTGTGATACTTTTTCTGTTGTTACCCCATCAAATCATCCCCTACATGTTTATAATGGAAATCTAGGTGTGTGACTGTCACCGATGGTGGACTGGCCCAGCCACCACTGTAAGCATGAACAGCTCCTCCAATGGAACTCGATACATCCGCTGGACACAAAGATACAGACCAGCATTTTTCCATTTTTCATAGTTTTGACAATTGATTACAGTTATACGGTGAACACATACAACTAACAAAATGTTCAATGTCACCTTTGCTTTGCTGTCGTTCAAACGTCAAATTCAGAACCGCTATGTCGATAATGTTAATAGGCAGCCCGCACCGTGGGGGCTTGGAAAAAATGTATAGTAAATTCTCATCATTACGTTTTTGCATTATCTATTAAAGTAGCACAATGTTATGACGCCAGCCCTGGTATTCAAACCTTTTACCGATGCCCCAACAAAAATATATTTGAACACTTCCGCAATCTGCTTGAAATAATGGCTTCCTGTGCTTCTAGGAAAATATTTTGTCAAATGATTTGCCACATTTACAGTGAAAGTTGTTTTATCAGGCGCCCTCCAACCCACCGGCCCTCTCCAGAATCTTCTTGAACCCAGTGAAGGTCAATGCTGCCATGGAGATGAGTGGGACTGACAGCCCTACAGAGGAAAGCCCTCGTACAGGTCTGTGTTCATCTGGATATAGGCCTGCTGCCACGGAGCCCCACTACCTGCACCATATCTGAGTCATTACGGCCTCAGCACTATACCAATAGATAAAGACTGGAGCCACTGAAGCATGTGGTTCCTCGTCAATAATTGATAAGTCTGACCATCTCCCACCTGGCGTTGCTCTGAATATGTGACTAGACTTTTCTAAAACATTTATAATGAGGTTTTGTATAGCGTTAAATGTATACCACCACTCTTTCTACAGTTGGGACTACGATGCATCTTCCGATGGAGATTAAGAGCATCCATTTGGTTGCTGATGAGGAGTTAATGCCAAACGAAACGATGGAGCTGAAGTGGGAAATGTTTTTACAGAATTCTAATTGGGATTGATTCGATGTTGATAACAATACAGCATTATGTGTTTATGTTTGTTAATTTGTTTTTTGAATTCACATGTGAATATGTTTGTTTTACAATATAACACAAAACAGGTTTTACTGCAATGTTTATGACCGTCACTTATCAACTTAACCAGAAACCTTAAACATGCTGGTTTGTCTTTCAATAATGGGCTGTTGGATTGTTGATTGGTGTTTTACATAAAACAGTGTAAATACAAAGTAGTAACTGAAATTATTTCAACAGGTTTTTTCCCTATATGTATATATACAGTATATATATAACCCCCCACAAACAAACAACAGAAAACAGTCTTTATGGTGCAAAATAATGACTGTTAGCGCTAGAGTATAATATTGGGTGGTCAAAAGCAAGTTAAAAGGAGAAATAATACAAACAGCCATAAGCAGCAATGGGCGGAGCAGCCTTGAGGCTTCCTGTTCAAATAGTCTCTGACTGCTTGGTGACTACAAGCCATGTTTGCAAATATAAAATAACTGCATTTATACAGCGCTTCTATAACAAGTGGCCACTCAAAGCGTGTTGCTTATCATTGCACATTCACACACCGACGGCGGTGTCAGCCATGCAAGGCATGGCTGGAACCAGCACAAGCTGGCTGAACCGATGGTCAAGACCAGCAGGCTAAGAAACTCAACCCTGCACACTGCAGTCAGGTTATACAATAGTGGCTACGAATGATAGCTAACTGTCTTTGCTCACTGCCCTGAAATATTTTTCTTTTAACTCTGAAATTATTTGTTTGTTTGTATGTAGCTTCTTTTTAAATGTTTTTGTAAAGTTCTGCAGTTTTTCAGTGGAGCCCTGGCTCCACTGCAAGCATGAATTAAATAAAATCAATCAATCAAAAGGCGACAGCTGCTCTTCGAGAGCAGTCAGGGTGAGGTGTCTCGCTCAGGGACACCCGACACTCAGCTAGGTGGAGCCGGGGATCGCACCAGCAACCTTCCGGTTACCAGCCGACCCGCTCTACCTCCCGCCACACGCCGCCCCATGTGTGCAACCGCGGTCAAGCCAGCCGACGCTTCGAAAACGACAGTCAAGGCAGCCGTCCCAGTTTTTTGCTGTACGCGTATATACTAGCCATTACGGTAATAGCGGTTACTTTTTGGGGGACTTTTATTTTGAAACTGCACATCAAAATGTCTTGAAGCTTACTGGGTCACACTATAGGGTCGTGTATAATCCTAATGTGGAATTAGTCTGGGATAACAGGGCGTTTTCTTTTAATTGATATCCCAATTCATGTAATATGTCTCGTATGTACATATTTGGTGGGCTTTTCATTTGAAACTACACATCAGAATGTCTTGAAACTTACTGGGTGACTCAATGGGGTCGTGTACTATAATCCTAATGTAGAATTAGTCTATGATAACAGGGCGTTTGCTTTTAAATTGATTACAGCTTCTATTGCGTGTCAATTGGTATACCCGACGAGTGCATTTTTTTTAACAGTTGTGAGACGCCGTAATGGCTGGTATATACGCGTACAGCGAAAAACTGGGTCGGCTGCCTTGACTGTCGTCCTCTTAAGTGTCGGCTGGTTGACCGCAGTTGGGCGGTGCTGCTGCTGCTGCTCCACCTTGGCATGTTGCAACTGTTGGCCCGATCAGGACAAGTTAACGTTGGACTAATGTTCTGATATTTTCTGAATGCATGCACAGTTTTGGTAAGTCGTTTTGTGTCACTTAATGTCTCGTGTTATGGAAACAAGTAACGTCTATACGACGTGCGCAATGATGGTTTATGTCCTAGTCATGCGATAATTTCTCATCACTTGCACAACATTCAATTGCGCTACACGTAGTCGTGATGTGCCCACTGTTAACAGCCACGAGTTGACTTTCACTTCCCAATGCACAAATAACCAAATAACCTAACCCTATACAGGATCATTTTAAAGTTGAATTGGTGTTTGCAGCCTTCTCAGTCATGGGGCAGTAGAAGACTAATGGCACGCTACGGATCCACCAGGACGAACCTACATGGCAAGGTGTCTTCTATTCTTGGTTTCCACTTCTATAACTTTCCAGTTGGTATTTCATTAAAAGCATCCCGATGGAATTTATCGATATCGATGCACCAATCAGTCATGTCTTAGTTGGCTACTATTGGGGAAATGAGGATGATACGTATGCTTATTTAATAGACCGTCGGGGTAATCACTTTTAGCCTCATGCAGGCCTAGTTGGATGAAACTAACTAATATTGTGCCGTTCAAAACAGGTTGAGAGGTTGCTCTAGCAACTGCTTGACATGCTAAACTAAAAAAAGAACAAATATAACCTAAAGGAGAATTATATGCATATGAATTAGCCTGAATATTCATGAAGTAGCTTGTAATAAACATCAGGCAACAATTCTCTGTAGCAATATGCTATGTTAAATAACTGATAACCCCAGGAAAAAATGTTGTTGTGTAGAGAATCAGAGAAGCAATACAGAGAGCAGCTCAATGACTGATACAGGCTTTGGAATTGATGTTTCCTGGATATATTTAACTAAGTACACTATTTGAAGTTGGTTTATGTTAGATGTTGTTTTGGGGATCCCATTGCTAACCTCTGGCTAGTCTCAAAGATGTGAAATCTTCCTCTGCCTATTTCTCTCTCTACAATATCGAAAGAAACAGGAAACTGGTATTACTCCACTTCCCCCTTACCTTAACCCCTTTACGATGGGAGTTTCCAGCCTAGTACATGCCTTTAGCAGAGCACTTGGGCTATAGTGTGACTGCTGAATACACTTCTTGCACATTGAAGTGTAGTTTTATAAAAGTTTTTGCCTATATTATTGAGCTTGCCAAACATTTTAGCCTTGTGAGCAGTAGGCAATATTTCTGTAAATGTTCAAAGTTATCAAATTACTCATAACATTCCAGCAGTTATCTGTAAATCCAATCTTCTGTAAAAATAATCAAAATACTGTGAGGGCCTTAAGATTGTGTAATGGTAAATGGACTTCATTTATATAGTGCATTTTTTGTAACCAGTTGCCACCCAATGCACTTTCCAATATTGCCTGACATTCACCCATACAATGCAAGGCGACAGCCAGCTTGTCGGGAGCAGTTATGGTTAGGTGCCTTGCTCAGGGACACCTCGACACTCAGCTAGGAGCTTAGTGTCAAATTTGAAACAGAAACCTTGCGGTTACCAGCCAACCCGCTCTACCCCCTGAGCTAATACCGCCCCAATAGGCTGTGAATATTTTTTCAACCTGCCTAAAACTAAATTAGAGCTATTTTTGAGCTACCAATCAGGACAATTCTCCACAAAGTACAAAGTTCCTGGCTGCCTTTCTCTGCCTAACTCTAATACTAACTAACTCTAGCTAACTAATAATAATTAATAATATAACACTAAACAGAATATACTTACTGACTGTTCTTTTTTTCTATTGTCTCCCAGCAGAATGAAAATTCGATGTGGTGCCTTACATAGGTTGAGAAAGAGATTCTTTCTGTTTTCTTCCTCGCTTCTGCTGCTGTGTTTACTGAAGCTGGTGTACGTCAACGTGAGGGTGAAGAACAGCTTCTATCTTGAGCCCTATGGATTCACTGCCAGCTCTTCTAGAACCTGGGCCCACGGGTACAACATCAACTGCACCCGGATATACGACCTGGAGCCTGTGGAGATAGGCAAGTCTTTGGAGCTACGAAGGAAAGCCAACGTGGTCTTGGAAGATGACAGGATTGTCTCTTTGTCCGCAGACTGTGAGAAGTTTGTCAAAATAAGACGATACAATGACATCCCCGTGTTTGATGAGGAATTTAAATTTCCCCTGGCATATTCCATTGTTGTACACAAGAATGCACCAATGGTAGAGCGCATTCTTCGAGCAATATATGCGCCTCACAACATCTATTGCATACACTATGACAAAAAATCGACACCAGCTTTTATTAATGCCATGGAAAACATGGCTAATTGTTTACCCAACCTGTTTATTGCATCCAAAATTGAATCAGTTGAGTATGCCCATATCACCAGGCTCAATGCTGACCTGAATTGCATCGCTGACATGTTGAAGTCTGATGTGAAATGGGAGTATGTCATCAACTTGTGTGGCCAGGATTTCCCCCTTAAAACAAACTATGAACTAGTTATGGAGCTCAAGGCGCTGAATGGGAGTAACATGCTGGAATCTAGTCGCCCCAGTGAGCTGAAGAAGCAGCGCTTTGTCTTTCAGTACGAGCTGCGGAACATGCCTTATGAGTACCAAAAGCTTCCAGTGAAAACAACAAGGGCAAAAGGTGCAGCTCCTCACAGTATCGAGGTGTTTATTGGAAGTGCATACTTTGTCCTGTCACGGGACTTTGTGACTTTTGTGACCACTAGCCCGGTGGCCAAAGACTTCCTGGCCTGGTCCAACGACACATACTCACCAGATGAGCACTTCTGGGCCACCTTGGTGCGTGTCCCAGGGGTGCCAGGCCACATTCTGCAGACTCACAACGATATAACGGACCTACAGAGCAAGACACGGTTAGTTAAATGGAACTATCTAGAAGGGTCACTTTATCTCCCTTGCACAGGCACCCATATGCGTAGTGTTTGTATCTATGGAGCCGCTGAGCTGCACTGGCTGCTGAACTACGGCCATTGGTTTGCCAACAAGTTTGATCTCAAAGTGGACCCAATCGTTATTAATTGCTTGGAAGAGAAGCTTGATGAAAAACGAAAGTACAGAGGAAACCTGCTGGTGTGAATGTGAAAATGGAAATGTACAGCAAGTTTGCATTATGTTCATCATCGACGTGATTATTTTATTTTTACTGATGTCATTGAAAATATAATTCAGTTAGCACAGGTATTATCTCAACAATAATCATGCTAGAGTAAATGATTGGCCACAAGCTCACTTACTTTCAGTTTACACTGCAAAGTTGAAAAGATGTGAAATACCAAAGACCCATGTGTTGGGAATATACCTTATCTAATCAAATGAATCATGTGGTGGAATGGGTTCTTGGTTGTTTTTTTCCGAATATATTTCAAATAAATATTTGCTCATATTGTTAATGAATTGTTTATAGCATATTTTAAAAAGTAATATTGAATATGTGACTAGTGTATAGGTTTCATCCATACTAACTGACTATTTTGTACTTTTTGTACTTTATGTACTAAAATGTTAACACCAAAACTATTTTCAGGAATATTTATATATTATTTATATTTATTAATTCTGAGACCTGCAGGCCTTAAAAGGATGAGCACTGATATCAGTCATGTGAAACCCTGCCTACCTAAATGAAAAATGTGTGCACAAACACAGGAGTGATAAAAGATACAGTGTGTTGCCAAAATCAAACCATAACCATGCTGGTCGCATTGTTCAGCTTCTGAAAGGGCTAGGCTTCCGGTGACCACAATTTCCCTTTTCTGGTCATACCAGTTCATGTTTCCTTGATTTACATACAGGAATAGATCACCATAAGCCTTCTTTATACATGGCCTTGCAGCTAGCTGTAGCAGTAAACTGAACTAAGGGTAAACTTTTGGCCCAACACACAATTTTGGAAATGTCAATGGCATTATCTTTGGGGTTTTTATGGGGAGCTTAAAGGCTATGAGGACAGGTGAAATCTGAATACGAAGCATTTCCCCCTGCCTCCATCCACCCGCTTTCTGTATCTGCAGGTCGACAACAGACAATAACCATCATTCTTCCTCTGGCTAGGTATTTTGGAAAGGTCCCAAGTAAAGCTGGGGGAGGGGGTTCCAGTCTCATTCATATCGTGGCTGTGGTAACAGAGATGCAGTGTCATCTGGCTGAGTTCTGAGTCCCCTCTACCCCCAACAACATCGTACAACTACAACTATGATAGTCTGTGCTGGCAAATTTATGACATGTAGGCCTAGAGTTACAAATAAGAACTACAGACTAAGGTATGGAAAGGCACATTCCCTTAAAATTAGCTAATTTTATGGTACATTTTTCCTAGATATACTTAACAGCCACACAGAATTATCTGTAGTCTCATCAAGCATTATTAACATGTTATACTTCCAGAGCAAAATTAGAAACGGAAAATAAAAACCTGTCTGTAGTGTATTACTTAACACATGTTAAATTAAAAACAGGCACACAGGGAAGGAAAATGCCATGGCAACAACGTTTACAATACATGTTAAAAGGATCATTATGTTGACATGAGACTGTGAAGGTAATGTACCATCTGCTTGTTTAAATATTGATGTCCTGGAAATCATAAAGGAGGTGCATCTAGGCGGTCCACAGGCGTACACGCAGTAAGGAGAGTAGCTGGACTGCTGTTAGGGTTAGTGCGTATCGCTTTTCTCAGGTTCTAACTTCCTTTATGGAGCTCTTAGACATGTTTGCATTAACCTGAAGGTTGCACCAACTTTATAACTGCTGTCACATGAGAGGAAATAAATCCACATCAGCCAAGTACTCGGATCATAATGGAGGCCTTGTCTATGTAGGAGGCCTTGCCTATGCAGACAAGCAGGCCTTTAGAAAAACAACTCCCACCCTGGTCTAAGAAACATACTCAAACATGGATTTGCTTGCCACTTCAATGTGTGAAAGCATCGGCAGGACAATAGCGTTAAAAAAGTATTGATACCATGTCTAAAAGGCAGAAGCCCATAAAAGGGTTCGCAGCCTGCGGCCAAATGCATAAGAAGGTATGTCAGAACCCAATCATAGCCCAATTATCATCGTAATTATTTAATTTAATCATTTAACATTTTGGTCAACGGGCGTTAGTGACCCAAGTAATGGCCCACAGGTTGGGAATCTCTGCTATAGAGAATAATGACAATATACAGATGTTATTAACACATGTTTATTTGCTACATCTGTTTCATATATAATATATATATAATCTAAATGGTTGTTGTGTATGTTATGTATGTATTGTATTTGTCAATAACCATAGAAAGTGGGACAAATTAAGGCAAGAAATTGCTGTAAAAAATGTACTTACAAACATAAATGAATGAACAGACACAGTTTCATTACAGCCACCCATTGGGAAGGTGTCAGTAAAACTAGTTTGTCCATATGTAATAAGATATAGAGCTGGACACTTACATTCCTGTTGATCAGCGCATCCCTAAAATACAAAAGTTATGTTGCTGAATTTCCAACACCAGAGGCAACCGACATTGAACATAAGACAAACATTGCAAACACATACTGCTAAAAGTGAGCTGATATCCGACATTTATTATCAAATAACAACACTTTGGCAAGCAGATCTCTGATAATAATAATAATAAATAATAAAAAACATTGTTGACGGATAAGTATTGAGAAATCATTCAAAAAAATAGGGAATCTGACTGTTACTGCAGTGGGGATTCACTGGAGCCAACCTTAGGGTTTTTTTTTTATTAGGGCTAAATGTTTTAACTTTTTGATCTAAGCTGTCAATAGTTGCCCTAGAGAGCATCATCTGCTGCATTATCCATTTCGTTTGAAGGAAAAAATTTAAGGTGTAAAATATAGTAGCCTGTTATGGACCACCATTGTTTTGTTTTCTAACTTGTCTTGAGTTTGCTGCTGGCTGCCTCTTTAGTTTATGTGTAACCTTTCCTTTCTCTTCTACTGTAGCCTTTATAGGTATGTATTTTCGACCTATCTAAAACACATGAATATTGAGGATGAATACTGCCATCTGGTGGTAGAAGTAGACTCCACAACAAGGCGGACAATAGGCATCTGAGATTACTATTGCCGTATAGCCTACAATTGCAAAATCTCCAGAAATCTTGAATCTTCAAATGCAAATACTAAGTCAGCCAACTTCAGTTAGCCACATCTGGTTCCTAGGTAAACATCTGAGATGCGTTTAGCACCCCCGCTGGGTAATGCTCCTATCAGTCAGATTCATTCAAGAGTCATTCGTTTGGAATAATTGTGGAACATTGAGTGAGTTATTATATATATTATATATGATTATGCACCACACCACACTGTCAATTTAGATGCTGGAAAGATCCCTAGATGCATTTAAATGGAATGGAGAGATACATTAAAAACCCAATGGAAATGGACATTGCAGACCTTATTGTGCTATTTGTTCTGTCTTGAACCCTGACTATATTTGGCACATGAAATTATTGGGGCTTAAAATTAAGTAGGGAGTTCAGAGGTTAAAAATGTTTGGTTGCATAACAGGCCCCTTTTAACCCATTTTAAGAATGATAAAATGATTGTAATCATTAAACAATTTGTTATAGCTATACATTATGTTATTTCCCTCCTCTATTCTTTCTTCCTCCTCTTCTCCTTTCCTAGCTATCACTGGTTTAATTTCTAGCTCCTCTAAAGGATTGTGTTCATTACTGTAGCTGTTACGAACCTACAAATATTTAGATTTGTTTGGTAAAATATTGTTAAGTAGGCCTACGTTATTATACAACTTATACAACTTATTTGACCAAAGTGCTCCCCGGGCCCGGGAGGCTTCGCCCCCCGACGCCGCTCGACCCAGCCGGCCGGCTGCCAGCCCTACACGGTCCACGTTCTGAAGTGATCTCATTTGAATTCAATTGAATTATGCTCTATGTTATAATGCAAAAAAATATGTATCTCGTATTTTGTATTAATGTCATTCACTTAAAAATGTGTGTAGGCCTATTACCAAAACATTACATAATGTCTAACGTCGTATTTATTGAATAAATCTTGTCTTAATTGTGCTAGGGCACTACTGTGTCTTTTAATTGTTATTTTTCTGGCCGGTTTCTCCAGGTGTCGCTGGTGACCCATCCTCATCTTAATCCTCTTTGGGTCCTGACCTATCAGGTTACACCATAAGGATACATTAATTAACTATTACCATTAGTATAAATTATTGCCTTAGTTAACATGGATACCATTAGTAGATGATTACTAGTCCATTAGTTAACTGTTCATTAGCTCCACTTTAATCGGTAGGTAATGCATATTGCTTCATTAACTATTGTTTATAGTTGGTTAATTAATGTAACCTAATTTTAAAGAATTATCTCAAGCTTTACCACTATTAATATATATTGTATATACATTAATGCCTTAGTTACCATGAATACCATTAGTAGATGTTTACTAGTCCATTAGTTAACTGTTAATGAACTTCCCATCAATCGTTAAGTAATGCATATTACAAAATGTACTATTGTTAATAGTGAATTCATGTAATGTAATTGTGTTACATTACATGGTAACACAAAAGTGTTACCACTGTTCTAGAGCTACTCAATATAGGCCTAAACTGCTCCAAGCATGAGGATTTACTCCATTTCTATACCAGTCATGACCGAGTCATGTTCCCTTTGCCTCTCTGTTGGTGATGTGTTGTGTTATGGACAGGATAGGATAGGGGCCACGGAACAGGAAACCAGGTGGAGAGAACCGGACACACAGGAAACCACACAGGCTGGAAACCTCACCCTGGAACCTCACCCTGGAACCTCACCCTGGAACCTCACCCTGGAACCTCACCCTGGAACCTCACCCTGGAACCTCACCCGGGTGTCAGATAAGGAGGGCGCCATGCCCCAACGAAGGATGCTGTCTGTAACCTCCCAGCTCACCAGGACGATGGCCTGTCCTTGAAAGCCGTGGATAGTACATTCAGTGATATTGTAATGCATTAATGTGTTAAGCACACGGCACACGGTGCTGTGTGGAAAGCAAGACGCCAGAGGATTATCAGTCATTGACAATCATTTGATACCACAGCGATTTCTTAGATTTGTTACGTGTACATCACTTAAATGTATTTTTAGAAGGTATCTGTTGGCAAGGGCATAGCTTGTGAAGCCATCGGAGTCATATCCCAATGAGTCCCGCAGGCTCTCGTATACAACAGTCTGTCTCATCAACATCCTCTCTGTGTTCATGTGGGGAACGTCCATCATTACTTTTGGTTGGGGGCAGACAGCTTGCAAGCTTGTTATCACATACACACAAACACAAACACACACATCAGCATGTAAACACACACACACACGCACACACACACACACAAACACACATACACACGCGCACACAAACACACATACAAACACACACATCAGGATTCATACAAACACATACATACACACACACACACACACACACACACATACACACAAAAACACGCAAACACACCCATACATACATACACAAACATGCACATACACACAGACACTTGCATGGACCAGTAGTCCTGTATGCAGTACTGGCAATCACAGCAATAGCTGCCTCTGCCCTCCACCCCACCCCCTTGCTCTCTCTCTCTCTCTCTCTCTCTCTCTCTCTCTCTCTCTCTCTCTCCGTCTCCGTCTCTCTCTCTCTCTATCTCTCTCTATCTCTCTCTGTCTCTCTCCCTCTCCTCTCTCTATCTCTCTCCTCTCTCCGTCTCTCTATCTCTCTCTCCTCTCCGTCTCTCTCTCTATCTCTCTCTCACTCTCTCACGCTTTCTCTCTCTGGCTTCCCCTCGCTCCCTCCCAGGTTCCTCCTCCCAGTCCGTGCTGTACCTTCCTGCTGTAAACAGCTGTCTGTGGGGTCTCCATGCGGCTCTCCGTTCTCCTACCTGCGCGACACACTGGCGTTCCGTTGGGCTGCCCTCCCTGTCCTCTGCCGCCATGCGTCTGGGGATCTCCTCCTTCCTGTCCGACATCCTGAGCACGTCCAGCAACGTCTGCTTCTGCTGGACCGAAGGCAAGGTAAATGCACCATGTTTTCTCTCTCTCTCTCTCTCTCTCTCTCTCTCTCTCTCTCTCTCTCTCTCTCTCTCTCTACAGCAAGGCAACAGCACAGCTCTCAGGATGTGGCATGCCACTGTAGTTACACTTTGCTTAGCATTGTGCACAGAACAGCTCTGGCTACGTCCCTTTATGGTTTGAATACTTGCTGAGTAGGCCGGAGACCATGAAATGGAATTACTCATACTCATGCATGTGTGTGTGTGTATGTGTGTGGGTGTGTGTGTGTGTGTGTGTATGTGTGTGTGTGTGTGTGTGTGTGTGTGTGTGTGTGTGTGTGTGTGT
>JAOPJL010000141.1:20325315-20345808 GCA_027123545.1 Trisopterus esmarkii | reverse complement strand
GTGTGTCTGTGTATGTGTATGTATGTGTGTGTGTGTGTGTGTGTGTGTCTATATGTGTGTGTGTGTGTGCTTCTGAGTGTCTTACTAGCTGCTCATCCTTGTCAGGAGTGTGAGTGGTGAGTCCATCCTTCCGAGACTGGATCATCAACTGGAAGTGACAGATTTGAAATTTATAAATATAATTTTTTTCATTAAACCAATTAACCAAAAATTAAAATATAACTAAGAAACTAAGTATAAAATAAATTAAGCTGAGTGATGCAGGACTTAAAAACAACTTAAAAATCACACAAAAATAATATGATAAGATGATAACCATCATGTATTATGATGAATATGAGACACACTGCTCTCTGACGTACCATAGCCTGTCGGAGTGACAATGGTGGAGAGAAAAGCGTGTCAAAAGACAGAGAGAGAGTCAGACAGGTGTGAATAGAATGATAAATTGATTTTAACAAACATTTCTAATTAAATGCAAACATTTTGAGATATGCAAAATAAGATATCTAACATTACATTACATTTAGGGCATTTAGCAGACCCTTTTATCCAACCTTCAGCTTTACATGTTGGTGACATTTGGATGTTGAATAATATTAAAGATTAATGGCGAAAGGTTGGGTTGTGATGGGTTAGAGGTTAAAAGGTCAAAACCAAAACCTAAAGCAACTTATTAAGATCAAATTGAGTGGATGCTGTGTTTGCTGGCTACACATACCACCCCCCCAGCCAGTGGGAACAACTCTTGCAAGGGAAAGCATGAACAGCAATACTAAATGGCCAGGAGCTGGAGAGAGGTTAAGATGTTGATAGAGGGCGTGGACTAGCTCAAACAGTTCTTACATAAAGCGTTGAGTTAGGGTCAGTACTCACCAATTCACTGAACAGTGGGATGGGCCGTCTCTTAGGAAGGACTGGCACACTGTCAATACCAAACACAGACACACACACAAACACATAGACAATTATTTATAGAACACCCAAGGTAATCAAACATACACAGTGAAGCAAATGTAAATGTGTTTGTAAGATGAATAAACTTATGGTAATCCTATGGTCACATGGGTACGCTATGACTTACATAAGGCCTACCGGCCAATCAACCGTCTTGAAGACCCCCGTAGTGGTGGTCTTACACACACACACACACACACACACACACACACACACACACACACACACACACACACACACACTGACCTTGGCTTGGCCCGTTGACGTTTGCTGGGGGCGCCATCTTGATTGCAGCTCTGAAATGAGTCATAAATCTTAGGTGAGACGGGTACGGGACGAGGAGGAAGACAAGAGAGAGAATGAGGGAGGAGTGGAAGGAGAGAGGAGAGAGAAGATATGTGGAGGACATGGGTTTGAGAAGGAACATACAAGAAGAGATCGGTTGAGCTTCTGAATGTCAAACGAGAAGTTTGACATAGAAGTTACAACTTCCATCTCAGAGAGAACGGTCAGTCTGACAGTCATAGTACTATCATTCTACCAGAGTTATGATTATTCCAGATAGTTATCATTCTACCAGAGTCATGATTATTCCAGATAGTTATCATTCTCCCAGAGATAGGTATTATTCTACCGGAGATAGTTATGATTCTAGCAGACAGTTATGATTCTATCAGATAGTTATCATTCTACCAGATAGTTATTATTCTACCAGAGATAGTTATGATTCTACTAAATATATTTATTATTCTACCAGAGATAGTTATGATTCTACTAAATATATTTATTATTCTACCAGAGATAGTTATGATTCTGTCAGAGATAGAAATCGTTCAGCCAGAGATAGTCAACATTCCAACAGAGTTGGTCTTCATTCTACCAGAGATATCTCTGAAATTAATATCGTTACCATATTGGCATGATGCAAACCTTATTAAATAAAGGTTGAGAGAGGATGAAAGAAAACAGGCCTAGTAATGTTCCTTACATTAAAAAGCTGCACCCTGACTTTGTTGTAGGCCTTGAGCCAGCGCACCCGGGACAGGGAGCAGGGCAGAGAACTGTCTTCAAACCTGGAACAAGAGAGTGGTTACATGACGTTTAAAACGATCACACAAAAGCTCAGCCATCATCTTGCCAAACTACAGAATGTACTGAAATGGGAACGGTAACAGGAGGTCCAACTCACCTCCTGCTGATCTGAGGCATGTCACAAATAGCCATGGCTGGACCGACCAAGAGGGCAGAGGAGTCTTTCAGGTCTATGTTGGAACCAGCTGGTAAAGGCAGTACTGTCTCAGCCTCCTCTTCTTCTCCTCCTCCCGGTTGCCCTGGCGACGATGGCGGGCTGTGAGCTATGTGCTCAGGACTACCCTGTGTGACTACCCCTGAGTTTCCTGATGGGCTGAAACGACCGTCTCCCGGACTGTGTTCGAGTCAAGAAACAAAGGGTTTATGTTTAGAGGTTTATGGACCAGAATATATACAGTTTTAACCAAAACAGGTAAAAACAAAGTAGCTGCTATGCCTCCCAAGAAGAAAGTTAAGGTTGGCCTGTCTTGGAGAAACGGCATCAACGTGTATCCATGAAAGAATCGGGAGATTGACTCTCTGGATCAATAAAAAGGAGATCATAAAAGGTTATTCAAATGTTATAACTATGTACAGAAAAAATCTAAAGGGAAAAAAGGGCGGGGACAAATGATGTTATTACCATTTACTTGCGTAGTGCTATTATGTTTCAAATCTGTTATTTAATGTTCCTTTGGAAATGGGCAAATTAAATCCTGTTTATACCCTTTATGCAACAACAACAACAACAACAACATTGTTTTGTGTTAGGAATGAAGGATGTGGACATTGATTTACAACTGAAGCAGGTAACATCACAGCACGAAAAGGTGAAGGAGGAAATGGCCTAGAACACAATTGAATGATGAAGGAACAGGGGAAGTGCTATACACTAGGGGTCCTTGACTACAACAGTAGTAGAGTATTATACTAGCCTTTGCACTGGCTCCTTCTTGAACTCCTCTGTGTCTTGGACAGCGGTCTCCTCCTTGGTTACTTGAGCAGATGAGACTAAAACGTCTTCAGGAAGTGAGGGGACGATACCTTCCTCGAGGGATAAGGAGGGGAATCCCGACAATGCTGAGCCTGTTTTGGGTGATTCTGTTGGCTCTTCTGCGTCACTAACATCTGCACTGCCAGTCTCTTCTGAACCAGAAGACATTCCCTCTGTCTCTAGTTGGCCGACCTCGTCTGCCAGTTTTGGACTCTGAGGTTGGCCAGTGACTGCTTGAAGCGTTCCTTCAGCTTTCGAAGAATCTGAGGCTCCGAACATAGAACCGAGTTTCATTCCAAACACAGATGAACTGTTTGATGGGTCCTCATTCCCAGAAGGTTTTTCTTCCTGGAAGATTCCAGCGGAGAGGTTTTTAAATCCTGAGAAGAGGCCGCCATCTGACTGGGGTGGCTGTTGAGTCTTTGCAGCAAGGACTGGGGAAGGATTGGTGGAGAAAAGAGAACCCAGGGATGAAGCACCCTCAGCGCCTCCAGACATGAAGCCGAACTTGGGAGCAGTCAGCCGTGGAATTTCAAACATGCCTTTGGGTTCTGGAGTTGGAGTTGCCTCAGCCTTGGGCTCTGGAGCTGAAGGTACATCTGCCTTGGGTTCTGGAGCCAGCTGTGGTCCAGCTTCGGAGTCCTTGGACAGTCCAACAGATTCATGGCCTGCTTCTTCTTCTACCAGCTCAGTAGAATCACATTCTGCTGTCGCTGTTTTGTCTGCTTGTGCTACGTTTTCGATTAGGCCTTTTTCAGGAACCTCAGATTCTTGAGTTATTTCAGGATTTGTTGTGCACGCATTCTCAATATCTGTATTTTCTTTGTCTTTGTGGTCATCTTGCCTAATCTGTGTTTCAAGAGGCTGGGATTCACTTGATTTTGTGGCCTCTGGTCCCTTGAACATACCAAACAGGTCACTTGTAAGGGACTCTGTAGGTAGGCCGGTTGAAAGGCCAAACAATGAACTTTTCTGATCTTGCTTTGGCTGAGCGGGAGCTGATCCAAAGAAGGAACCAGGGGAACTTGAGAAAAAGCCACCAGTATTGGCTGGTTTGCTTGGTGCACTCGGGGTAGAGAACATAGACATAAAGTTAGAAAATGGAGCGGGTTCTGGGGACTTCTGAGGTACTGGAGGCCTTGGACCAGCCAATCGTGGACCAGCCATTCTAGGACCTCCAATACCAGGTCCTCCCCCTCTAGGTCCTCCCACTCTAGGGCCGCCCATTCTGGGTCCTCCAAATCTGGGTCCTTGTGAGGCAGGGAGTCTAGCCACACCTTGTCCTTGTGGCTGTGGTGGACATCCAGCAGTTTCCCTTGAAGGACCTGTTGGAGGATCTTCAGCCGGTGGCTGAGAGTTAACTGCTTTCTCCTGGTCTGGGGTCAGGACGGAGTCATCTGAATGTTTGCTTTGGGCCGTGACCACACTACTAGCTGCTGAGTTGTTTGTTTCAGGACTACATGTGTTGGATTCTATTTCAGTCAGCGTTTGATCCCTGGTGGCATCTGTTTCTGCATCAACACTTGCTATCAAAGGTACCTCAGCAGGTTTGCCCAGCTGTTCAACCCCTGCCAGTGGTGAAGAGACGTCAACGGTGATAGGTTCATAGGTGGGCTTCTCTTGTTTACTCTCAGTCGTCTCAGACTCAACAGCTGATTCCACCACATGTGATCCTGATGCTTTGTTGAAATCATCTGGGATTCTCTCTGGAACTTCAACAGTTTCGTTGACTTCCTGAGGCTTTTCCATTTCAGCTATTTCTATGACATCAGGAGTAAGAGCGGATACCACATCAGCTATTTTGGATATTTCAGATATTGTTTTGTCTTTGTCTTCCATATCCCTGACATCTTCAGTTTTACTCGTGACACACTTGGCCGTTTCCTCTGAGGGCCCATGTTGCTCATTTGGCTCCAGTCCAACATGGTCAGTTGAAGGAGGGTGAGGTACGTCAAACGTCTCTTCCTGTTTGCCAGTTGAGAGAGCAGTACACTGTACAACGTTCATGCTCATTTCCATAGTTGAGTCTCTATTGTCACAGTCTGTTTGGAGCTTCCCTTCTGTTGTGAGTTTGGGCTCAGGTATAATTTCCACTCCTGGTAATTGATCATCTTTTACATCATCTGAAATTTCTTTCTCACACATTTGCACTTTATTATCATTGACAGATCCTGGTTCTGGTGTAGCTCCTATTGGTCCAGGTGGTGAAGCCCCAGGCTCTGGTGTGTCTCCTATTGGTCCAGGTGGTGAAGCCCCAGGCTCTGGTGTAGCTCCTATTGGTTCAGGTGGTGAAGCCCCAGGCTCTGGTGTATCTCCTGTTGGTCCAGATGGTGCAGCCTCAGGTTCTGGTCTAGCTCCTATTGGTCCAGGTGGTGGAGCCTCAGGTTCTGGTCTAGCTCCTGTTGGTCCAGGTGGTGGAGCCTCAGGTTCTGGTGTAGCTCCTATTGGTCCAGGTGGTGGAGCCTCAGGTTCTGGTGTAGCTCCAGTGGGTCCAGGTGGTGGAGCCTCAGGTTCTGGTGTAGCTCCTATGGGTCCAGGTGGTGCAGCTCCAGGTCCTGATGTAGTTACTATGGGTCCAGGTGGTGCAGCCTCAGGTCCTGATGTAGTTACTATGGGTCCAGGTGGTGCAGCCTCAGGTCCTAAGGTAGTTACTATGGGTCCAGGTGGTGGTCCTCTATGTCCTGTTGTAGCTCCTCTTGGTCCAGGTGGATGGCCTCTAGGTCCGGGCGCAGCTCCTCTGGGTCCTGGTGTAGCTCCTCTAAGGCCGGGTGGATGGCCTCTGGGTCCTGGTGTAGCTCCTCTAGGTCCAGGCATAGCTCCTCTTGGTCCTGGTGGTGGTCCTGGTGTAGTTCCTCTTGGTCCTGATGTAGCTCCTCTTTGTGGGGTCTGGGTACTGGGCCCTCCAAACATTGAAAAGAACCCTGCCCCAGAAGATTCTTTAGGTGCGTTTGAACCTGGGATTATACTGCCAAATAATGAAGACCCCCGTGGTGTAGCTTCAACTCCAGCTGGCCCTTGTGAACTTGGTGGCTGCTGTGTGGATGGTCCACCAAACATTGAAAATATACCTTTTCCTGTAGGTTCTTGTGGTGGTGGGGCTTCAACTCCAGCTGGCCCTTGTGAACTTGGTGGCTGCTGGGTGGATGGTCCACCAAACATTGAAAATATACCTTTTCCTGTAGGTTCTGGGGGTGGTGGGGCTTCAACTCCAACTGGCCCTTGTGAACTTGGTGGCTGCTGTGTGGATGGTCCACCAAACATTGAAAACATACCTTTTCCTGTAGGTTCTTGTGGTGGTGGGGCTTCAACTCCAGCTGGCCCTTGGGGACTTGGTGGCTGCTGGGTGGATGGTCCACCAAACATTGAAAATATACCCTTTCCTGTAGGTTCTTGTGGAGGAGGTTCTTGAGCAGCAATAATAGTAGTAGTGGAGTCAAGTGGAGTAGGAGTAGTTGGAGCACTCGATCCACCAAACATGGAGAAAAAGCTCTTTCCAGGAGGCTCCTGTGACTCTGAGGCTGATGGCGTTGGGGAACTGAGTTCCTGTGAGTTCTGTTTAGTTGAACCACCAAACATAGAGAGCAGTCCTCCTCCGGGGGTATCTGTGGTAGAAGAACCAGGAAGAATGCCACCAAGAATTGATGATCCTGTCTGCAAAGAGTTCTGCTGTGATGTTACTGTGGCACCGCCAAACATTGAAAATAAGCCCTTGCTTGGTTGTTCTTTAAGAGGTTCTGGCTCGGGCTGGTCCACATTAGATGTTGTCTCTTCCTTAGGTGGGCATTCCTGATGAGATGATATAACAAGACTTGACTCTGGAACATCCTTATCAGCTTTGTCAATAGGTTGAACTTCAGACAGAATTGGAGATACTTCTTTATCTGGAGACTTCAGTGCCCCAGGCTGCTCTAAAGTTTTATCATCCAAAAGCCTTTCTTGAATTTGTCTTTCAACTTTAGATATGGCTTCTTCTGACATATTTTTCAAAGTACCAAGTTCCTCTCCAACCAAATAATTTCCCTGTGTTTGAGCAGGTGCTGTCAATTCTTGAGTTACATGCCGTGGTTCTTTGTATAATTGACCAGTACCAGGTTCAGCACTTGAAGAGATCTCAGATTTTACTTCAATGTCCTCAGGCTGAGTATCATCCAACATGTGTGATTTATGTTCATCTTCCTGGGCAGACTCCACTAAAATAGGCATTTTCAGATTATCTGATGCCTTGATGGCTATAGTACTCTCAACATCTTGTATTGGTGCTGAGTATTTATTGTCAGGGAGCACTACTTCGGGAGGAGTAGTTGTGTTACAAACTGTATCTGGAGATTGCTCTGGACTCCTTGAACCTGGCAGTTCATTTTCCAGGAATTCATCCTCTGGTGAACTCGCAGCAGAGACAAAAATATGTGGTAATCTAATGTATGGTCTTGGCCCACTGGGATCAACGCCTGGTCCAATTGGTAGCGTTTCTGAGTTTCCAATGCCAATGTGCATTGGCCTTTGTGAATCTTTTTCCAGTGGTACATTTGCTCCAAAGGACATCTCTCTAACATAAGTAGAGTGCATCTTTGATGAAATTTCTTGTTCTGTGTCTTCCAAGGTTTGAAGCTGTTTTTCCATAGTGAGAATAGGCAACTCCCCACACATTGCCTTGCTGGTTGGGCTGGCATTAGATGTTGAGTGGGGAGCTGTTTGATCGGGGCATTCAGTGGCAGGGATTTTGTGATCAGCGGTTGTCGATACATTTTGCGATTGTTGTGGTCTGACAACAGCAGGTTTAGTCGGGAAACTGGCATTTGCAGCTAAACCACTAAACTTTGATACCAAACTCTGGACAGAACCGGGCGCAGCTGAGGATTGACTGGAGTGCATTTCTGTGCTTGGTTTGTCAAGATTCTGGGGCAACATTGCTAAAGGTTGGGTTGTGATGCCACTTCTTTCTGAGACCACAGGTTGAATTGTACCATCAGCATGTAGGACCATGACAGGACATTGGCTTGTTCCATATTGTATTGGCACTTGATCAGGTTCCCTGTAAGACATAGCGACTGGTGGCGCACTCTTCTGCTGCACGTTCCAAGATTGAGGGGGATGTGGAACTTCAGATCTACCCTGCACTGGCTGAGTGCTGGAATAAGGCAGTGTCTGTGGTTGAGCTGTAGATGTAGATATTGAATGCTGACGACTTGTCATTGCTCCAACCTCAAATGCACTTTCATCAATGCTTCCCATACTTTCCACAGTTGGCTGCTTGATGAGAATTGGTCTTGAGGGCATGGCATGTGGGCAAGGTGTACTTTGTTGCAAGAGTGTTGGTTTAGCATCATATTTATAGGGGAGTAAATCTACCCCTGCACTTGCATGCTGCTGTTGAGACTGTTGGACCGCTTGCTGTGCTGGGTAAGGCTGATATTGAATCTTTTGGGATTCAATGACACGTGAAGTATTGAGCTCCTGGTAACCAATTTCTTGTGTGACTACAGATATCCTGCCATGTGTATCCTGAGTCATGGGAGACTCTCTTGCCATGTTAATGGGAATGGAAGTAGGGGCAGCAGACCGGGTCGGTGAAACATTTACGTTGGGCAGTGGTATTGCATTTCTCCTGGACGGTAGAGCAGATTGTTCACCTAAATGTTTTGCAATTCTATCCTGCTCAGCAAATTGTGGTTTCTGATATGAAGAAAGCCAAATATTTTCTCTCACTACATAATGGGTAGCTGGAGGAGTGGATGTGTGCTCAAGGTGATACAGGTGAAGAGTGGAGAAGTCCTCTGCTGCTTCATCAGTCTGGATAACACATCTACTGTCTGGAACGGTCACAGTTAGATCAACAAGATCTGGGCGGGTTTTCTTCATTGAGTAAAAGACCCTTTGTCTTCTATCATCAATTTCCTGTTTTGCCATTGTCGTGAAATCCACAGGTATTCCAGATGCATGTTCAGTATATGATTGATCAATAACTCTGGTTGCTTTGGGGATTTCATGTGCAGAGAAATCCATGGGTGTGTTATGAGACTGAGGGCCATCATGTGTATGTAATCTGTTGAGCTGCTGATGCAATTTCTTATTTGTCTTAACTGCACGTGATATGGGATCTTCTGTTCCACTGTCCTGTGTTTGCTGCAGCAACAAAGTTCTTGGTAGCTTCTGGGGCTTTGACTGAGTGGGCTCTACTACTAGTGATAGGCCTACAGAGGTGTTCCATGGTAGGCTTTGCCTGTCCCTTATCAGTGGTACAACACTGTTCAGATCCATGGGTTGTTCTGCTGATTTCTGGTCTTGTATTGGAGACATATCCAAAAGCCCTTTAATGGAATTGGCTGGTGCTGACACTGTTTGGTAGGTTTGGTTGTATAGAGGAGAACATACATCAATAGATACACCTCTGAAGGATGTGTGTTGTTGTTGACATTGGGTACTAGCCTGTGTCTGTTGTCTTATATGCTGCTCTTCGGATGATGTCTGTTCAACAATCAAAGGAACACCAACAGAGTCTGTTCTAGCACGGGCTGAGGCAGATGGTCTTATCCTTACTAGTGACATTGGATCTGAGGCGTTTGGCACCATATCTTGTTTTATTACCTTTGCAGACATATCCAGGGTACCTTTCACAGAGTTTGCTGGAGCTGATATCTCTATTGACGACTGGGTCATAGACGACTGGGCAATAGGCTGTGACCTTATCCTGCTTCCATTAACATAAGTTTCCCCTGCAAAGGCATAGCTATAGAGCGGCTGATGAAGAACATGACTCTTGGCTTTTGATCCATCTGTAGCTTGCTGAGGCTGTTCTGTTGTCAGAGCTTCAGGATGCTTCTCTGTCAACCTTTCATGTGGAATTGATTCGACAACTAGTGAAACACCAACTGAATCTTTTCTGGCAACTGCTCGAACCGTTGGCTTAATCACAAATGACACTGCTTCTATTTCACTTGACTTTGCAACATGTTCTTGGGATGTATTCGATGTCTTGGTGGACATATCTAATGCTCCTGGGACACATGCATTCTGATAGGCTGAAAATAAGGGGGACATCTCATGGGCTGGCTGCCCAACCCGGGCAACTAATGAGCTTTGCTCCAATTTTTGCTGGACATGTGATTGGCCTAGATTATCATCAACACTAGGTTTTGAACTTGCAAGAGACCTCGTCTGGCCAATTGTTTGACATTTCCAAGCAAATAAGTCCTCCGGAGGGATATCCACAACCAATGGAAGACCAACAGAATCACGTCTGGCCAGTTCACGAGCACTCAGCTTACCCCTCATAAGTGGGATAGCTTCGACAACGTTCATATTGGTGGTTTCTTTAGGATGAACTTCAGAGAAGGTGGCAGCATTTCTAGAGGACATGTCTAGAGTGGCTTTGACTGCATTAGCTGGTGCTGTGGCCTGCAGACATTTATTGAAATTTGTCAAAGACTCTGTAGAATGCCGTAAAAGTGTTGGTTCATTTGTAAGCTGCTGTCGCCAATTATCCTTCATCATTTGCTGTCTTCGTACAGAGCCTCCGACTTCTGCAACTATAGCAGTCGAAATCGGAGGATACTTATCAGTTGCAGTCAGTGCATATTCCTGTGTCTGTCCCAGTTTATCAGGGAGTACAGCTCTAAGATCAACTGATCCAGGGCAGTTAGGCCTTTGCTTTTTATCTTCATGGTTTAATGGTTTATTTTCTAACGACAATGCATTGCTATTCAGATCATGGGACTGAGCCATTGTTTGTTGAGGCTGGTTTGGTGGAGCTCTCATAGACATGTCCAATGTGGATTTAACTAGATTTGCTGGTGTTGTGACCTCCTGTTGTTTTTGTAAAGATCCACTGGTCATAGAGTGAATTGGCTGCATTTGTAATGTAGGGGAGGATTTGAAATTTTGCCGGTCAATTTCTACCTGTGGTCTGACAGAGGTTACTAAAGGCAAATTAGATGGGGGTTGTTGCCAGGTAACTCCATTGTGATTGCCCCCAGCATTGACAGAATCAACTAGTGAAACAGGAACTTTCCCTATAATTGGACTTTCTGACCTTTCAGAATGAGTGGGGGGCGGTCTGGTGGGCGTGTCCATTGTGCTGCTGACCAGTGTTCTATGCCCTTTTTGGCTACTCTCATTGGAAAGAGATGCCCTGTGGGGCAAGGTGGGGGTTTGGCATTGTCCTCTCAGTGATGTATCTTCATCTTCATGGTTTAACGGTTTATTTTTTAACAACAATGCATTGCTATTCAGATCATCGGACAGAGCCGTTGTTTGTCGCGGCTGGCATGGTGGAGCTTTCATAGACATGTCTAATGTGGATTTAACTTGATTTGCTGGTGTTGTGACCTCCCTACTAGTCATAGATGGGGCCTGGGCAGAAACTACCATCCTGCTTTCCCCAGGATATCTATCACTAACTGTCTGTCTAACTGGTTTTGTTTCAATCACAGAGTGAATTGGCTGTGCTTTTAATGCAGGGGAGGATTTGACATTTTGCCGGTAAATTTCTACCTGTGGTCTGACAGAGGTTACTAAAGGCAAATTAGATTGGGATTGTTTCTGGATAGCTCTATCTCGATTGGCCCCAGCATTGACAGAATCAACAAGTGAACCAGGAACTTTCACTATAATTGGACGTTCTGACCGGTCAGAATGCGTTGGGGAAGGTCTGGGGGGCGTGTCCACTGCGCTGCTGGCCAATGTTCTGTTTCCTAATTGATTAATCCCATTGGAAAGAGAAGCCCTGTGGGGCAAGGTGGGTGTTTGGCATCGCACTCTTGATGAAGTATTGTCAATGGTTCGAGGACAGACATCTTTCAATAGTTGACAGTTGGACTGTCCTTGGGATGATATACCAGGATATTTCATATCATCCCATTCAGCTTCATCTTCCTCAACCTTCTTTGTCAGATTTATACCTTGGAGTCGGTCATTGTCAGTCCCACCATTTTGGGCCTTTGATTCCTTCTGCTGCCTCTCCTTGATTCTTTTACATTTGTACTTTGTGAAGTCTACCACTTGGTCCTTTGTTGTGTCTGTAGGTTGTGGGATAGCAGGAGATGCTTCTTTTGCTTTTATTCTTTTCTCTTTGTTGGTGCTTGCAGAACAATCAAGAGCTCTATTTCCCAGCAGTGAGTCGGGTGGAGCACTGCTGTGCTCAACCCTATTGCGGGAGCATCCATTATAAGGCGTCAAAGGGGTGGCGTTAAGAATATGCAATTGCGGCTTTCGTTTCTGAGGTGGACTCTGTGGCTGGTCAGAAGTGGAGGGAGACTGTTGGTTTGCTGTTGATGTAGAGAGTACAGAGGCCACGGGTGCTTGTGGCATCTGTGGATAACTCTGGGATGGTTGTCTTGTGAGCTGAACCCTCTGTGGTGTAACACGTTGTGAACCAGCAGATGCACTGGGTAGAACCTTACTAGAAGGTGTCTTCAATTGAGTTTTACAATCAGTTTGTGTACCTGGAAGTTTACTTCCAGATGGTGCAGTCACAGGAATTTTGGAGTCTATTTTGGACTCCTGGACATTTTTGGTAGCCTTGATGCACTCTGAAACGTTGAAGGGTACAGATGGTGATTTGGGTGTATTTGAGGTAACTGCTGAAACCATGAAACTTGACTTATTTTTGGGCATGTTTTCAGGGTTCTCATCTACATTTCGTATTCTTATCTCAGGTATTGGAGACTTGGAAACTTGCTGTTTGTAAGAACATGGGGAGGCCCTAGGAGTTGTGGATGAAGGACTGATGATATCTTTAGTTATATTACTTTTCCAATATGGACCTATTTGACTCTCTTTTAGTGTTTTCAACGTCAGATCAGCCGCATCCAATCTCACCTCACAATAACTATTTTGTTTATCACTATACCCATTATGTACTTCACTATACCGATTTTGTACTTCATTATAACTATTTTGTACTTCATTATAACCATTTTGTACTTCTTCCATTTTAATCTTCTTCAAAGTGTAACACGTAAAATCCACAGGCTGTTGCAATTGGGAAGATATCGATTCTTGAAACATTTGTGAGAAACTTTCTAAATTCATGTTCATTATTTTATCGCCTTTTCTTAAGGCTGAGGTGAGATCCACAGGAGCACCAAGGAGCTGGGTATTCTGCTGTGGGTCAGGAATCCAGAAACCATCATTCTCGTTACTGAGTGGTATTTTGAAACCACAAAGGGTTACTTTATTTTCTTTATGTTTCAAAGCATTAGCAATGTTTTCTGTGATATTTCCAAGAACATGCATATCTTCTGCAGTGGCGCAAGCATAGAGGTGTTTTCCAGCTTTGTCGGTCAATAATGAATAAATATATTCTTCATCTGTGTAAATGTAATACCCACAATCCCCTTCATCAGCCGGCCACCACATGCCTTGGTCCAATAGAGAGATCCACTGTTGATACCATTCCTGGTCCTCAAAAAGATCTTCATCTCCTGCCACTTCTTTGGTCCGACTAAGATCCACAGCACCATGCGTCAAATCCACTGGGCCCCTTTTGGCTGCAAGACGTTTTAGAAACTCTGTAGCTGAATGGAGATTTAGTTCCTTTTTATCTGTTTCAACATAATTATTGTCCCTTTTATCAACAACACTGCTGACATCAGGGATGACACAGTCATTAAGAGATTGGCACCTACTTAGCTTTGTTCTGGGCTTCGTTGTAGAGAGGTTTACAGCACTAACTATCCACGGTTTTCTGTTTTTATCAAGATCATTTAAGTGGTCACAGCTGCTCCACGACTTTCGGTCACTGACACTCATGTCAAATAAAACAAGGTCTTCATCGGGTTCCAGAAAGCCATTTCTGGTGTCAAACATTTGGGAAGCCGAATATCTCCAGGGGTGTGAGTGTATCTTGAATTGACTGGTGTCAATTTGTTTTGGATCGAGCCATCCAGGATTCTGCCGAACAGGCTCAACAACCGTTGGGGGCAAGTATCCTTGGCTATCCTGGTAGCACTGATTAGCCCGAGCCTCAACAGCCTCAGCAAGGGCATAGTCATTCAGCTGCTGCCAAAGAAGGGCCTCTATGAGACACTGATGCTCATATAGTTCTGGTGGAATAACACCATGCTCTGCAAAGTTGTATAAAAGATCCTGGTAGCCGTATTCCTCTGCAGTGCCATACAATAGCCGTTGAATTTCTTCAAGGTAGCGCAGTGTTGGGGGGATGGTAGGATCTTGCACAATGCTTGAGGATTGATGGGCTTTATCAGGTATAGATGTTGTTTCACTGGTGGCTGTAGTAGCATTCGTAAGGACATCTTCTCTACCTTTTGATAGTAAACGACTGAGCAGACCCTTTTCTTTATCAGCAGTAACCAGATTATTGCCATCACTGTTGTTTCCTGATTTGAAAATGTTGGGTAACAAACCAGGAGTTGTGCTATTTGATGTACTACTTGTACTGGTTTTCAGCTCCTCTTTGCAAGGCTGGACAATTGGTGTATTAGATGTTGAGGTCTCATCTGAAGCATTAAACAGACCTGAGAGAAACCCTTTCTGTGGTAAATTCTTTGAATCTTTGTTCGCTGTAACGTCCTGGGAGGACTGCGACTCCACTGGTCTTGTTCTCTGGATCTGTGGGCGCCCTTGACCTGCATGAGCCTGCGGCTGTGGAGTTGCCAACTGGGGCTTCTGCCCAATAGCTGGTGATGGATCTTCTTCGGTTGCTGAGATTTTACTTAACAGTCCAGAAAGAATTCCACCTGATTCAGCTTTAGGGGGAGCCTGTCCTTGTTTGACTGGTTTCTGTCCTGTCTGGGTCAGTTGTGATTCGTTTTCATTCGATGCAAGCTTAAGAAAACCTGAAAGCAAGCCGCCACTTTGATTGGTTTGCTGATTAGCTGTTGCCTGTTGTGGAGAAGTCTGACTAAATAGTCCAGACAGAAATCCGCCTTGATTGCTCGGAGGGGGTTCTTGTTGAACTTCAGATTGAGCTTGTATGCTTGGTGTATTGGTCTTATTACCTTGAAGGCTAGTCTTAGAAGTGGATTGTTGGGGTGTATTGTCAGAAGGTGTTAACTTACTGAAAATCCCTGACAGCAGTCCACCCTGCTGTGGCTCAGAGATAGTCGCAGCTGGTTGTGGAGGTATCTGATTTTGTCTTTGTAAAGGTTGTCTGTTACCTTGGTGAGTTTGCTGCTGGTTTGGTTTATTGTCAGGGTACTGCTGCTGTGCTGGAGGCGTAGGCCCCATTGAAAACAACCCTGAGAGGAAACCCCCTTGTTGATTCAATGGTTGTTGAGGTGCACTCTGACCTGGCCTTATGGTATGTTCCTGTGCTTGTTGACTTTCAGGTGGTTGAGGGGAATCTGTGATTTTGTTAAACAGTCCAGAAAGTAGGCCTGCAGGACCTGCGGGTGGTTGCTGTGCTGGGATTGGCTTTTGTCTGAGTAGATTCTGCCGGTTTCCTGATTGTTGGTTAGCTTGGTTGCTTGGGGGACCACTGTCTTGTTGCAGTCGGGGAGGGGCTTGGTTTACAGAAGTGTCTGGTCCACTACTCCCAAACAACCCAGATAAAAACCCTCCTTCCTGAGGCTGCTTTGGTCCTTGGCTTGACCTTTGACTGCCAGGGCCTGATAGTGGCTGGGATGAGGCAAGAGAAGGTTCCACTATCTTATTAAAGAGTCCAGACAAGACACTGGTTGGTTGATTGGTTTGTACACCTGGAGCACTTTGCTGGGGTAATACCTCTGGGCCTTTGAATAAACCTCCAAAGAAGCCCCCGGAGGGAGGTGTTGCTTCCACATTTGGAAATGTTTTCTTTGTTGCTTGATCAGACAATTGATTTTGATCAGACTGTAGTTCAGGGGTTGCTGGCTTCTGTGAGCCTTCATCCAAACAACCTATTGCCTGTAATTCACTGGAAGTGTCTCCTTGCTGTGATGGAGTCGAAATCTGCCCAGGACCTTCCTTGTGAGCATGCTGATCAGTTAGATTAGACCCTGGCTCGGCAGGCCCAGCAACGGTGTCTGTGGCCATTTTTAAGAAGCCAGACAGAAATCCACCTTCTGAGCCCTGCTGTGCCTGGGGGGAAGTTTGTGGATGGGATGAAAATAACCCAGAGAAAAGCCCAATCTGCTGAGGCTGACTGACCGCACCCTGGGCATTTCCTCCTTCATTCACGCCTTCTGTGGATCCTAGTTTTAACAGTCCAGAGAGCAAACCTTGTTGTTCTGGTTGAGATTTAAGCTGTTCTGGGTTATGATCTTTAGACAAGGTGTCTATATTGGCATCAGTAGGACACTGGCTTGCTCCATCAGGTATTATTTGTCCTTTTGGTATTGATTTAGTTTCACTCAAACCTTCAGGGATATTGGGCTCAGCGTTTGGCTCAGTTTGACCGCTGGGCTCGGTCAATGTGACAGTGGGTGGGACCTGTGATTGTGTTGGCTGCTGGGCTGAGTCTGATGGGGCCACCTTGAAGAGGTTAGAGAACCATCCTGTGTCTGCATTCCCTTTGGGGACACCTTCATGGAGTACGGCACGACTCGGAGGCGCAGTTCTAGCTGGGCTAGGTGAGGCGCTTTTGGTATTATCGTCACCAGAGGCAAACTTAAGAATCCCAGAGAACATGCCTCCTTCAACCTTTGGTGCCTGAGCTGCGACTTTTTCAGATGAGAACATTTTGAGTTTGTTGCCTAAAAATGACTCATCTGCAGATTTTGATTCGACCTGCTGAGAGGATTCACCGGATGTTGATATGAGGGCGGACAGTGATTTTTTGAAAGGGCTGAAGAATCCTGTGTCCTCTGTACTACTTTCTGGCTTTGGGTCAGAAACTGCTGAACTCTTTCTTTGTTGAATATCAGGTAGCTCGCCAGATGACTCCATCTCAGGAAGGAGCTCCACCGAACCACTCCCTGAACCTGGTATAAGATCCACCGAACCAGTCCCTGAACCTGGTAGAAGATCCACCGAACCAGACCCTGAACCTGGGAGAAGATCCTCTGATCCATTCCCTGAACCTGGGAGAAGATCCACCGAACCACTCCCTGATCCTGGCAGGAATTCCACAGACCCACTCCCTGAAAATGGCAGGAGTTCCACTGACCCACTCCCTTCCCCAGATAGCTGTTGATCTGCATGTGAGGCTGACCTCCTAAGACTCCTGCCTCTATCTAAAGACTCTTGCCTGGATTCACAACTTGCAGCAGAAGAACTTCTTTGCTCTCCAGGCTGGGGGGACGATTCCCGGGAAGTAGGAGCACTAGAGAAAAGCCTCATGGGACTGAGTCTTCCTAACACAGAGTCAACCACTGAGGTTGGTTGGTTTGGGGTGGACTCACTGCCTTGTGAGCTTTGGGCAGCTTCCGATGGACGACTAGAATCAGAGGAATGAAAAGGCAACAAGGACTGAAGAGTGAACTTCTTTTCAGGTATAGGCTCTTGTGGGGCAGGGGGTACTATGGCAACAGGAGGGCTAAAGCCACCAGATTTGGGAATAAAAGAAAGAAGCTTTGAGAGGCTGTTCTCGGTTGTCGACGGAACTTGAGCGATATTTGTTTCTGTAACAGCGACCTCTGTAGACTCACTGCTAGTTTTAGAAATGAAGGAGAGTAGTTTTGAAATGCCAGAATCTGGTTGGTGTGGTACAGGGGGAGTAGATGGAGATGTGCTCGATGCTTCTGGAAGCTCAGCAGTAGGCTTTGAACATGTCATTGTGCTGAATAAGGAGCTCATGGCATTCTTTACCCCTGCTATGCCTTGTTCAACACTACTCTCTTCCTTCACTTTGACCTCTTCCGCTTCATGTGTTTCCTGATCATTGCTTTTAGCTTCTTCCGCTTCATGTGTTTCCTGATCATTGCTTTTAGCTTCTTCCTCTTCTTCCGGTACTTCCTCTGGTTTAGCATTTAGTGTATCAGCTTTGACCTCCATTGGTAATTCTGGGAGTTTTCTTCTTATGGGTTTAGGCAGAGGCTCATAGTTGTTGATTTCCTCCTCTTTAACTGCCAGGTATTCAGACACTGAATGAACCAAGTTCTCTAGCTCTCCCATCGCATCTATGTATTCATCTATGGGTTCCTCAATCACTTCCTCCTCTCCCTCCTCACGTTCTTCTCCAGGGCCTGTTCGCCCCTCACCCCAATATTCCTGCCCAACATATCCTTCTGGATAGTAGTAACTTTCGTACTCAAATGTGACATCACCGTCCATAAACGTCAGATCGTCCAGCTCCTCCTCAGATCCAAACGAGTACCGCATCTCATCGGAACTGATGGAGCCATACTCGCTCCTGGCCCAGTGGACCTCCTCCCTGGCAATCTCCTCCCTGGCAACCTCCTCCCTGGCAACCTCCTCCCTCTGAAAGGCAGCGTAGCTCTCAAGAGTTCCCTCCAGTGCAGTTTTGGCCCATAGCCTGGTCTTGTACAGCAGGCCGTCTCCGGCAGCTTGTCGTCGCTGCTGTTTGACCGAGGGAATTATGTCAATTTCCGGAGGGGACGATTCATCCTCAAAGCTGCCGGCCTCCCTGTTCACTAACCGTACTTCTCCACTGCCAAACGCCGCCGTCCGTCCACCAGGTGGACTGGTGTCATAAAAGCAGTCTTCTGGATCTTCTGGTGACATGTCACACTCTACAGTCTGATAAAACCTGCTCCCTTTGGACTCACTGCGACTGTTGTTGATGTGGTAGATAATGCTTTTGTCATCATCCTCCCACTTCTTCTGCTCATCATCCAAGTAATCATCCAAGACCCCTGAATCAGGTACCTTGTACCTCTTCTCCCAGTCCTCTACTCCCATACCAGAGTCCACAGGGGTCATTCTGAAACCCTGAGTGCTCGGCCGCCTGGGCACAGACAGGAAACAACATAATGCAGGGCCATGCAGAAAGGATGCAAAGAAAGAGAAAAGGCATTTTAGAGAAACAAAGAATATAGTCAAATCCAAGAAAAAAGCATGATGGAAAAAACTGAAAGTTTAAAAGTGATATGAAAAAACAATACTTCGCGATTATGATCATCTTTACAGAAATGTTATATAAGACCTTTAAAACGGCTTGAGATGTTAATTCAGTTGTGTATGTGTGCACCTGAAGAAAGGCACATCTTCAAATACTAATGAAAATAAAAAAATTAAGATTATGTTAGTGTTAACGACACAGTTCAATCAATATAGATTAATATAAATGTAAATGTGTTTGTGTACAAATATATAGTCACATACATGTTTACCTATGTATGCATTCATATACACAGGAATGTATGCATGTACAAAAGTATGTATGTCCCACATTTACCTGCTTGCCCTAGCTTCCCTTTCATCCAGCTCAAAGCTCAGCAGGGATTCTCTGGACAGGGAGTGCTGGGGAGGCCTGCCAACGGGATACTGGTGTGCGGAGGAGTTGTTCTGGGGCGTGTTGTGGTAGCGTGGGGGTCTTGTAGCCATCTCATTGCGGTAGTTACCACCTCGGTTATCCACAATACTGTCCTGGTCATCCAGAGCTGGGAGACAACCGCAAATCAACTTCTTTAACCGATAGGATAGGATAAAAATAAAAACGAATCTAATAGTTCCCAAATTTGAAAATAAGGTTAGGGCCAGGAAGAGTAGATAAGAAGAAGAGTAGATAATGACATAATAATAATGCGATTCATTTTAAGAATTATAATAATAATGATAACAATAATTATAATAATTCTAAAATATAATAATATGTACATACTCCTTTCATTTCGGCTGAAGTAACTCCAACTACCTGGGGGGGTGGCAAATGTGGCAAAAAAAGGAAACAAATACAAAAAAAATAGTTTCATTTGGCAACTATGAAATGTATTCAGTAGTCAGCAAGTCAAGTCAGCAAGGCCAGCTACATGAATGCCCCCTTCAGAGACTTCCCCAAGCCCTGGGACATTGACCTCTAATGGCATGGACAACCTTCCAGTTATGAAGATCAGTAGCTTATGCACTAGCACACTACCTTATTAACACGCTAACTATTCCATTAACTTTCTAAAGATAACACGCTAGCCTGCTAATTCACTAGCATGCTATAGACCTCACAAATGTTGCAATCCACATCAAGTATAAAGGTTCTCTATCTTTATGGTATGTTTAATACTGGGGAAATGGTTTTGCTTGATGTTACTGTATGTTCCAAACTGTTATATATATATTAGTGGCGGCTGCTGGTCTTTCAAAGAGGGGATACTAGTTTTTGGCCTACATCATATAAATTGTCAATTTATGTATATATATATTATCCTGTTCCTTTTCAAGGAAATGCTCTGTCATACCAACTAACTAACAGTGTCCTCTCAATGGCCAGCAGAGCTAGGCTGCTTAAACGGCCATGGCCCATTGCGTTATGGGTGTAGGACTTTAGCCGCTTTAAACCGGAGAAGCTCCTTTATACACCTGCAGATGTGGTCAATAATGCCACTATTGAGTACAGTTTGAAAAGCTGAGGCATTGCACTGTCCAACTCCATGTCTTTAAGGAACACCAAGAAATCACACAGCTTTCCCCTGTCACCC
>JAOPJL010000141.1:20135870-20146768 GCA_027123545.1 Trisopterus esmarkii | reverse complement strand
TGCTCTGGGTGGGTTGTGTTCTGGGTGGGTGGGTTGTGTTCTGGGTGGGTTGTGTTCTGAGTGGGTGGGTTGTGCTCTGGGTGGGTTGTGCTCTGGGTGGGTTGTGTTCTGGTTGGGTTGTGCTCTGGTGGGTGGGTTGTGTTCTGGGTGGGTCACCGGTTAAGCAGGCTGGTTTTGTGAGGAGCGAGGAGGGCGAGGAGCTGAGGGAGGCGTGCTCTGTAGAAGGAGGCGGGAAGGGAGCCTGGTCTCTGGGCTCCTCCTGGGCTCTGGGCTCCTCCTGACACCGGTCCAGCGATGTCTTCAGGAGCTCCAGCCGACGGGTGGAGTCACAGACCCTCACCAGCGCCTGGCGGGCAGGATGATACTGGACTCACTGTCGCCATGACAACCTCATCATGATGATACTCTGATGTACCAGAGACTTGAGGACATCATCAGGTCAATGCCAACACCAACACTCCCACCCCACCAGGCCTTCTTCAGTAGATGCTTCCTCAGTTAACGTTAATGGACTTTATACCACGCTTTTCTAACCAGTGGCCACTCAAAGTCCTTTACAATACTGCCTAACATTCACCTATTCATGCACACATTCACACACCGACGGAGGAGTCAACCACGCAAGGCTGGTTGACTTCCAGCTCTTCGGGAGCAGTCAGGGTGAGGCGTCTTGCTCAGGGACACCTTGACACGCTAGCAGGAGAAGGGGATCGAACCAGCAACCTTCCGGTTACCAGCCCACCCACTCTACCTCCTGAGCCACATACCACCCACACTGAGAGTGTACCTCAGTAGAGGCTGAGGGCGTACCTCAGTAGAGGCTGAGGGCGTACCTCAGTAGAGGCTGAGAGCGTACCTCAGTAGAGGCTGAGGGCTCCATGTTCTTGAGGTCCTGCAGACTAGAGGCGATGTCGGTGGCCAGGGCCAGGGCGTCACTCTCTCTCTGGATGTAATGCTGGAGCTCTGTCCGCCGGGAAACATCTGCACACATACACATCCGCAATATACATTAAGGTACTGTACATACAGTCAAAGAGTACTGTATACTCTCTGACTGGAGAGAGAGGACCATAATGAGCTGGGGTAAGAGTTATGAGGACCATAATGAGCTGGGGTAAGAGTTATGAGGACCATAATGAGCTGGGGTGAGGAGTTATGAGGACCATAATGAGCTGGGGTTAAGAGTTATGAGGACCATAATGAGCTGGGGTGAGGAGTTATGAGGACCATGATGAGCTGGGGTAAGAGTTATGAGGACCATAATGAGCTGGGGTAAGGAGTTATGAGGACCATGATGAGCTGGGGTAAGAGTTATGAGGACCATAATGAGCTGGGGTTAAGAGCTACTCTGAGGACCATAATGAGCTGGGGTTAGGAGTTACTCTGAGGACCGTAATGAGCTGGGGTTACTTAGGAGTTAAGAGGACCATAATGAGCTGGGGTTAAGAGCTACTCTGAGGACCGTAATGAGCTGGGGTTAAGAGCTACTCTGAGGACCGTAATGAGCTGGGGTTAAGAGCTACTCTGAGGACCATAATGAGCTGGGGTTAAGAGCTACTCTGAGGACCGTAATGAGCTGGGGTTAGGAGTTATGAGGCTGGTCTTCCCACCTGTCTGAGGGGAGAGGTTCTCCTCTTCCGTCTCTCCGCTCTGGGCCGCCTTGAGGATCTGGAGCCGGAGTGACTCCATCTTGGACCGGCTCTCCTGCAGCATCTGCTGGGCGCTGGACAACATCTTGACCAGGGAACCACCACTAGTCCACCAACCAGGAAAGAACCAAGACTAGTCAGTCAGACCATAGAGAGAACCACCACTAGTCCACCAACCAGGAAAGAACCAACACTAGTCAGTCAGACCATAGAGAGAACCAACACTAGTCAGTCAGACCGTAGAGAGAACTCTAATCTAGAACCAAGCTAGAACCAAGACCAGTTAGCTAGAACCACAAGTCAGCTAGATCCAGGACCAGTGGGTTAAAACAGGACCAGTGGGATATAACAGTACCAGTGGATTAGAACAGTGTGTTAGAACAGGACCAGCTACCACCACAGGTCAGCTAGATCCAGGACTACTCCACTAGATTCGGGTCCAGGACTAGTCCACCAGTCCCTGGAGTAGCAGGACCAGGGGGACCTGGCACAATGATCACCACAAAGATGGAAGACCTCACATGATGAAAGGCTAACATATTGTATTTATCATACTAATAATATACTCAATAATAAGTGGTGAATGGACCTTATTGATGAGTGGAATTGGTGCTGTGGGGATGGTGTAAGAGCATTCACAACAAAGACAAACAGCACTGAGTCAGAACAATTCAGTCTGTTCTAAGCGTGCTGTAGTGACTGCGACTGGATGCCTGGACTCTCCTTATGGTCAACCGGCCAGCTCCTCATCACTGATTTAAAATGTTTTGCCTGTATAAATGTAGGTTTGTATGTCAATTCTGCACTCCTGACCATCCCTGAAGGGAGGGATCCCCCACTCTGCGTGGGAGTTTTTTCTTGCCCTCTGAGGGTCAGGGGGTGTCATACATAGATGGCCTGTTAAGTCCTTTGAGACTGTACCTGTCAATAAGATACAAATACAACTTTATTGACATGAATGGAAAGGACCCAAACCATGAAGAAGCAGACCAAAGCAAACCCCACCATAGGGCAGCAAACGGAAGCCACTCCCTCCAGGGCGAACCACAGGAGCTACCTCTCAGCCCCGCCCTCGGGCTCGCTGCACCAGAGGGGTTAACAGAAGAACCAACACACAGCCGCTAGTGGGACACCACATCCGCTTATAGCACATAGAGCTGTGTGAGGGTACTGAATGTATTCTAATACTGACATCTCTGAATGAATAGAGGTCTGAATGTACTTTAAGCTACTGATACAACTCTGAATGCATGCTGATATAACTGAATATATACATACATATATATTATATATATGTAACACTGAATCCATTATCTGTGTATCTAATTCCATATTATTATCAAGTTGTATACATTTGGTATCTATACTGTAGGCCTACAAATACCACTGTCTGATGTTACACCCTCACCACCTCAACCCCACACAGCATGAGTTCTGAGGAAGACAAGACGCATGTGATAGATATATAGGCCTGCATATCTACTACATATCTATCATATGTATTGATGTGTTTGTATTCATAGATTATATTATATAATGTTAGTGTATACATATAACGTATAATATAATATTGTTGTAATAAATCGGAATTGTATGAACCAACCTGCGGCTCTGACTGAAGGACAACTAACTCGTCATGCTGCCCGGAAGGAGCCGTCTTCACCCGCCTAGAAACCGCACCAGTCCGGGTGTGCTGTCCCGCGGTCTGTTGTGGTCTGCTGTCCCGCTGGCTGTCCCGCTATGGTCTACTGTCCCGCTGGCTGTCCCGCTATGGTCTGCTGTCCCGCTGGCTGTCCCGCTATGGTCTGCTGTCCCGCTATGGTCTGCTGTCCCGCGGTCTGTTGTCCCGCTATGGTCTGCTGTCCCGCTGGCTGTCCCGCTATGGTCTGCTGTCCCGCTGGCTGTCCCGCTACGGTCTGTTCTCCCGCGGTCTTGCTGTCCCGTTATGTGGATGCGGTCCCGTTATGTGGATGCGGTCCCGGGATGTTGTGGAACACGCACAAGCGGAGTGCTCTCTACATCTTGGGCACGGGATCAGTGATGTGTTGCCTGGTTTGTTTGTGTGTCCTGTACTGCAGCCCGCTCCGCATCCTCCTCTCTCCTCTGTAACAGAATACCCCCCCCCCCACAAGCCACCTCCATCCTCTTCCTCCTCCCACCCTCTCCATCCTCCCACCCTCTCCATCCTCCTCCTCCTCCTCCTCCGCGGGACGGTAGAGGTGCTCTTGGATACGGGACCTGCTCAGCCCCCCCGGGCAGCTCTTCTCTTGGCTCGGTGTTGTATTGGCCTGAGAGCGGAACCACATGTTCCGGGGGGGCGGGGGGGGGGGGGGGTGATGATGATTGACCAACATCACAGCCCCCAACCCCCAGTCTGTAATCCAAATTGTTGCCCAATTGGCCCATTATTGGCCAGCAGCGGTTTGTCCCATAACTCGGGGTTGGTGAGGGGTACGGCTGGAGGCTGTTATAAATGATGGATGTCATGTGTAGAACCCCTCGAGGCCAGACCTCCAGTCGAGAGGTCCAGGAACTCTTCCATCCACACACTTTCCTTGATTAGCTGCCTAACCTTGGAGACTGTCAGAAGGGGAAACCACATTGTCTCAAGGTTGTTTTTTTTTGGAGGCAACGGTTTATTGTGTGTATAAAATGGCTACTTAATACAATTATTTAAAAAAAACATTTTCCGTTATCAGCGGTCTTTAGAAATAACGAACACCATAATTAAACAGACCCATCTCGTCATTAGTCTTTGTGCTCGTTTGGACGGACTGTGACATTCAGCATCTTTTCTAAGTGCGCAAGTGCGGCTCCGCGCCGCTCGCGGCCCGCCGGCCTGCTCTAAATGCGTTCAACGTGTGACTCCAAACAAATATATATTTTTATTCTGGGATATCCATAATATCCATGGTGTTTTATTCCATCCCCAATTTCATTTTGGGCGGGGAGTCGTGCGCTACTCGTCCAGTTTGGAGCGGAGAAGGAGACCTATTTTGAGAGGCGGAGCCCCCTGCCCCCTCGCCGAGGCGCGTCGCACTGAGACGCGCCTTGACTTCCGTGCAGCTCCGCGGCTACATTGTGTGGACAGCAGCAGCACGTTGTTCAGACTCCTCCACCGACCCGAACCCCTCCTGCTGCAGGAGAACCAGCCGTCGCTCCCCACAGCATATTCCCTTCAGGCGCCGGTCACTCTCAGCTCGCGAAACCATGTCTGCTTCGGCGGCCAAAGTGAGTAAAAAGGAGCTGAACTCAAACCACGACGGAGCGGACGAAACCTCCGGTAAGCAAGGCCTCCCGTTCACCGCCATTTTCACTCTTCGTTAGCAGGCATAGCGTCGTTAGCACGGATAGCTTCAACACAAAAGCCTATACTTGGTTCTAAATGTGTGTGGTGGGGCGGAGTAGGTCAACGTGTCCCCCTGGGACGCCGTGGTTGGGGAGGGGATTATAGGTGTTTATCTCTGAGCCGCCAGCATGCCGCCTCGTCCCCACCGGTGTGTGCGAGGCCACGGCGGGGCTAGGTAGCATGGTAGCATGGTAGCTGCTGAACATGGAAGAGGCTAGCACAGCGCTAGCTGCTGTAGCATCAACAGCATGGCCAGTTCGAGCAGCCCAATGTCTTGTCTAGGATGCTTTAAGATGCTACCTGGACGTCAGGGGCTTTGAGTTGGATACCAGGTCATGTGTTCTTCAACGACCAGTGTCCACACACACACCAACGCACGCTGTAAAGGACTAAAGTTTGTTGTGTTATTTGATAAATGGCTATTGGCAGTGTTGTGGCGTTGTCTAACGCTAGCTGATTCATGTTGCTCATCCCGCCACCAGTAATCCGAAGTCAATTATGATATACTACTGAATATACGTACAACTCCTTACACTATGAATAATCATGTCTGTGTTATTGAAACGAATCTATATTAATCGCACTGATTTTTTTTCATCTTGCTCATGACTGCCGCCAATAAACAAGCCTATTTACCTTTCAGCCAGCTTCTGTTATTAAACTTTTCTATACTTATCACTATGTTCGGCTATACCTTACAACTTATCATCGCTATGACTGTGTTGGGTAGTGGTGGGTATATGGAGTGTGCTGGTTACGAGGTCTGTTATTAAAACGACTCGATAGTGATGCAGACCATCATCAGCTGCATTGGACTGCGTCTAACTATTTAATGTCCAGGACTATTGTGAGATGACTGTTTTTCAAAATATATTTTATTTTTCACAGAAAAAGAGCAACAGGAAGCTATTGAACACATCGACGAAGTTCAAAACGAAATCGACAGGTAAGGCATTGTGTCAATGTGTTTTTAACTGGGCTACAAAACAAGACCCAATTCATAACATGCTTTTCTGTCTGCTTCCATCAGGTTGAATGAGCAGGCAAGTGAGGAGATCCTCAAAGTAGAACAGAAATACAATAAACTTCGCCAGCCCTTCTTCCAGAAGAGGTCAGAACTGATCGCCAAAATCCCCAACTTCTGGGTCACCACATTCGTCAACCATCCGCAAGGTGAGAGGGGTTCTGTGTTGGCTTCTTATCCACGCCAACGCTGGGTCCGAGGGTGGAGGAGTTATGCTTGGTGGGAAAAGAGCTACCGCTGTGACTGTTTGTCGTTGCAATAATGGTTCTTCAATTTGTACTCTACTGATGGCTGGGTGGATGGGTAACGCAGGCTGAATAGATGTTCATGACTGCTCTGTGTCTCCAGTCTCTGCTCTACTCGGGGAGGAAGATGAAGAGGCGCTTCACTACCTGAGCCGGGTGGAGGTGACAGAGTTCGAAGACATCAAGTCGGGCTACAGAATAGATTTTGTAAGTTCAGTCATCCTTCTCACTATTCCTCATACCAGCTACCTGCTCCCTAACTAACCTTAGACCATGTCTCTGTCTTGCAGTATTTTGATGAAAACCCGTACTTCGAAAACAAAGTTCTTTCCAAAGAGTTCCACCTCAACGAGAGTGGAGACCCCTCTTCAAAGTCGACTGAGATCAAATGGAAATCAGGAAAGGTGTGTGAGATTTTATATCCAACCAAATCTTAGTCATGGGGACATGGAGATATGCTAAAATAAAGGACCCAGGCTCCGTAGATACTTACTCTCTGGCTTCCACCTCTCAATCTTGTGTTAGTCGTTGACAGGCTTTGTTTCAATATGTCTGTGTTGTGTATCAAAATGTTTGTCGAGGACCCGACCAAGCACTCCAGACAATGTTGTATATTTGAGCGTGTTGTAGTTGTGTCGGTGTTGTGTATTTGAGGTTGTATCTGTGTCCAGGACCTGACCAAGCGCTCCAGCCAGACTCAGAACAAGGCCGGAAGGAAGCGACAACACGAGGAGCCAGAGAGCTTCTTCACCTGGTTCACCGACCATGCTGATGCTGGGGCCGACGAGCTGGGAGAGGTCATCAAGGATGACATCTGGCCCAACCCCCTGCAGTACTACCTGGTAATGGAGCTCACCTGGTTCCTATACACCTACTACACTTATCTAGCCCAACCCCCTGCTGTACGACCTGGCAATGGAGATCACCTGGTTCCTATACACGCCTACTAAACTACCCCATGCAGTACCACCTAGCCCAATACTACACCTGGCTCTGGGAGAAACCTGTGTGGTGAGTGCCGAGGCCTGACAGTGGATGTGGATGTTGTTCTGATCTGCAGGTCCCAGACATGGATGACGAGGAGGGTGAAGGAGAAGATGATGATGAGGATGAAGAGGGGCTGGAAGACATTGATGAAGAAGGAGATGAAGACGGAGAGGAGGATGAGGAAGATGATGGTGAAGATGGAGAGGTACGACTGCTCAAGGCTATTGGAAATCTGCTGATGCGACGTAACACAATTCAATGTTGCCATTCTTTATTTTTTGCAATTTTCTTAAGGTAAAAATTATTATACAAAAGGGTATTGTAAAAACTCATCTAGCAGTAGTTTGTACACTTAAAACGGGATCATTATCGGTCTTTGAACCATAGCAAGTTCATTGCTTTCTATAAATTACTGGCAAATGCCTTCAATGGGACTATGGTTATGATTTTTACCTGCACACAAATCGCTTTCAACTGCCAATATAACGGGTTGTGTTTGAACTTTAAACGCTTTCAAAGTCTATCTTCACTCCATTCAGTACAACAGCCTGTGGGCAGATTTATGTCCTATTTGAACAGGGCTGGTTTTTGCCTGAAAATGGAAAGATCTTACCGTAAATAAGGTCTGCTCTTATAACTTTTCACTGAGTCAATCTATTATTGGAACCCAAATCTGATGACTTATGGTCTCAACTCAAGTAGCAGGGTGCATTTCACTTACTAAGTCAAAATCAGGCCACCTGATTTAAATACTGCGGGGCCATTAATCTCCAGCTCAGCCATCATAATGAAATGCTAATACTTAACATCTGCACAGTCTTCTGTTGACTGGATGTTGACGTTATGTAGATAATTGCGTCATCACAACCAAGTCCTGTCAAATAAGCCAGACATGTTATACTGCAACAAACCACGTGTAAACAATACAACATGTATGAATAGATAATAATGGGGAAAATATAATTGTAATATTTCCCTCTTTTTGGCCCACCCCTTAATGGCTGCTCAATGACAACTGGCTGAAGTGTAAAAAAAATGGCTGAACAGTTTTAACCTTAGATTTTTTGCCAGTGGTGTTTGTGTTGGTAGGTAGTAGTTGCATCTATAATGTACAGTAATTTAAAATGCAGTAATTAGCGTTTTGGAATTGATCAATACCTTATTGTATTTAATAAATGATAGACCAGTCTATTATACATGTATATAATACAATAGTATTGCTACCTTCTACTCCCAATAGTCGAAACTTGGAATGAAGGCTCTCAACATGAATTTCACCTTTTGGGATCAATCATGTCCCATAATTATGGAGTTTGTGGACAAAACAACCAACATGCTAAATGATCTTGGGCAGAATCAGAAGAAGTTATATTTACAAACAAGGCTTTGGGTGGGTTAAGACTTGAGCAGTGGGCAGTTTCTTTAGGTTATAGAGCAGTCTTTATTTTGGTGGGGTCCCTATGGTGAAAGAGCATTGTGGCCTAGTGTTGCAGGTGTTCTTCTACCAGGCTGACTTTAGTATATTCTGAACGCTGTGAACGCTTTGTTACAGGACGACGATGGAGAGGACGACTAAAGCTACCAGACCCTCAACCTTCTCATCCTCGTTGGCTTTATCCACCATGATCGGGAGCAAAGTATTTAGTTTTTTCTGATTTCCATGTGCTTCTGTCCATTCTGAAGCAACCACCTGTTTGGTGCCATGTTACGTTCTTTAACTCCCAGGCCAATGGCACTTTGCCCTGAATTGTGAAAAACATCCCTTAAAAATAAATATCATCTCAAAATAATAAAATGTACAAAAAATATCTTTAGGGTGCCACCGTGAGTGGAAAGAGATAAATGACTTGGAGGCTGACCACCTGGTGTAGTTACCTAGCACTAGAAGAACTCCTCAACTCCTTAGTTCCCTATGATTTCTGTATGACCTGTTGTCCCTTGTGAGATCCTGCTCATTCCTGCTTGTAATGTTTTTTGGGTTGGGGGAGGGGGGGTGGGATGTGATGGGCTTATCAGGGAAGGTGGATGTTTTGACACCATTTCTATGGGATTTTTTTTTCATTGTATTGTTTTACAGATATCCATAAGATTTGAAATGACATTTTTAATAAAGAGAACAAAAAGAGAAAAAAACAAGCTTGTAAATTGTGGCCCCCGCTGCTTAAGAAATGACCACCGACTCATCCGCATTAAAATCACGTTTTCTTTTCCGCTGGGGGGAAAAACTGTTTTAAATTTGAGTTGTACAACTTGCTTTGTTACAATAAAACTTAATGTGTATACATGTGTGGGACTCAAGTTGAACGGGTTAAGAAAACTAGTGCGTTGCTGTCAGCTGGAGAAGGACTTGGGGATCAGGAGACTAGGAGCGATGTCTTCCAACAGGCTGTCGGTGATCAGAGCTACAAACGTCCGCTCCGAGTTGTCAAACCTGCTGTCCGGGACGGTCAGGGGCCACTCGCTGGGCTGGAAGCCCCATCCTGCAGAGGACAGCAGGGCCGTTAAAGAGTTACCCGTGTCCGGGTAACTCTTTAACGGCCCTGCTGTCATAGGATCACTGTGTGGCTCTGACTTACCCAGATGGGCGCCGCACCGCGGGCAGGAGGCAATGGTCCAGGTGAACCCCGGGAACCAGGAGAAGCCCCCTTCTGCCGGCCAACGCTTGGCTACATCTGCTGTTCTAAATGTAATGACCTCGAATTGATGTCCGTGAGAGTTTTGTAGAAGTTGAATGTGAAGCAGTTTGTCTCCGAGCAGCGAGGCGTTGCGGTGAGAGAGCGCCACCGGACTGGGGACGGAGTTCATGTCCTCCGCGGCGGCGACCTCGTGTCCACAGTACCGACACAGCAGCGCTGTTCCGTTCGCCTCCACCGCACAGGCGTCGCTACGTGTCTGAGTGCACCACAACACTAGGACGGCCCACCACTTCACGGTGTGTTTCAGGTTGACCTGGTGCCTGGGCCATAGTAGGGCACCCATACTCGTCGGACAGATGGACACCATTGCTGTGTGAGATACACAACGCAAAGCACGACCGGAAACGTATATGGTATCAATGCGCCCGGTACTCCGATTCTGCAACAAGGATCCGGCTTCTTTTTTTTTATTGAATGCTTCATTAAGGCGAAGATTTCAATATGTCAACAAATGTGTGGTGTGTGTATATATAAGCTAGGTCTCGCATTTTGATACAAAAAAAATATTAAATAAATAAGATCGGACGAAGGGACCGGAAACCTTACTTTTTCGGTTGAAACCAAATGATTTGCAGTAGGGCCGAATAATATCTAAATTACTTTTTTCTTCTTTGCATACCGTCAGTAGGCTACGTTGTTCCGGGCGTGCACACGAAACGTGAACGCATGGTCACACCAGAGCCCGTCTACGGAGAGCCGTGGCCCTATATATTGAGCCCCATTGTATCCAATCTGGCTGCAGTTCCACTAGAATTCCTCTGGGGGGATCGATGAGTGCAGGTTAGTTGCATAGTTCAGAAGTGAATGAATCATGAATGCTGATTGGTCAGGGACGAACTTGCAACTGATTACGACCAGAGACCCAGCTTGATGCCATCTAAAGCAGAATCAGAAACATTATTTTAAGGAGGACTTTCCGTCGAAGTGAATTGTTATGTTATATGTATA
>JAOPJL010000141.1:19934712-19948821 GCA_027123545.1 Trisopterus esmarkii | reverse complement strand
TTTTTTTTTTATAACGTTCCTTTTTTTCCACTGGGTGGTTTGTTTTTTTAAATGTTGTTTATTTCCCATTTTTTTTTTTTTTTTTTTTTTTTTTTTTATCTCTTTAAATCCACACAATATAACACATTTAAAACCTTACCTGTTGATTGTGAGTCCTTTACTCTGTCACTCAATGCATATTGCTAATACCCCTTTCTCCTATAGCGATCTTGACTTCAGATTTTCTGGTGTGAACCAGACTGACACTGCACCAGTCGAAGACTCTCAATTAAACGCTTCTGATGCAACTGGTCGGGAGAGTGAGAATATTAAAGCACCATCACAGGTCATGCAACAACCCTCTCTTCTGCTTGGATCTGTCTCACCTGAGATAGTCATGAATTTGCCAGCTGTGTTCCCACCATCTCCTTCACCCAGGCGTGGTCAGCATGGATTGAGAGGTGATGCCCAAGCCGCATCAACACCAGTTTTGCAAAGGCTTGAGGCCGCTACTCGGATTCCACAGGTAATGGCCTTACCTACCAGTGTGAATGGTCAGTCGCAGCCTGCTGGGTAAACAGCCTCTCCATCGCCTAGCATGGCTGCTTACTTGAACACTCAACACCCAGCATCCCTGTCCATCCAAGCCAGTGGTAATGGTGACAGTGCTGCAGTGACCCATTCAGTACTTACCATGAGTGATGTTAATCCTCCTGCTGTACAACGGGTTGTTGTTGAACATGTCATGTGAGCTAACGAAGCTGTGTCTCCCATGCACTCTTCAATTCGCCTCAGACCTTTCTCTGGAAAGTTTCCTCGTCCAAACAGTGAACTTGATTTTGATACCTGGAGAGCAAATGTTGACTTATTCTTGACAGATCCCTTCATGTCTGACCTGCACAGAACACGCAAGATCTTGGACAGCTTATTGCCTCCAGCTACTGATGTTATCAAGCATGTCAGCCCTCAGGCTTTACCATCAGTGTATCTTCAGCTACTTGATTCATTCTATGGCTCTGTAGAGGATGGAGATGAGCTGTAGGCCAAGTTTATGGGGACACTACAGAACAATGACGAGAACTCTTCTGACTATCTGAACCGCTTGCAAGTTGCTCTAAGTGCTGCGGTCAGGCGAGGTAGTATCGCAGAGAGTGAACAAAACCGCTACCTCCTGAAGCAGTTCTGTCGAGGCTGCTGGAATGATGGATTGATCGCTGATCTCCAACTGGAGCGGAAAACAAATGCACCGCCCTCGTTTGCTGAACTGGTGCTTCTGATCAGAACAGAGGAAGACAGACAGGCAAGTAAACATAACCATATGAAAAAACACCTTGGATTACACAAGCCAAGTCCTGCTGTCCCAAAGTTCAGAGCTGCAGCACGACAGTTATCTGCATACAGTTGTGCTACACCTGAAAAATAAGTAACTGACACTGACGTCTTCAAGAAAAAGCTTAACGAGATGCAAGCCCAGGTTGCTGTCATGCAGACTGCAACTCCACGTAAAGCCAAAGTCAACTGTCCTGACCCAACTGAAATTGGCACATTGAAAAGACAGATTGCTGACATTCAAGCACAGGTAGCTGATATGAGGGAAGCAATTCATGAAGCTAAAAGCGACCACCTAGAACAAACAGAGATTAAGGCATTGAAACAACAGCTTGTCTTTCTTCAAGCACAGGTGAGTCCACCCCAAGCTCAGAGTGATCAGATACCATCGCCTGCATTCTCAAGAGACTTCTCTGTGACAGCTCGACACCAGTCGCCCAACAAGAGAGTGAGCGGACAGTCCAGTTCAGGGTCAACAGCAAACAGTAGGCCCGTCCATGGTACTGTTTCCGCTGCGGTGGAGGCGCTCACCTGGCAGTCAACTGTGAGAGTAAACCTAATCCCCTTCTCGTCGAGGAAAAGAGACAGCTGCTTAGAGAGAAACAACGGCAATGGGATCAGCAGAATGGTAGCACTGGCATCCAGCAGTTAAACTACTAGAAGCCCCTGTTTCAGGGCAAACAGGGACTAAAACATCAACCAAACACCCTAGAAAAACAAAGCAAGTTGCTAGCAACTTGCTAACACCACCTTCACCATACTGCCGCCCAAGCTGGTTGGAACAAAATGCACTGCTCAAGTCACTATTGAAGGCCACAAAGTTAACTGCCTACTAGATACACGATCACAGGTGACCACTATTCCGTTGTCATTTTTCCACACTCACCTGTCTCATCATTCCTTGGACGACCTTTTGGATGTAGAGCTGCAAATAGAGGGAGCCAATGGAGAGGCCGTGCCTTACCTTGGGTACATAGAACTCAACCTGTTGTTTCCAGAGGAGTTTTTGGGAAAAGAGACTGAAGTCCCTACATTAGTGTTGGTTGTCCCTGATGTGAATAGTGTGCCTCAATTCCTCATCGGCACCAATTCATTAGACGTTCTCTATTCCGGCTTTGTTGAAAGGCATGATTGTCACCCTCAGTCATTCCTTCCTGGCGTGGAGTGGTTTGGAAAATCCTTGAAGTACGGAAAAAGCAGGCAAGTACTGGAGCTCTTGGACTGATCAAGGCGCAAAGCAACACCCCCGAAGTGGTGCCAGCGGGCAGCACAGTCGTTGTGGAAGGGCAGGTCCACATGAGTGGTGCTCACCAGGATAAATGGGCAGTTGTAGAGGCCGCATCTGTGTCGTCTCTTCCTGGCGGATTGCTGGTTGCTAGCTCCCTGTGCACCTTACCTGTCAAGCGCCTTTCCTCAATGTCAATCCTGCTGAGGAATGAGACTCAACATGACGTCACCATCCCTCCGAGAAAGGTGTTGGCTGAGATTCATGCTGTTCAACAGGTGATGGGAAAGGAGCCATCCGCCGATTAGACTGCTCCTGAAACCAACAGGATGGAAATTGATTTTGGGGATTCCCCTTTACCACCAGAGTGGAAAGAGAGTCACAAGGCTGGTCAATAACATGCCTGAGGTCTTTTCTCAGCATGACATAGACTTTGGTCATACCAACAAAGTAAAACACCACATCAAGCTGAGTGACAACACTCCTTTCAAGCACCGACCCAGACCCATCCATCCACACGACGTAGATGCGGTTAAGAAACATCTTCAAGAGCTGCTAGATTCTGGCGTCATACGTGAGTCCGAGTCCCCCTTTGCATCTCCTATTGTCTTCGTGCGAAAGAAAAATGGTTCTGTGAGGTTGTGCATCAACTTCAGGAAACTCAACTCAGACCATAAGAGATGCTTACGCCCTACCAAATTTAGAGGAATTGTTCTCCCTCTTGACTGGTTCTAAATGGTTCTCAGTCCTTGATTTAAAATCGGGCTATTACCAAGTCGAAATGGGAGAGGCTGATAAACAGAAGACTGCGTTCGTGTGCCCCCTGGGTTTCTGGGAATTTAATAGAATGCCACAGGGGGTTATCAAGTACATTTCAGCGATTGATGGAGAAATATGTGGGAGATCTCAACCGCAAGGAGGCGATCTTCATCTTCTCGGACACCTTGGAGCAACATGAGTCAAGATTACTACAGGTCCTTAACCGACTTAAGGAGTATGGGTTAAAATTATCCTCAGAAAAATGTACGTTTTTCCAAACCTCTGTTAAGTATCTTGGTCATATTGTCTCCCAGCACGGGGTTGAGACGGATCCACAGAAGATTGAAGCCTTAAAGACCTGGCCAGTACCCGAGAACCTCAAACAGCTGCATTCCTTCCTGGGCTTTTCTGGGTACTACAGACGTGAGTGAGGAACTATTCAAAGATCACCAAACCTCTAAATGACCACACAGCAGGGTACCCACCTCTCAGGAAAAACAATCAAGAAATAGGAAAAACTCACCTGTACTTCCATCCGAAGGAATCCTTTGGGAAGAGGTGGACTTCAGAATGTCAAGGACCTTACCTGTCCAGTCGAGCATGTCGGAGTCTCCCTCAAAACCAAACATTATGGATGGAAGCCTTCCTGTTTTCTCAGACCTGTCATTCAGTGACAGCCGCAAGGACAAAGGATGCTTTGTCAACGAACCTTGTGAGGACATGTCAGTGAACAGGACCAATGGGGAAACAGCAGCTGGGACATCTGGAAGAACAATCTCTCCAGTCATCATGGGAGAGCGTGAGAGTGACAATTTTCCCAGACGTTCCCAGAGGCATAGAGAACAACCTGAACGACTACAGTATGGTCAACAGGGCAATCAATCCCTTGCTGTCCATAGTCCAGTCACTTTTCCAAGGCCTCAACCGACGGACTCAAGAACCATGGCTATGCAGACACCCCCCTAAGTAACCCAAAGGCCAATTCATACTCATGTGAGTGTAATGGGACATACACACCTTTAGAAGGGGAGGATGTAACCCAGGTTACTAGGCCCTTATCAAAAGTCCAATTATCAGTTAATTGATTAGATCAATAAATTAATAAATTCATATTTTTTATGTGACATAAATAAATAGGGTTTGATTTAAAATAATCATCCATAAAATGAATAGCATTTATTATTGAAATCTTAAATATGTCAATAAATAGATTAAAAAGATGAATATACACAAGTTTATTTATATCTGTTTAAAAATAATATTTTGTTTATTTCAAGTGTGGCAAATGTGCCTTTCTCAAAGTGTACACGATTCGGGTGACATGAGGAGTTCACATAAGGTAACGTAGCCTAACCCATCAGATGCTGTCAAGGTGTACGTGCCGTTTCTCTCTCTCTGCCGGACCGTTGTCGAGGTGGCGGCATGCTAACTTTTTCTTGGAGAACATTGGTTGTGTGAGAGAGCCAGATATATCCCAACGTTTTGAGTTATCGCAGAGAAGTTTTTTTTGTTGTTGCCGTGGGTGATTAGCGGACCTTGTTGTTAGACGGAAACGAAGGAGAACGTGAGTTGTTTATTAGCAACTATAGCGCTAGCTCATGCCATTAGCCACATGTACTTTGTTACATATTACTGAACTCCCGTGTCCCTGTCTCTTCAAAAGCGGAACCTAGATTTATGAGAGCTGTGTACTCTGCCTTGTACCCGGAGTGAGTGTGTGTATGTGATGCTTGAGCCTATGGCCGGGTCTTTTTGCTTTGTATGGATTGGATTCCTGGTTGAGATCTGCATGAAGATTCTTCTTCCGCTGGGATTTCTCCCATCTCTGTAGAGGTAGTGGGGAACCTCAGTGGTAGTGGCGAGCTACCCAAACCAAAGACTGTTATTTTGTCACAAAGATTCAGATTTTCCCGGTGGCTGGATGCTAATACCCTTTTCTCTCGACTTGCGCTAGCCTAGCACCAGCGATTTCTGCAACTAGAAGGACTGAATGAAAAGTGTTGCAAACGGTCTCCAATGATAAATAACACAGTGGCTCACTTGGAAATGTGGTCCGATGTCCAAAATCCCGAACTACTCCTTTAAGAATACATCGAGAACACCTCTGGGTTTTTCGTCTGTACCGACTTGTATCGTCTGTATCGACTTGATGCGTACTTTGAATTGGAACAGTACTTGGGCTACGACTGATGATGTTTCACGAGAATGCAAGTACACAAGTACAGACAAGAACGCAAATTGACAAAACAACATGGCCGCCAGAGGCTCAAACTCATCCAAATTTAGCTTAACGCCAAAAGGCGGTTCCAAGCTGAGGCTATTCCAGCATTATCAACCGTATGCAAAGAATACGGTTGTTGGTGGTTGGCTTTAGTCTTGGCACCCGTAAAATGCTGCTTTGCAGCTTTAATTGTTATTATTATATATACTGTACATATATTCTAGTTGTATTGAAATTATTTTGTTCTTTGTTACTCTTTCTACTCTTATTATTTCTTCTTATATTTATTATTTATTCTTTTTATTTTTTGCATTGATAAGGAGAGCTTGGGACACAAAAAAAATCACTGCAAGCTAAGACTGCTTGCCGGTTGTGTTGTGCATTTGACTAATAAAAAGAACTTGAACTTGAACTTGAAATCGTGTTTTTCTAAAAACTAGAAGTTTACGTATTTAAGGGCATATTCACTGGTGCAGACCTTTTGGGCTGGGGTGTATACAAACCATCGAACTCGGGAGCGGACCAAAGAGCCGGTCCGAGACCCAGTCAAAGAGGTGGTCTCTGTTTGCTTCCAAACAAATCCTTGTGCGGTTTGCTTTATTGAATCATACGCCTCTTTGGACGTAACAGGCACCCGCCCAGCCACGCATATTATTGGAATTCTTGTTTGATTGGCGGTAACTCGAAGACTAGCAGCATATTGTCGGACCGTCTGTGAAGAAATTAGTCGTGGCTCAACATGGAGCAAAGAGGTGACGGAATGTCTATTGGATATAAAGTATGCCCACATAAAAAGTATGCTGGAAAAGACCAAAATGCTGATGTATTTAACACATTCAGCATCAGGAGAAGGGAGAAGGAGTTAGACCAGTCCACAGATCAGTGATATTCATAATTGTTTATTTTCAGCGGCGCTTTGTTGACAAATTCGGGGACTGTTGCAAGAATTGCAATGTGAAAAGGAACCGCACCATACCAAAAAATAAAACTTAAAAACGTAATTTGGTCCAGACCAAAGAGAGCGAATTAAAGGACTTTCCTGGTGTGAATATGTCCCAACTTGTGGCTTCTACAGGTGCATATACCATTGTTTCACATTATAGCGGCACGTTGTAAGTATGCTTTGGATGGTTATGACATTATGGCTTTTAATCAAAACCTCTATGGAGAAAATTATTGGGATTTCTAGTTTGCATTGGTTTATGGGATGAGTAGTTCCTTCACTCGTTCACAATTTTTTTTGTCTGGTACAGTTTGCCTTTTCAAAATAATTGGTATTTTTTACTTTATATAACCTGTCTTTGTGTCTTTGCAACCATACTCGTTGGGAGTGGTGATATAGCCATTAACATGTACAAAGACAAGACAGGTCTACATCCTACCTACAATACATGATCTGCTGCTGCCAGCTGGCGGACCTCTAGTCCACTTTATCCTTCTGTTACACCTTTCCTGCTGTTTGGTCCCCAAACCGAGTCCCAGTCGAGGACGGGGAGACGCTCTCCCTGCCCTCGAGAGCGAACAGTCCACTTTTCGTAAAATCGTTATATAAAGCGTTTTAAACCTGGAACCAAGCCAATCGTTCGTCAAGGTTAGGCGTGACCAGAAAATGTAGGAAAATGGAAGAAAAGGTCAAAGGTGTAAGACTGTGTACATTCTTTGTGTGAACGAGTGAAGAACTCCTCATCCCATAAACCATTGCGGACCTTTTCACAATGGTTACAACCCAATAGTTTAGCGTGTTTCTTGCATCTTATAACCTTTGTCAATATTATATTGTTTATATTGTTAATTGAAGTTGTGTCATATAATCTGTGTGTGTTTGTGTGTTAGTGTATGTGTGTATGTAAGTGTTTCATATAGTGTATAACGTTGTCATCGACATGGTACATACCTTTGCTGACTGCAGTCACCACGTAATAACGTTACTTGTTTTTAATACATGTGAATTCAGTCTTGTATTCCAGTTACGTATTTATTCTAAATAATGTATTCCTTTGCTTTTATACTACCCAAATTACGAAAAAGCACTGTTAGTGCTATATAATATATTTTTTCTTTTATTTTTTATCTTATATTCTCATATCAACATATAAATCATGGTTGCTGTGGTAAGCGATCGAGTTCCGTAGCAGCAGAGAATGTCTAATAGGAATTGTCTTAAGTCCCGTAGACGTTCCTGTAGACGGGCTCTGGTAGCAGTAGCAGTCATTCACTTTCGCGGGTGCAGTAAATGTCTCCTGGTATCGGCGAGCTCCACCAATCAGAGACGTTGTGTCGCACTTCAGGATTTACCCACCGAGTCAGTGGTCTACGCGAGAAGGACACGAGGAGGATTCTGCACCACCCCCACTGTCCTTGAAGTCCACAGGAACGGAAGAGACAAGGTGAGTTGTGGAGGGGTGAGAAGCAGCAGCTACAAGAATGTCCACAGCTGGATCTGATAAGGCGAAGTTGGAGCTGTCATCAGAGTCGGTGTCGGAGAAGATGGGGCAGACCCATTAGAGAATCAGCAGGATCTACGTCATCTGGGGTTGACACCTCTATTGGTGTCCAGCTCTGCGCTTGCTCCAGGGCCCAAGTGGTGTCCAGTGGGTCGTGGCAGCGCTAAGGCTTTAGCTGATCTTGGTAAACCACCTTTACTTTAATCTTTGGCCCTTTCTGGATACGATAAACCAGGTTGTCCAACTGACCCAGAACAAAGAATGGTCCTTTATAAGGCGGTAAGAACTTCCTCAATTTGTTCTTGAGTTTCTTTGTTCCTTTGATGAGGTACCACACAGCATTAATAACGTTGTAATGTGTGCGTCAACAGTTCTTGACATATTGTCTCTTTGTACGACTCCCCAAGAGCATCTCTGGTGATTTGATGCTGTAAGTACTACCCATTACAACAGGACTTGCGGTTCAGTGGCCAGTAACACGGCAGGAAAAAGAAACACTGAACCAGAATTAACGTTTAAATGATAATGATGCTTTATTAAATGTACCCCAGAGGAGTACATTTGGAACAGCTGGAGGACTGTTTAACCCAAAACAAAAGGGTGGAAGAAGCCTGGGCCAACCGTGCATTGGGCCATCGAAGCCAGGGCTTCCTCCTCCTTTCCTACAAGTTCCGACCCTCCAACTAACATGAGAAAATACAAAAAAAAGTGCCTATCCTAACAGCCATCCATTTAACGATACAAAACAGCTCGGGGCAAATGACAACCGGGCGAAGGGCCAGCGGCCAGGAGCTGCCAGTAGTGAGAGTGGGCTGCCGGAACACAGGCCACGCCTTAAGTAGTGACTTCGTAGCAGCTCCACCCCCCGAGTCAGGAACACCTGAGACAAGAAAGAAGGGGAGGCGCATAACAAATGCGCCAGCTCCAGTCGACCTCAAAGGGGTTGGACATACTCAGGGTCTGAGGAGCTGGTTCAGGGTCCGGCGGCAGGCCGGATACCAAGTCCACTGGCTCACTCACTTCCCGGCCAAACATCATGTTGTTTGGGGTTGAACTGTGCTTTGTTGCTCTGTAGGACAGCGTAGGGAATCATGAGGTCCCAATCCCAGTGGCAATGCTCGGCTGTTATGGCCAGGATCTTTTGCAGAGTGGCATTGAACCTTTCAACCTGCCCATCGGACTGAGGACGGAAAGGCGTGGTGTGTGTTTTGTCGATCCCGAACAGTGTGCACATTTTCTGGAACACCTCAGACTCGAAGTTCCGGCCTTGGTCACTATGCAGTGTCTGCGGGGCTCCATAGCGACACACCCACTCTGAGGCGAGCACTTCAGCCACAGTTACAGCTTGTTCGTTAGGTAGGGGAAAAGCTTCAGCCCATTTTGTGAGTCCTGAATTACCAGCACATATCTGCATATCTGGAGAAACCTCAGACCAGAGGCTACAGAGTTTCAGCCACAGGCTGCAACACCAGCACCTGGGGAGACGACGAGATAGGAGAACAGACCCAGTGGAAATCGGATGTGGACATAGAGCAAGAAGAGCAGAGTGGGACTGAACTTGATTATGAAGTGACTGTCATAGCAGGCCCCTTTATGGGCCTGCTAGCATCCTCTAGCAGGCCCATAGAGGATGCTGAGCTTGAGATAGCAAGCATTGATGGAGAGGTGTTTCCACCATCTTCACCACCTGCAAGACAATATCCTTTCAGAAATAGACATGCTCCCAAAAAATTCACCTATGAAAGGTTGGGACAGCCCACAGTTAAACTGAATTGATGTTATGAGTTTATAAGATGCATTTTAGAGATGCGCAAGTTCTTTACATCCAGGTTAAGGATGGATGTAATTTGTAAGTTCATGTTTAAGTCAAGGTAATGGATTGAAAATGTGTTTGAGGATTTGTGTTTGAGGTTTGATACTTTTAGTTAATATAGGCCCACAAGCAGGTCAGTTCCTACATTAGAATCACATATGGATTACCGAAGAAAAAATGGTGGTTATAAGATAATGTGTTTACAGGTTGCAAAGACTGTGAAAAGACTCTTAGAAAGCAACAAAATGAGGAAATAGAACAGTAAAAGTTAAAGTGTGAGATTCTATGTGGTGATACTTAAGGTCAATGGTCACGCCTATTCCAGTCAAGACAAGCTACCCGTAAACACAGCGGAGTAAATAGATGGTTGTCGTAGTGCACAATGACTTCCACTGTTTAACACATACCATTAACGTAAGATATATGTAATGTGAAATCTGTCAGAGATATGTCTTGAATAATGGACTCTAACCTGTAAGTAATCAAACTGTTAAAAGAATGGACTGAAACCGGAAATGTCGGAACGACATTTAGTTAAGCAGGGGAGAGTGTGGCATACCCCCTATTTTTGTATTTAGTTTAGTCCCTTTTTATGATATTGTGGCTTTTATTTTCTGAACGTACTATTTAGTTACATGTTTTGGCCAAAAAATGGCACTATGAGACCCCTGAATAATGCAGTTGCATGACAGTTAAAAACAGTGAACAAAGGAAGTAATAACGTAGTTGCTGCGAGTGATGGAAGGAAGCAGTCACATTCGAAGTGAGCAGTAATAAGTTTGCAAAAGACTGAATGTGAAAATCTTTCCCAGCACGCTGTTGATAGTTATCTTTCTTCAAGTGTGCAGCACTTCCACTAAGACTCTGGCCGGTAACAGTGTGTTTTTTCAACAAAACCTTTGGTGGGCTCAGCATCAATTCCCCTTTTACTGGATCTTTAAGGTGGATGTTGCCTCTTACCACATACTCCTGTCCAGCCTCCTCTAGCACAGTCCGGCCCAATCTCACTGCGTGCACTTTTGGTTTGTTTGTAGTCTATATACGGCACCTCTTCTCCGAAAAGCACAATTCGATGATTCTCAAAATCAAGACGTGCCGGGGCTTTGCTCAGGAATCTATGGCCCAAGAGGGCCTTGTCACCAGCTATATCAGCAACCAGGAAGAGGACACTCACCTGATGGTTATTGACCTGGACAGGGATGTGAGCTATGCCCGAGTACGGGTATGTCGCCAGGCCCGACACCGATCAAAGTCTCTACGACGGATAACTGAAGATGGCTAGCATAGGAAAAACACTTTTACGCGCCCCACTGTGCAAAAAAGCACACACTCACAATCATGTGAATGCTCATTTCTTGACCTTGGGCTTTAAGGTGAAGCACAGCAGACTTTGAGCTTTGAGGGGACATGGTTGAACCTTGAGCTCTGGCTGCTTTTCTTGGTGAGGCGCAATTTCTCTTCATGTGACCCAGGCCTGAACAGTTATGACACAGAATCTCGCTGTAGCTGTTGCGGCAATCGGCCATCCGTGCTGCGTGTGCATGTGACGGCGGCCGCTACTACATGCGCGTAACAGCGGGCGTGCTGCTCCACTGCGCGCCTCAGCAGGTGGGCACAATAAGACGAATCAATGGCAAACACCAAAGAGACAATATAAGGAATGCAAGTTTGTTTGGTAGCACGCATGGGAGAGGAAATGATCGAGAGGGCTACCGGTAAGCTCACATCTTAAACTTAGTACTGCCACTATAATTGTCTAAGCTCTTTGTGTGTTGTTTAGTTAATAATCTGGTTAAACTCTTTAATATTAGATTTTTTGGTATATATCAGTATTTACAAAGAATGATTTGAATGAAATAATGGTTAATGTAGGTTTAAATTATACCTACCCTTTTCCCAATTAAATGTACTTGGTTGTGTTTATTGAAAAATACTGAACTTTGTTTACATTGTTTATTTTTGTGTGTTTAAAGGTTTTTCACCTTCCTTTGGTTACTGGTCAAATAAACATTTGAAGAAAGAGTGAAATCCTGTGTCTGGTCAAGTCCTTCCCTTTTCAAGTGTGGGAAGCCATGTTGTCGATACACTTGCCAGTAGCAGTCCTACATTTCTCCTCGTCGGTTCCCTCTCTGATCACCATAGCACGGGTCCTGCGCTCAACCATGCCATGGGCCATGCCTCCTGAGTGCATGAGACCGACGACATATGATGCTGCTTGCTTTGTGGTTTCATAGCGATGAGCAATGTCAAAGGCTTGGGCTAGTGCTTTATGACGCTGCTCTAAAAGCTTTTGTACAGTTTGCATCCCCCAGAGCATTAGTGAAAACTTAAACTCCTATGGCGTCCTGCTCAGCATCAGTCCTGTTGCTATAGGCTACGGAGACTCTCCCAGAGATGTTGTCTGCCAAAACATGAAGAACCTCACCCGTTTTGCAAACACAATGTCTCAGTTCAATAGCAACTGCAGCTGCAAGCTTTGAGGAAGGGCTGTATGCAGTTTCTATCTCCTCCACCAGGCGGATGTAGTCCCACTGGGTGGAGTTCTGTGGATGATGGCCCCAGCTGCACCCACCAGGCAGAACTTTAACTGGACAGCCATTATCTTTGCGGACTAGTAGTTAGCTTAAGCACAATTCTCAAATCTGTGCAGGAACTCTGTCCATGGTTTGGTGCCATCATACTGTCCAGGTCTCAAGGTAGTGGAGCGGCTAAATGCTTATTTTTGGCCTAGTTTATGATGCAAGTGTGAAAATTGGCAGTCTCCATGGGTCATTTGACAAGAAAATTGTCTGACATTTGAAATTTCAAGATGGTGGCCATTTTTCAAGATGGCCGACACAGTGGAGCAGTTAACTGATATAATGGTTTATTTTGTGATACAAGCATAAACGTTGGCATGAGAAGTCTCTGTGGATCACTTAACAATAAGTCCCCCACAGGCTACTTGACATTTCAAGATGGAGGCCATTTTTCAAGATGGCCACCACCTTAGCAGGGTTGCCAACTTTGGGACTTTTTTCAGTTTTTTTTAATTTACAAAAAATAAATGGAATGGAAACACTTTCAAAATGTACAACTAATTTATTGATTACAAAAAAGTGTGTGTGTATGTGTGTGTGTGTGTGTGTGTGTGTGTGTGTACATGTATGTGTGTGTGGACATGTATGTGCGTCTTACATCAGGTCAGTCAGAACACGATCGTTGAAAACGTATTCACCATGAGCCTATATTAGTATTGAGCAAGCATACATTATAGCGCACGTCAGAAGCTCTGAACCTATGCTGCTTGGAACCACCTAAACATTATTTATCGAACTCTCTCTGACACGCGCAACTGACGTATCAGATGCAAGGTTTTCAGCGAATCAACGATCAGAGAATACTGCAGTGATAACATTGTAGGGAGATGTCTTACACTCAACAATACGCTGTGGTAGTCTAGTCAAGCTATCAACAGAAAATTAATAGGGACTTTCTTTGGCGTGACATTTCTTACGCGTGCGTGAGAGTGTGAGATTGATGCTGAAAGCGTGAGTCTCAAGTCAGATGCGTGAGAGTTGGCAACCCTGCTAGTGGAGCAGTTAGGCTTAAAGGTCTCATTCCACGAGAAACCGTTTATTACTCCACCTTTTGAAATACGATAGGTCACTCGGAGTTGCATATGCATGCTGAACGTGAAAACGTTCTGCTACCTCGATTGCCTACATTAGCAAATGAAAAAAAATACGATTGGATTGGAAAAGTCAGTTGGTGAATTAGTATTCATGGCCTCGCCCATCTTGGCTTGCGACGGCCCACGGAAAGACAGTATTGAGTTTGGGCCTGTGCTATTTGTGGCTATAACAACACACAACGTTGTGTCTCTTGACCAAGAAACAAGAGTTGGGGAACAAATGGTTGGATCGGTGCACGGCGACCGAGGCACGGTGACCGCGGGGACCAGCCACCGCGCACCGGTCCCGGCGATTGTCGGGATTAGTGCACAGTCCCCCGGGCGTGGTGCCCCAAGGCAGCTCTTCTCTCTGTATTCAATCAACCAGAAACCAACAAGGAGGCCATTGGCTCTCCTTCTCCCTCTCTCTCGTACTCCCTCTCTCTGTCTCTCTCTCGTTCCCTCTTTCTCCGTGTGTCTCTCTATCTCAACACCAACGTTGCTGACATTATCCCCGGACAGCGTGAAGAAATCCCTCAGAGAGACCAACGCACGCAAAGCCCCGGGTCCCATCAAGATTCCTGGTCGTGTCCTGAGAGACTGTGCTGAAGAGCTCACAGATGTCTTCACGGACATCTTCAACACCTCACTGAGCCAGGCTGTTGTCCCCACGTGCCTCAAAGCCAC
>JAOPJL010000141.1:19880099-19890260 GCA_027123545.1 Trisopterus esmarkii | reverse complement strand
GCAATCTGGCTCATAACTTCCAAAGATTTTTATCAACAGTCTCTCTTTATGTTAAAAGTAATGCATCCTATCAATCTTGTGCACATTCTGAGTGCAGAAACAGACATAACCTGACGATTGCCGATCTCTGATTGGCAGAACAGTTTTTTTGAGCAATTTCCTAGGCCAAAGATAAGATAGGAAATGGCTAACAGGTTAGGGACTGCTTCATTAATAGGAAGTTAGGATTTTTCCTATCTTTCAGTCCCTAACTTAAGTTAGGAGGAGCAGTTAGGATTTTTTCTGTAGTGAGGCCCCTGTTTCCCTTCTTCCTACTCCTTTTGAACAAATTAATGTCATTATTGCATTTCCGCTTTACAATTTTGTTTGTTTATTGTTTAATATGTCTTAAATAAAATGAATCAAATCCTAATCAAATGGTCCTGGAAGCTCAACTTCTAAGAAAGAAGGTTTTACGCAAACACTTTTCTGTTCATGTTCATTGTTTCTGTTCATTGTTTTCTCATGTCCTGTATTGTTTTGCTGCTTGTGACTTTCTGTGTGTCAAGGAATGTAAGCTGCATAGTTGTACTAGTGATGGTAATAGTGGATGATATCCACGCACCTCCAGTGTAGCTGTGCTGCTGCCTCCTAGCCGGTCTGAGGGTTATGTGGCCGCTTGGCCTGGGCTGGGTGTTCCATGCCCTGGGGGGATATCCTGCATGAAGGCCTTGTCTTTGTTCTGTGGACCAGCCACTTCTGTATTGATAAGCCCCTGTCACTATAGATAATAAGGTGGTCAGTCATGCAGCCCAGAGATCAAGTATAGCATTGAAATTAAAGCAGAATTCCCAGCCCTATTGCGTTACAGGCCGTGTGTGTGTGTGTCTCTGCCTGAGCCCTTTGTCCTTGACACGGCCAGTAAAAACAACAATGGCAAGTTTAATTTCAAAGCAGCAGGGCAAGATGGCTGTCCGTTTGAAAGGCAAGAGTCGTGCAGTGCTATCGAATGACCCGGCCTGAATGGCAGAATGTTCCGGAGGTAAGGATAAAGGCTTGGTCGTAACTCAGCATCTATCATCTGGATTGTTAACTACCTCACACATAACTACAGAAGCCAAGATACTCTCTTTGCTTTATGATTGATGAATTTCCTATATTAAATATTATTAGGATTTGTTTACTTGTTTTTGGAAATCTCATTTGACAACCTTTGTTCTGTTGTGGATCTCAAGGTTGGTTTCTCCAAGTCACATTTGGGTAGATAATTCGGAGATACCCGAGTCAGCGAGATTTTGAAAGTATCCAACGAAAAAAATCCCACCACACGCCTCCGTGCAAAGCCACTCCCCCAGACACATGAATAGCTTGCTAGATTTAGCAATAACCAAGCCTTGTGGGAGATCCCGGTAATGTGCAACGAGTGCATGGGCAGAGTTGGCTCAGGTGGCCGGTAGGGCTGTGCCCATCCTGTCATTTGTATTGCGATCGATAGTCACAATAAACAGGTAACCGTGTGTAACCGTCTCCTGAGAAGGGCTGGTTGTTTAGAAGTGTATTAATAATGAACGTTTGAGGCAGTTTATTTTGTTTAAACATTCAAACAAGGACAAAAGACACCAAAAGCTCTACCTACTATAAACGGTTAGTAACGAATAGAGCAGGTAGCCAGTCAACCACAGTATTGCCTGTGTGATTTCTCTTTCTCTTTTTCTCTCTATAATTATTGTCCTGCCATTCATTCAATCTTTGCACATTGTTCAAGCCCCCTGTTGGCTTTGTGTTAATTGCGTGTAGCCTACTCTCAAACTATGGAAGCTGTGTGTCTTCAGAAACTTTTAGGCTGTAACACTATATATGAAAAGGATAGTTGATAATAAACTTTTTTCGACAGTAGTGACCTCGGTGGTTCTGACTCAGGCTGGGAAGACACGCACTATGAAGTTATTTTTCCATGCAGAGAGAGTTCCAACAGGTGATATAACCTTTGGTTTGCTCACATGATCAATGTGTGACCATTTTTAAATTTCTCCCCTCCTCTCACCTCCTCTCCCCACCTTTCCCCACCTTTCCCCTCCTCTCCCCTCTTCTTACCACCTCTCCCCTCCTCTCCCATCCCCCATGTGCTTTAGAGAGCATATTTTGAGCAAAGGAGAGAGGAGTTTGAAATGATTTGACCTAATGATTTTACAGGCTTATAGGCATGCACCAGCCACAGATAACTTTAAAAATGACATTGTCATTTACTAATTGACAAATTTACTTATTGAATGTTAGATGAGATATTTAATCTATAACCATTACACAGAAGTGGACATTACAGAGAATTTAATCTCAGTGATACCAGTGCAGTCAGTTCCTATTAAATGACTTGAACCTTTAAAGCAATATATATATACTGTATATATATATATATATATATTATACGGTATATCCAGGGTATCAAGGGTATAGAGTCCATTAATTACAGGATGAAGATCCATTTATATTCAGGATATGCAGGTTATAGCAGATAGCCTAGCAGGAGAACATGCTAGTTGATAGCCTAGCAGGAGAACATGCTTGCTGATGGCCTAGCAGGGGAGCGTGCTAGCTGATATCACATAATGTGAAAACAGCCCATAGAGATAGAGCTGCACGCCAATAGATTGGGCTGTATTTGATATAGGTGTTGATACTGATAACGGTATTTGACTTCGATGATCTTTGTGGGAAGGCAAAGAGTGAAAATGTACACTCCCTTATTTGTTTGAAAGAGAATATGTAACTTATTTATCTCATTTCAGATAGGAGGCTCTTGAGATGTGTTAGTGATGTGTTTAGAATGAGGGGGAAGGATTCAGAGAGCACAGCCAGTGTTAATGGTAATGGAACACCTAAAGGGCAACTGGCCATTATGTTATTGTCTGCTGTCTGAGTTTTGATAGAACTCCTGTCACACAATGTGGTCTTTACTATGTTATGTTGAACCAATCTCATTAATATGTAGGCTAAGGTTATATACTATGCTACACAATGATCTACACCCCAACCGATCCCTGGCCCTCCCCATACCCCCTAAACAATCCAGCTATTTGCAGACCTGCACACCTTTCTCAAAGCAATATTATCAATTGAAGACGTATATGTTCTTCGTTCTTTAATGTTTTCCAGTTTTATCTCTACGTCCATACATCAAAGCAAATTCCTTGTATATGAAAGCTTACTTGGCAATAAAACTCTTGCTAAGCAATTTTATACTACGCAGCACTATGCTGTAATACACTTTTATTTATTTATTACAATAACATTACAATTATTATTAACACTATACTGCACAATTATAGGCTATACTCCAAAACTCTTTGCCATATAATATGCTGTACTGTATGCCACTACACAACTATACTAAACACTATTTTATACAATAGTTTGATCTGATCTGATATTTACATAATAACATTATTATAATGATATTATAATGTTATTGATAACATTATTATAATATTATGATATTATATTATTATAATGATATTGATTGGTTATTATTATTATCATATTAATAATAATAATATTTTTAAAAATCGAAGAATATCCATGTGTGTGTTAACTCTGTCATGTCCCGGCCGCTGGTATAACGCTGTACACTAAATGTATATAGATTGGCTATTGCATTCAGTTTTGCATCATGCCTTTCAGCATCACAGCCTTGCCAACATCCTCTCGTATGTTGTTGCTTAAATATGCTAGGCTATTGCAGTAAGTAAAGTGGTTACTGGGCCTGTCAATTTGAGTGGTTGCCATCGTCTGTAAAGCAGAACCTCTTTGGTGCATTACCACCAAAACATGATCATGTCTGATTTCCACAGGGAGAGAGAGGGACGCTTTCTTCTAGGAGGTGAAACACAAAATCAATATGGGGCTGGGCTTCAAAACATGCTGGCCAAAGTCCCTCTGTTTGATTCTGCATCCCAGTGTCTACTGTACATAGCTCTGAGGTAGTCCGGAGGTGGCCCACATTAGGACCTCCTCCGCTGTCCTAAACATCAGCCTGGAGATGAGGAGAGGGACTGGCCCTCACCATGTGAGGAGAGAGGAGAGAGAGGTTAAGCTTGGACCTTGACCTACTGACTAGACCAGACCAGAACAGCTTTGACTAGACTAGAGATCAGACCGACAAGATTACATCAGAGATCAGACTAAACTTCAGCAGACAATACCAGACTAGACTAGACCAGACTAAAGATTAGACCAAACAATACCAGACCAGACTAGACCAGACTAAAGATCAGACCAAACTAGACCAGTCCAGACTAGACCAGACTAAAGATCAGACCAAACTGCACCAGACCAGACTAGACCAGACTAAAGATCAGACCAAACTGGATCAGACTCGACTAGACCAGACTAGAGAGGAGTAGAGATGAGGGAAAACCTGACTAGACAGACCAGACCAGACTAGACTAGATTTGGGAATAGATTAGACTAGAATATAGATCAGACCAGCCTATAGACTAGAGATCAAACTAAACAGATTCCAGCTCCAACTAGACCAGACTAGACTAGACTTCAGATCAGACCAGACTAGACTACAGCTCAGACTAGACCAAACCAGATTAGACTAGACTTGACCAGATTAGACTAGACAAGACTACAGCTCAGACTAGAATGGATCAGACTTGACCAGACTAGACTAGACTTGACCAGATTAGACTAGACTAGACTTCAGATCAGACCAGACTAAACTACAGCTCAGACTAGACCAGATCAGACTTGACCAGAAAAGACTAGATTACAGCTCAGACTAAACCAGACCAGATTAGATTTGACTAGACTACAGCTCAAACTAGACCACACCAGATTAGACTAGACTATACTACAGATCAGACCTGATTTGACTACAGCTCAGAGTAGACCACACCAGACTAGACTTGAGATCAGACTAGACCAGACTAGACTAGACTACAGCTCAGACCTTATTTGACCTTACAGTTCAAACTAGACCACTCCAGACTAGACTAGACTAGAGATCAGACCAGACTACAGTATACTAGAAATCACACTAGACCACACCAGGCTAGACTTGAGATCAGACTAGACCAGCCTAGACTACAGCTCAGACTAAACCAGACCAGATTAGATTTGACTAGACTACAGCTCTGATTAGACCACAGCAGACTAGACTAGACTAGAGATCAGACGAGACCCTACTAGAGACTGTTATATCCTTACTGTACTGTAATATTGTTACTGTACTGTAATATCATTGCTGTAATATTGTTACGGAACTTTGCTAATGACTAGAAATGTATGTTTTTTCTGTCAATCTAATAACTCTAATCTTAAATTAAGAGTTAAGACCAAAAATTAATTATTAACAAAATCATTGAACTGATTTTTAAATATTAGCATTGAATTGACTTGAGACAAATGGAACTGCAGGTGGAAGATTTCGCAGCATATGTCAACGCTTAGCAATAAACACCGCTTCGTATTCGATGTCACAAATGATTGTACGAAGCCAAGGCTGGTCTGACCTCCATCACCACATGTTTCTCATCAGACACACACAGATGTGGAGGCACAGTGGGTTTAAATGGAGATGCCATTTTAAACATGTTGCTGCTTCCCGATATTCCCTTCCTTTGATTTAATATGCACTAAATGTTGATGTTGTTCAATCTTTCACCTCCGTGTTTACAGTGTCGGAGGTAAACAAGACCACCAGGCCTCCGCTCCTGATTGGTGCAGTTCTCCCTCAATGCTTGACAACGTTAAGGAAATGTTTTTGCTGGAACTTAAAGCCATGTTAAGAGTGAGTTTACCAAGGCATTTAACATTTCAACCTTTGGCCAGAGTAAACACAAATAATATGAGGCTATGTAAATAAACATATCCCATAGCAAAGAGGGGCTGGGCTAAGCCCCGCCCACCCCTAGACCCCCCACTCTCCTACCAGTGACCACCACACCACACTATACTGGGGAGGTGGGAAAACCACCACAACTACTACTACTAGCCTTGAACCGGCGTTTCCTTCTCTCCCTCCAGCCGCCGGCTGACAGCTGGGTCATGTGATCCAGTAGACATGCTTGTTTTTAGGCAGCGATTTGAAGGCTGGAACTGGTCCTGATGTTTAACCTTACACCTAGTATTGAACTGTACATGTGTTTCCTTAGTGAGATCCTTTCAAGATGTAATGATTGTTATTAATATTGATATTGCCGATCAAGAGCACAGACCTATGGCCTTCAGTAGTCATGAATCAGTTTGATTTCTTATGATTGGGACTTGGCTCCCTCAGCTCACTCAGCTAGCTGCCTATGTGCGTCTATGAGATGGTTTCATTCCTGCAGCTCCATTAACAAGTGTAGTGCCGTGTTTGTAGCCAATATGCGTTCTAAGCTCCTGTCAGTCAGTTGAGATGCCCTAATAGCACTGCGGGAGATGGCCTGAGGTCAGAAGAGTTAACCTCTGGTTGTACCGGTCCTCAACACAGATCCTAGGCTGACAAGGAGCACGATAGTCGGGTCTTTCAAGGCGAGCCAGGGACACTCCCACGGAGGTAATGTTGTTAATGTTGTGTGCCCTGCTTGGTATGTGTCACATCCCCTCCTCTCCCCAGCACACGCCCACATTGTTCCCCACAAAAGGACACTGTGAATACTTTGAGATTAGCTAAAACTGAGGTTTAGGGGCATTGCCGATTAACTACTTACACAAGCACGCCTTGCTGGCTCGCAGGCTTGTACCTGACATTTTCTACAGGGAGACTCTCCCGACTCCCTGCGATAACACGTTATGGTGTAAATGTATATATAGATACGTGAGTGTATAGATGTTAGTTATATAGAGGTTTGACCATATCTGTCAGAATGAAGAGCCAAAAAATGTCAACCCCACTCAGACACTTTCACCTACTGTACAGAGCAAAGCAACAGCTCTATCCCATATCACATCACTCTCTCTCATCAAATCTTATAACATCTCATAACATCTCTTTCATAATATCTCTTTCCTCTCTAATCCCATCTCTTTTATCACATTACACCACATCACAACTCTGTCATCACATCTCTTTCAACACATCTCTCATCTCAACTCTTGTCACATCTCTTACATCAGATCTCACATTACATCTCTTTCATGACATGTCATTTATTACACCTCATATCAAATCGCTTTCATCACATCCCACACCCCAACTCTCTCTCATTACATCTCTCCAACCTCATCTCACCCACTCGCCTCAAATCTCTCCTCACATCTCTCGTTCTACCGAGATGCAGCACAGAGAACCATATGAAGTCATTCTTGCCTGTGGCCATGCCATCTTTTAACTCAATAGACTTATTTCACCCACATTAGCAGACACAATGCCATCATTTAGCTATGATAAGACAAATGATGGCGTATATTTTCAACAGTTTTCTACTGACTTAACTTAACTTAACTCAATGTTTTATTGCAATAATTCAATACTTTAACTGTACAATACTAATGTATACTCTCGCTAGACTGGGTAGTACCGCTCATTCTCCCGGCGGTTTGAGTTGGCTCTGCACAAGTGTCTGGGGAAGAGCAGTACATTTCTTCTAGTTTCGATACGTTTTGCGGGAGCCAATCCCCAGCTGGCCTTTTCCCCTGCCGCGCTATTTGCTAGTTTACCACAATGACGACAGGGAAGAGACGGCAAGCAGCCAATTGCGTACACAAGCTGTGTTCGAAATCTTTCCTTATCACGGATATAATATAACATTTTGTAGTAGTGTTCGAATTCTCAGTGGTTAATTTCATTCACTATATAGTGCTGACAATAAAATATGCAAAATTTGAGTGAACATACAATGTTTCCTACATCTTACTCCCGTAGACCACAATGCAATGCGGGCGCATTTACTGACGCAAATGACCTTTAGAAATGTTTAGAGTAGTGTCTATATCATAAACACGATATAGGGAATAGTGAGTAAGTCAATTTAACTCCGCTCATTGATCAAGCCTATTGTGCTGAAGAAAATGACAGCAGCTTCCCCAGACAAACTCAATCTACGATTGAGTTTGTCTGGCAATAGCCAGGCTATACTCTCGCTCTCACCCTCCATTTCTTTATACTGTACATTTCAACACCTAATATTCTTATTTATGCTATTTTTGCATTTTGAAAGATCAATGGATCCTATGTCTCAGTATAAGCATTTACACTGTTTTTATATACTGTAAGAGTGTTGTATTGAAATACACAGATTTGGGGCATACTTATTTTTATTTTTATTGTTCTTTGTGCTTATTTATATTTTGTTCTAGAATGCAGCATTGCAACATGACCCAATATCCAACAGGGATACACAATGTAGTTCTGTTTCATATTCAGATTCTCATCAAATCTCTATTCACATCTCTCATCACATCCACCTCATTTTTCTTATCACATCCCTCATCACATCTCTCTTCACATCACTCATCACATCTGTCATTGAATCTCTCATAACATCCCTCATCACATCTCTCTCCACATCGCTCCCCCCATCTCTCATTGAATCTCTCATTCTATCTCTCATTGTATCTCTCATCATAACTCTCATTCTATCTCTCATTGTATCTCTCATCACATCTCTCATCACATGTCTCGTCAAATCTACCGCCAAGTACTGCCTCATAGGTGCATTGTCAAAAATAACAGCCTGCACGTATCATCTCTGTTTCCACTGAAATAATTTGGCTATTCGACTGTTGGTCGTGATTTGCGTTCTCAGAGAGTTTTTGCAGTACTCTGTCATATTAGATAGAAGGTGCGCCTGATGTTTTCCCTTCAACACAATCCTTATAGTATCACCCTCAGTTCTGTCTTCCTAAGAGGATTGTTGAAGGAATACTTTCTCTTCTCTACGCACACACCTGTGCCTTTGTCTGGAGGGAATGTGGTGACACAGCACCTGTTCTCTACGTCTTGTTCGACAGAGTAATCAGCCATCACCCCATTAGAGGGCAACCACACCAAAACACACACCCAGGCCTGCATGTACATGTAGCGACATACAATAACTAGTATACATGCTTGTTTACCATCTAATTCACCTTATTGCACCTTATTGTTAGGTTTATACCTGGCCATTATTAATGTTGTGAATTACTTAATAGTCTTTTGTTTTATTTAACCAGATTTCAAACACTATATTTTTTTATACAATCCAAGGCGAGCCATTCTTTCATTCTCTGCAGCAAAAAGTAGCTTTTCAGTTGCTGGTGTAGTGTTATTTGCTAACACATGAATCAAGCAGCTGAGAAATGGTCCTCTGGTTTTTCAGAGACACTGTTGTAAAGATGCAAGGTCTCTTTGAACACACAGCTAATAGTTGTGTTTGTCTTGATTGCGTTTTGGTAGAGTTGTGATGATCAGAGAGAAAATTTGAGAGAAAATGAAGTCCCACCCTGTGGCCTTTCAAGTCCTTATCTGAGATTGTATCATGAAAAATAATTAAGAAGATTAAGTTGAGATATGGGAACAGTTTGGCTGCTTGTGTATTCAAATAGTATGCTAGCTTTATCCCCCTAAACCAGTTCTACTTGATCCTTTTACTCCCTATATCAGAACCGATTAATGTGAAGAAAACAACTAATTAGACCAACAAACAAAAATATAGACCACAGACCAGCTAAACCTCATAGACTAACTAAACCACAAAGACCAACTAACCCCCTAGTTTAACTAACCCCATAGTCCAACTTAACCCCCTAAACCAACTGAGCCTCCTAGACAAACTAAACGGCCCACATCAACAGCTCCCTTCATTGTACATCCTGGTAGGAGGTGGACCTACGGGGAATTTCTGAAGATAGGGAAGGATTATGTATGTGTGTGTGTGTGTGTGTGTGTGCGTGTGCGTGTGCGTGTGCGTGTGCGTGCGTGCGTGCGTGCGTGCGTGCGTGTTGAGCGTGAGGCAGAATAAGGCCATGCCAAAACCACACGTCTAAACCAGGTCCTAACCAGGCTCAGACTACTTGTCTTGAGTTCACGGGCTCACCCACGACTCCCTTTTTGGGGGACAAGGGGGGGGGGAGCATTTGAAAGAATAACCGGTCCCAGCGGGTTCGGCCTCCTGAAGGTCTCCTCTCCCCCGACACCCCCCCCCCCCACAAACCCTGCGGTGATGGTTTCAATCAGAGTACTGCTGTTCCTAAGATGGAGGGGTGGGTAGAGGC
>JAOPJL010000141.1:19822006-19832954 GCA_027123545.1 Trisopterus esmarkii | reverse complement strand
GTATATACCTGCGGGGCGTGTAAACACTGGCACTTTCAAATGAGTTGAACCCACTGAAAACTTGAAGGCCGGTCCATCCGAAGACATCCCCCATCCCAGACTTCTTGTTCTTTGTGTTTTGAGACTCATTATTCAGGCCAAGTGGTTTGGTTCTAAATGTTTAGTTCTGTCACACATGTGAAGACTTAGCAGCTCACGCCTGCTCCGTCTGTGTGTGAATAAAAAAAAAAGAAAGGAAGTCTTGTCGCTTCGTCTCGGTCCTGCGAGCGTCGGACTGCCAGCTCCAGCCGGTCCGAGCGCTTTGGTTGGAGAAAATAGCAGAGGCACCATGTGGCAGTGGGTGGAGCAGCAGCCGTCTCTGGGCTGGGAGAGCGGAGGGGTGGGGGGGTGGGGTGGGGTGTTTGTCCTCCACCACCCAGTGCCGGAGCTACGCCCACAGACCACATGCATCCACCCCTAACACAACACTCATCTACCCCCAAAACACCACCACCACCACCAGGCGTCCACCCCCATCCAACACCATGTATCTACCATCAACAGCACCGTCACCACCGGTATGCATCCACCCAAACACTCCCACCTCTACGTCTACCACCACTATCTCCTCAACCCTCAACACACCCCCTCCACCAACACTAGCACCACCACCATGCATCCACCCCAAACACAACCCTCAACACCACCACCTCCACCAACACTAGCACCACCACCATGCATCCACCTCCTACACCTCCACCACCACTACCACCACCATACATCCCCAGCTACCTCAACCACTACTATCATCACCACCACCACCACCACCATGCATCCACCCCAAACACCACCCTCAGCACCACCACCTCCACCAACACTAGCACCACCACCATGCATCCACCCTAAACACCACCCTCAGCACCACCACCACCCTCAACACTAGCACCACCACCATGCATCCACCCCAAACACCACCCTTAGCACCACCACCTCCACCAACACCACCACCGTACATCCACCCCCAACACTTGGCCAATTGGTCTCGGTTTAATCTCAGTCCGCTCAGTCCAGAGTCTGAGCTTCAGTCTTTGTCCCTCCGTTAATATGAAGCTGAAGCCAGAAGCGGCTGTGATTCCTTCTGCGTGTGTTGATGTGTAGCTTTCAGCCCACGTTCCACTTTGCAGGCAGGATGTATGTATATTCGTCTGCTGCAAGCCAATTCTGGCCATGTGGCTTAAGGACTGTGCTATGTTAGCAGCTACGTTAGCGGCTCAGTGGGGGAGGGTTGCAGCCAGGCCATGTGTCCCGTGGGAGAGAAATATCAGCACCTCTCCTTATGCTCTGGACGCCTGTCGCATCTGAAGACCCACAATGCATCTTTCTGGCTTCCTGTCAGAGACACGCAGTACTTGGTGGGGAGTGTGTGTTCTTTTGTAATGCTTGTATGTTTGGATACGTGTCTTGCTCAAAGAACAATGAAACTGTTGACCAAGCGGAGGGTATTCAGACTGATAATAAACAATGCTGGCTGGACGTATGAACACCTGAGAGCACCATGTACTGTAGGTTGTGGAGCAGCTGTGCTGTGACTAGAAGCTGATAAGATTAGTCTCAACTAACTTCAAATGGTTTTTAACTGAACGTTTCCATTCAACCATTTATGATGAAGCATTGATATTTTATTGATATTTGATACACATCTTTATATATAATATATATTATAATGTTTTATATGAATACAAAAACGACTCGGGCAAAACTTGACGCATTTTATGATAAGTAAAACGTGGGTCTTGGCCTCTCAGTATAGCTGCGACATCGTTGTATGGCTGAAACATTCAATGCGGCATCAATGTATATATGTCTATGGCTGTCTACACTCAGACACACAGCAATGTTTGGCATGTGACTCACAACCTTCTTCCTGTCAGTGTATGGTCACTGAATGTGCCTGTAGGAAGTGTGAACATGAAGTCACATTCTAATATTAGTGGACAGGAAGGACTGAGGTGTGATATTTTATTCCTCCTGTTGGTTTTAATGCAGTAGTTAAAGTGGTGACTGTGATGGGTGCATGAAACGCAACCGGATAAATAGATAATCACACCTCAATCTTTCATAGTGTGTGTGGAGTGTTGTGATGTGTGTAAAGTAATATGTGTGTAATAGATATGTACATGTGTGTTTTGTCTTATTATGTAGTAGTTCAAGACATTTGTGCTGTAGAGAGATATTTTTCACATTGTCTCGAGTTTGTCTCGATTTTGATTGACTGATTGATTGAAGTCCAATCCTATTATCTGCCAGATTAAGTAGACCCTTTGATTTAGTGGCACTCCCATTATTGTGGCGCGTTTGTTGTTCTGAGGTTGTGTTGTTCTGGTGTTCTGATGTTGATGTGTTTCAGCCCACATACAAGGGTGTCCTTCATCGTATTCTCCAGCCAGGCCCGGGTACTCCTGTCTCTCACCAATGACAGGTATCGTATGCCTGTTCCTGACTAGCATCAATTTGCATTTGCCATAGTTAGCACTGCCATGGTTAGCACTGCCATGGTTAGCACTGCCATGGTGAGCACTGCCATGGTTAGCACTGCCATGGTTAGCACTGCCATGGTTAGCACTGCCATAGTTAGCACTGCCATAGTAAGCGCCAGTAGTCGGCATACAGCACTAACATAGTAAGCAAACAGGTCCGGTTGATCACAGATAATGAGTTCTACTCTAGTTAATCGGCTGTTGGTTTATGCATGACCGTTTTGAGGGTGAATATTTTCCCTCCACAGAGTATTGCTATTTATTTTATGTTTTGGCAGTCAACAGCTGAAACAATTAATATTTTGCGCATTGAGTGCAGGACTCAAATTTCCATCTCACACCATTCTATGGATAAAAGTAATTATTATCATCCTAAATAACATTTAATTAAATAAATGTGTTAACCAGGACTTGGGGAGAATTCATTATATGAAGATGAACTATCCACTGAGATCCTCTGACTAATACAAATGTATGTGCATTATATTACGTGAATGAAATCAAATTTTTCCTGCAGACTGTAGTGCAGCACAAATAGTAAGCACCAACAGTAATGAACCGATAGTTCCAATGGATCTCCGATGGTGTGTTTGCAGGGCAAAGATTGAACAGGGTCTTCTGGATCTGAAAGGCCAAACCCCTGCAGGAGAAACGTTTATGCATGAAGGAATGGCAGCGGTAAGTAAAGTAGGAGTAATACATAGTATGTCAGTGTTAAAGGGGTCATATCATGCTTTTTTGCTTGATATTCCTTTATTGTGTCAGAGCCTTTTCATCCATGCATAAGACCTGCTCATCCACAACGCTTTACGCCACAGGGAGGAACTCTCTTCCCAAGAAAATACCTATCTTGAACTGCCAGAAACCGCTCGCTTGCAGTCAGCAGTCAGCAGTTCCTATCCTGATTTTGATTTGTCACCAAATCACAGAAGTGAGAGGTTCTGCCTAGGGGCTGGTCTGGCACGCCCTCATCAAGCTAGCTAGAGCGGTTGTTGGTGGAGTTTGGTTCTGTTAGCGCCATGTCGAGAAGAAGGTGTTGTCATCTGTGTGAATGCAAATCCCCTTCATATGGACTTTCAAAAGGAGACAAAATGAAGAATCAGTGGTTACAATTAGTTCCCTTTAATTTACGGAGTACCACACAAGACCGGATGACAACCCTGACGTTCCTTCCTAGCTCCATCTGATTTTGAATAATAATTATTATTAATTTAATATTTATTATTTTGAGCAAAACATTTATTTCCCATTCTTAACTAATTATTTGGGTCCAGGGGTATAATGATACCTTACTGTTCTGATTTTATTTAAGACAGTTGTATCATTACATGGAATACAAATGGAGTCTTGTTTAGGACCCGGAGCTTCATTAAGGAGGATTCACAGGGCTCTAGGTGTGGAGGGTGGTCCATGCATGTGGGGGGACTGGAACGGGTTCATTGTTCTGACAACCTAAAACATCTGAATTAAAGAGGCATGAGCTAAAACTAAGACTTTCGGACATAGGTAAAAGCAGTTATTCAGCAATGAACTATGTAAGAATAAAACGGGGTATTGTCAACATTGAAACCTGTTCACCTTTTACAAATTCAATGATTATTGCAAAATGGCATTACAATGACTCATTACATTAAGAAGAAAATGGACCTGCTTTAACTAGTACTTTACTAACTATTTTTATGTCAGTACTAATTTCCTGTGTTAACCTGTCAGTTCTGACTAATTTATTTCAGTAATAACATGTAATTGTGGTAACTAGTAGCATTTCAGTAGGCCTACTTACATATCAGTTATATATAACATATCAGTGCTATCCATTTGTATTTCAGTAGTAACTAGTAATGATGTAAACTAGTAGTATATTAACTATCTAGCTGTTTAATCTGTCAGTTCGAATAGTGGTGTTACCGTGTCATTGGTTACACATTTTGTTAACCACTACTAAACGGTTGTTTTAACCATTGCTGACTAGTTGTTAACCAGTACTTACTGGCTGAATTAACATACACTAAATAGCTGTGTCAGCCAGTACTAACTAGCTGTGGCAACAATTACTGGCTATTCTGTCAAAGCACTATTAAGTTAACTAGTTGTGTTAACCAGTACTAACTAGCTGTGCTACCTTGAAGGCCTCAGCTCAGATCGGTGCGGAGCCTCAGCGGTCGGCCAGCATCATCATAGCTCTGACAGACGGCGAGCTGACGCCCTACATCCTGGAACTCACGGTCAAGGAGGTAAGGAGAGTATTAAACATGTTATGAACGCATCACATCACAACACATCACAAGCCCATTATACCATGCTATAATCATGCTATGTTTATAACATGCTATACAGTTCACATACATGTGATACCATGTTATTTTCATAAAATGTTATACCATTTTATGTTAACATGTTGTACAACGGATGTTTCTAACGAGTACTACCATGTGATCTTAAAACATGTTATACTAAGTTACGTGTCACTACGGTACGATGTTATACTGACACCATGTTGTGTTATTAGCAGTTCCACCATGTTATATTTAAATGATATGTTTGTATCATACAATGTTTTGCAGGCTGAAAAAGCGCGCACGTATGGCACCAGAGTTTACTGCGTGGGAGTCAAGGACTTTGACGAGAGACAGGTACACTCACTTGATGTTAATATTTTTAATCTTTACATTGTTTATTTTATCTTTATATTGTTTGTTATTGTATCTAATGTTTATTTTTGTATTTAGTTAATAAATTATGGGTGTTTATTTTTAATCTTATTCTTTGTTTGGGTTGTTAATATTTTTGTGACTTCTTCATATTGTTGTTCATTTATTTATGTTTGTGTAAATGCTGCTTGTTTGTGTGGTATATATGATGTTGTTTGTGTGTGCATTGCATCCTGTTTATGTTTGTGCGTCCGAGCAGCTGGCGGAGGTGGCGGACACCAAGGACCAAGTGTTTCCTGTCAAAGACGGCTTCCACGCTCTCAGGGGCATTGTCAACTCCGTGAGTGGCCTGTGTGTGCGCTCTCAGGGGCATTGTCAACTCCGTGAGTGCGCCTGTGTGTGCGCTCTTGTGTATGTGAGCGTTTTGGTACGCGAGGCAGGAAGTGAATAAGAGAAGTTAGTCTCTGAGTCAGAAAGATTCCACACACGCGCGTGCACACACACGCACACATATCTTATCTTATCGTATCGTAGGCCCTAGTGGGTGACTTAGTGTCAGCTCTGGCCTTGGTCTGTAACAGTAAAACAAACGCGTTAGTCCCACCAGCTGGCTGGACGTCTATTTTTACACCAAGTCTTACTAAGGCCTCTTTGAAACAGTAGAACAGGAATATTTATTTTCTGTATTTTATAATTTATTTCTATTCATTAAGTAGCTATGTTACAAGCGGTGCGAGAGTATTTTAAGTGAAACCAATAACAATCATTTTGATTTGCGGTGTGCTTTCCCCAAGCCTTTAATTCACTGAGGGCGCCGACCAAACGAGAAACACAGCATTCTCTACTGATTTGGGATTGTTTAGGTTTACGTTTTTTTTCCGATTTGTGAAGTATTTTGCTTTTGAAACACACAAAATTTAATAAAACTACAATCGCAATGATTTAAAACACACATTTGATATGTTTGTAAAGACTAAAAAATAACATAATTTAACGGTCGACTATTTGTGTCTGTGTCTTCATCTTCGTTTATGGAGCTAAAGATAAGATAAGCATAAGACTTGACCGGGCAAACACAAGCCGTTGTGTTTGCCAGGTTGGTGCACTATTGCAAAAGAATGTGGACATGTTATGGCTGAATGGCCATAACAACATAACAACAAAACAAAACATCAAAGAACCATGTCCCAGATCTTAAAACACCTCACCGGACCAATCTCCTCAAGGAACTGAAGTTCGTACTATAGCTGAATCCATCAACAATTCATATTGTGATATGTTAGATAGGAGGTGATAGGAGCAACAGAGGATTAACCTCATGTTTCTGCCTCATTCTCCTGTTGGTGTCTTTGTCTGACTCAAGCTGCGGCTGTCATGTAATGTCCAACCAAAAACTTCCTTTTTGACCAGGGGGAAAAAAAACTTCCTGTATAATTCAATATTGTAACAATATTTCGATTTAACCTATAATTATTATAACAGTGAGTCACTGTGATTTAATGTTTTAACTAGGGCTGGGCAACGATTAAAAGTTTTAATTGCGTTAATTGCATAGTATTGGTGAGTTATCTCACGATTAATCACACTTTCAAATTGTTATTAAAAGTTAGTATACTATTTTAAATCCACTTCAATTTAAGTAAAATTAGATTATCAAATGGAATGACACCATTATCATTCATACCAAATGTACTACAAAAACTAGACCAAGTGATCCTGAGGGAGTTTTATTGACCCACCTTTAGCAGTGTAGTTAAAGTGAAATAAGTAGCTCCACAGATTTGGGAATTGTAAACAGTCACTTACTGCAATTATAATCAGGCAGTCACAGTATAGCAGTGTAATTGAATGTAAAGTAAGTGGAATTAAAAACAAAAATTATTTCTGATATGAATGTTGACATTCTGTAGGCAACGCCTTTGAAAATCAAAGTGAAGAAAAAAAAAGAGAATTTGCGTTAATGCGTCAATTTGAATTAATCGCGTTCAAATAAGATTGAGTTACCTTCCCCAGCCCCAGTTTTAACTGAAACTGAACTGAACTGATGTGGAGGAGGGGGGAGGGGGGTGGTAGGGTGGTAGGTGACCTAGGTAGGGTGGTAGGTGACCTAGGTAGGGTGGTAGGTGACCTAGGTAGGGTGGTAGGTGACATAGGTAGGGTGGTAGGTGACATAGGTAGGGTGGTAGGTGACATAGGTAGGGTGGTAGGTGACATAGGTAGGGAGGTAGGTGACATAGGTAGGGTGGTAGGTGACATAGGTAGGGTGGTAGGTGACATAGGTAGGGTGGTAGGTGACCTAGGTAGGGTGGTAGGTGACCTAGGTAGGGAGGTAGGTGACATAGGTAGGGTGGTAGGTGACATAGGTAGGGTGGTAGGTGACCTTGGTAGGGTGGCAGGTGACCTAGGTGGTAGGTGACCTAGGTAGGGAGGTAGGTGACATAGATAGGGTGGTAGGTGACCTAGGTGGGAGGTGACCTAGATCCAGAAGTTAGGTTGGGTTGGGTTACAATAGCAAGGTAGGTTACCTAAATAGGGAGGGAGTTAGTAGGCAAGTGTTTTAGGTAGGTTGGTAGGTTACCTAGGTACTGCTAGGTTTGGTCAGAGAGGTAGGTGACCAAGGTCAGCTGGTACGTGGAGACGTAGTTTGGGGTGGTAGGTTAGGGAGATGGGTTACCTGGGTAGTGTGGTAGTAGGTTAGGGAGGTGGGTTACCTGGGTAGTGTGGTGGTAGGTTAGGGATGTGGGTTACCTGGGTAGTGTGGTAGTAGGTTAGGGATGTGGGTTACCTAGGATAACTGGTATGTGTAATGCTGCTGTGATGATGAACCCAGTAATGACATGCAGACTCTACATTAATCAGATCAATCCTCATCCATTGATGTTTCAACCAGTTCTCACAGTGATGTCCTGTGTCTCACTGCCTATTAATAATCACCTTCAATTAATTAAACATCAATCATTGTCACCTCGTCTTTAGAGGAATGAATATCTCACACTCTGTGCCAGAACACAATGATCTCTCATTAAAAGTTCAGCACTTCTCTCATGTCTTTGGCTGTGCACATCATGTGTATTTAGTTGTACATCCTTTAAGACCAGCTCCTGGTGGTAGTTCTCCAACAATAACCATCCAGATCTCTTACTGCCCTCCTCTCTGTCTCCGTTCCCCGTGAGTAATGAGACAGGGGGGGAGGGGGGAGGCTCCAGCTATCTTCCTCACCATGCCCTATCAACCAATCCTATTTAATAAGGCCCTATCCTCCATACTCCATACAAGTGGAAGCCACTGCCAACGCCAAACACAGGGTTCAAGTGTGCTGCATCGTGGTTAATGTGCTCTCTTTACTGACTGTGTCTCAGGATTTGCATAGTTTGTCCTTTGTTGATTTATTGAATCCCAGGAGATAGTGTGGCGGCTGGCCGCTGGACCTCTTTATATGATAATGTTCCTAATAGGATGGAGGAAGGGGCTTCTCTCGTATAATCCTGCCATAAAGGGCCGCCCATCTCCCCGCGCCCAGGTGTTGTAATCACTAGTGATAGCCCGTCCCGACACTATTCAATAAAACCACAATAATCAGATCTGTTATTTATTTATTTTGTTTTTACCGCCAGATATTGGAGCAGTCATGTACGGAGATCGTGAGCGCGGCGCCGTCAACGGTCTGTGTGAACGGTGGGTTTACACCTGTGTTACACCTGTGTTACACCTGTGTTACACCTGTGTTACACCTGTGTTACACCTGTGTTAACGTGGGATCTGGGACCACTAAACCGCTCCCACTTTAACACTTCAGCTCCATGGTTTAAACCTGCTCTGGGACAACCAAACCACTTTCACTAAACAGGTTTAACTGATTTCATTAGTTTCGATTCCACCTGACAATAGTTGGGTGGTAGTTATGTTATGTAGTACTGTAGTTATGTTCTTTAATGAGGTCTACTGTAATGGATGTGTAGATGTCAGCAGATTAAGGAGCTATCTCAGTGTGTCAGGGAAAGCGCTTACTTTGTGTTGGCAGGAATCAAATCAAAAGATTAAAAATGCTGTAGTAGCAGAATTAATGACCCCCTTGTCTTTCCTGCTTTCTCCTAACGGATGGTTTTGTTTCTGCCGGCTGCTCCCAGAGACCTTCGAGCTGGTGCTGAGGGGGCGGGGCTTCCCCCGCGTCGGGGGCGTGGTCTGCAGCTTTGTGCTCAACCAGCAAACCATCCGTAAGAAATACACATACACGCATAAACCCATCAAATGAAGTGAATCTAATCAGCTGAATCAAATTAACAAAATGATTCAAATTAACTAAATAAACCAGCTAACCTTCACTAAGTCAATCAAATTCACCAATTAAACAGAATATATTCGATAAACTCAACCAACCAAATTAACCATCAAATGAATGTGGAAATAAATGATAGGCTAAATAAACAACAACAACCATTAAAAATGAATAAAAAATATATTCATGCATGAATAATTAAATAGGACATTAAAACAGCTTCCCTAAAGCAGCTGGGCCTGGCTGTGTCTAAGGCCCGTCCACAAGCACGCCACTGAGTCCTTCTATTGACCGCCGGTACAGTGGAGTCCCTGGTGCTCTCTGGGCCTGCGTCAGTGTGTGTTCTGTGAAGCCCGCACAAAAGAACACATTTCAGTCTGATCTCCACAAACCAAATGGACTGTAGTTGTCAAAGCACCCAGAGAGTTAAGACCGGTTCAGACCGGAGGACAGTGGGAGCTCTTCAGGGGGGGTTTCCAGAGTTAAGACCGGTTCAGACCAGAGGACAGTGGGAGCTCTTCAGGGGGGGTTTCCAGACGCGTTGTACGGCTGAAGTCCCGTTCCTCAGCGCGACGCGTCCTCTCCTCGGTTCGGTCAGCAGGAGGGAGGAAGCAGAGCAGGCACCTCTGAGCGCCGCTCGCCACGTCCTCCCAGTCCCTACGCCTGAGGAGGGATGTAGGTCACTCTGAGCGCTCAGAAAACCCTCCTCTTCTCCTGCGCTCCCGTGGGGTTTGAGAGTTGGCACTGGAAGCGAGTCTTTTCCAGGATTCTGTTGGCATAGTGATCCGCAGAGTTGAATGCTGCCAGTATTGAAATCTCTGGTCTTCGTTTCCTCGTTGACTTATTTCTTGACATTCAACATTTCAGTGCTGGACTAAAATAGTTCAGTGCAAATATAATATGTTTCTAGTGATGGCGACTCGAGGAAGTGGCCGCTAGCAGATGTCTGCTGGGGCCCCGCTCACATCCACCCACGAGGGGCTGCCCGTTTATCTATTTCATTTCTCTTTTCAATAATTATTTTTTATAATTATTTATCTGCTGAGTGTTCAGGACCTTCTAAAGATGTTCGGAGAATAGACGTCTGGAGAACAGAAGTCTGGCCACACCGGCATTTAAATATACATACTAGGGCTGCTCGATTATGGAAAAAATCATAATTGCGATTATTTTGGTCAATATTGGAATCATGATTATTCAAACTATTATTTTTGACTTTGAAAACATGATGCATTTATTCAGCATTTCTCTCCAAATAACACTTTGTACTTTGAAATTTCCCCTTAAAAAGTACACTGTTCAAATAGAAAAATTTTCAAATAGAAAATAATGTTACAAATAAGTATCCAGCTGTTCTGCAATTTCTATAAAACATTTAATGAATCAAATAAATATACTTAATTTTTTTAAAATTATTCTATTAGTTTGAGGAGCGCAATTAAATATTTTGATATATTTTGAATTAAACAGCTCTAATACATACATATACACACATACCTGTGTGT
>JAOPJL010000141.1:19551775-19562797 GCA_027123545.1 Trisopterus esmarkii | reverse complement strand
GAGGGGCTCCACTGGCTGTTGTCCTGGGGACACACACACAAACACACACACGCAACTACTGGAGGGGTTGGTAAGGTGGTACATTAGGGCTGGAAGGAGGAGGGGAGAGAAGAGGAGGAGAGAGAAAGAGTGGAGGAGGTGCTTTACTCCATAGGTGAGTCCATGGTGCTGGCAGAGGTCTTGAGACGTTGACACACACTCTGGACAGCAGCCATCAGCTGGGATCCTCAACCGCTCACCCTACACACACACACACACACACACACACACACACACACACACACACACACACACAACTATTATTTTTAATTAATTCTTAAATGTAAATCATTTTTTATTAATTGTTAATTTATTGCACAGACGCAAACATTGTCTGTGTCTGAATTGCTAGGATACTTCCTATATTGTCAATACCTATTTAGGAAGCTTCCTTGTTAGGAATCCTGCTTTGTGAAAGAGCTTCACAAAGTGCTGCCTGATGCTGAATATACACAGCAGTGCGCAGAGCTGCTTGCATTTATACTTCCCAGTCACTCAAACGTGTACACAAGGGGGCACTATAGTTTTTCTGACCCCAAATTTACATGAATTAACAGCAAACAAAACCAATCAGTGACTAGAAAGAATTGCTGACCTCTGGGAGGACAGCACGTCTCTGCATACACCTCCATGACCGGGGGTTGATGAGTGACTGATTAGTGTCGGCCAATTGGAATTAAGTAACGCAGTGACGGACATCACAAGGTCAGGTGATCGTGATTCATTCCTGAATCACGATTCATACCTGAATCATAACCCTAACCCTAACCTAATCATATAAGGTAACTGACTAACTAACTAACTACCTTGCTAACTACCTTGCTAACTTACTAACTAACTACCTTATAAACTTAATAACTAACTACCTTACGAACCAACTTTTACTAACTTACTAACTAATTTACCAACTTACCAATCAAGTCACCAGCCAACTCACTAACCCGGCTCACCTTGTGGTAGTCACAGCGGGGGTCAGGGCAGCGGGGGGGCAGGCAGACGGTGATGTCACCGTAGCAGGTGCACGTCTCACAGGCCGGGCCTTGCCACGATGTCGCCGTCTGGAGAGAAATGGGAGAGAGACATCAAACACACAGGAAACCCTTCAAATGCAAGAGGAAACTAATCAAATACTCACAAAAGAGATCAGACACACAGGAACCAGAGACCTAAGAGCACACCAGAGATCACATCAGAGATCAAAGAGCAGACAGAGATCAAAGAGCAGACCAGAGATCAAAGAACAGACAGAGATCAAAGAGCAGCTCAGAGATCACATCAGAGATCAAAGAGCAGACCAGAGATCAAAGAGCAGCCCAGAGATCACATAAGAGATCAAAGAGCAGCCCAGAGATCACATAAGAGATCAAAGAGCAGACCAGAGATCAAAGCACAGCCCAGAGATCAAAGAGCAGACCAGAGATCAAAGAGCAGACCAGAGATCAAAGAGCAGACCAGAGATCAAAGAGCAGACCAGAGATAACATCAGAGATCAAAGAGCAGACCAGAGATCAAAGCACAGCCCAGAGATCAAAGAGCAGACCAGAGATCAAAGCACAGCCCAGAGATCAAAGAGCAGACCAAAGACCAAAGCGCAGCCCAGAGAGATGAACCAAGTAGCCTACAGTAGAAGTGGAATCTCTGCCCATGTAACAGGGTAACCTTTCTTGTCATGTTTTCCCTATGCTACTGAGTTGCACTCCATTTAAAAGCCAATCTAGACGACCGTCGAGGTGAGACGTTAACAGGCCTCTGTGCAAGCAGGGCTGAATAACAAACTGGAGCCAGAGTTTGTGAGTTAAAGGGCAGCGAGCTGCCAGGCTGTGCAGAAGGTAATTGAGTGAGAATGGAGCCAGTGGTTGAGTGGAGTTGAGGAGAGGACAGAGATTGAAGATATTTCTGAAGCAAATCCAATCTACAGGGGACGTAACAACTCATTGCACTTCAGCGCACTAGACCCAGTTTACAGCATGGAAAACCACTCTTAGCACCAGAGCAAATAGTTCATAAATTAATAATCCAACAGTATGGAACACAGTTCATTCATAAATTCATATATGGCAAAGTACCTAGCTTACAGCACCACCCTCAAAGTACCTAGTTTATAGCTTTAAGCGAGCTCATAGCACCTAGCTCAATGCACCTAACTCACAGCAACTACTTGATAGCAACTAGGTAATAGCACCTAGCTCATAGCAGCTAATCATGGTACAGCCTGATGCACTCTGATATGTCTGATATGGCTGATGAGGGTGATCTTTAAGCCATACAAAGACCTTCAGACATGAAGATGAAAGTGTGTGTACTACACACCATTGTGTGGCAATTAGGTGATGTTTTAGTGATGTTGATTAAAATATCCAAAACATGTTTGAAGATCTTGTTTGCATGTGTTAAAGCAAGTAAATGAAAGCACAAAACTCAAAAAATTCAAGTAAAATAAATAAATAATAAACTTAATCTGTGGCATCCCTTTACAGACTAAATCTCTTTGATGTTTTCTTGACTCATGAAGGCCAACACACTAACAATAAAAAAAATAAAAAACATACAATATCTACAATATCCAGATTTACTGCAGAGAGGCAAAGCTGTCTGGTATAGTTTACTGTTCACGTTGACCTCCCAGAACACAGCAGTGTGGACTGAGTTCTGGCATAGGGGCTGTAATTTGGTTGTAATGTATTCATTGACTGACCTTTAATCACTGCTCCCAGCGACTAAATGCCCTCCCAGAGGAGACGGTGTAGTGAAACACACCGTCTGCTCATTCTTCCAACCCAGAAGACAGTCAACCTTTAACCCATTCAACCTTCAAGGAAGGTTGAATGACTGACTCAGGGCCCTGTTACCAAGGGAACTCTTACCATGGGAACCGATACCAAGGGAACTGTAATCAGTGGCTGTTACAAAAGTAACGGTTACCGAGGTAACTGTCATCAGAGGCTATTACCAAGGTAATTGTAATCAGGGAAACATTACCAATGGAACAATTTCAAGGGCATCGTCTTCTGACAAATCAGATCATCAACAAACCTCTGGCTTTATGTTTTTGCACTCTGGGTTCAACATGGGCACGTAATAATGTGTTCTCAATTAGGCAGAACAGCAGTCATGATTGTGCTTGTGATTAATGAATGAGGCTTGATTAATATTTAAGAGATTTAAAGGCCTTGTGAAATTCTGTTTAACCACTGAAGTTCCCGTCGTCTTGCTGTCTCACAATGTTGCACATCGCTAAATGCAGGCTGTGAAAATGATGTTCAGGGTGGCTGAAGTAATTGAAAGGGTATGCCTCCTTCCAGCCTTCTAACCTCAACAGAGACCACTCACGTGGTCCAGGACCCTAAATAATGGAGCAGGACTGAAGACCGCAGACTTGTTTCCCAACACACCTCAGAGAGGAAGGCTGCTCAGCTTTGATTAGCACCACCAAGCACCACACACCAGCAGTACCACCCCCGACCGCAGCAGTAGAAATACAACACTCAATGGTCATTAGTTCCTGACCTGACCTCTCAACCCCTAGATAGTTCATCCACTTGAGCTTTGAACCAGGAAACAGTAAACTTAATTAGACAAAGGCAGACAAGGAAAGGGGTGTGTCTATGATGAGGTACAGATTAAACTGAATGGTACACCCAAACCTAGAGCCAGATCCTATGCCCTGACCCTAGGTCCTGACCCTAGGTCCTGACCCTAGATACAGATGCTAAACTCTTATCCGACCAAGACCCTTCTGACGAGCCCGACCCAACCCTGGCGGGTTGAGGTAGACATGCAACATGTGTAGAGCAACAGACAACCAGACGGAATGTTATTTGTTAACCCAAGGATGTGATTTGACAGCTAGCATCCTTGTGAGAGCTTTAATAATACATATCCTTGCCTCATTGCATGTTCTGTCCCCCCTAGTGAGATGAAGCCCTCCTCTCTAAACCACCGTCCATCGCTTAGAGGAACTGCAGTTACAGCATCACAGCGTTCTCTCAGGCTACAGAAGTGAGGATGTAAAATAGCCAACGTTTGGTATGTATGATGTATAAGTAATTTAACACTTTAAATAAGTCAACTGTGACATTAGAATTAACACCATACATTTTGAAAAATGTATTTGTCAACAATGTGCAGAACTGTGTCAAAGAAAATATAAAAAACAATTTTTATCTGCACTTCAAAGCTGATAGTATGAACATGAAGCAGTTTAAGACAATTAAAAATTATTAGAGATAGTAGAGATAGAAATTAGACAACAAATTTAACCCAAAAATAAATAAATAAAAAACATAAAAATAATAATACATAATAGTGTTTTTGATTGTTGCATCGACATTGGAGTATTTATCAATGGAGAACAGTGGAAGGTCATATTGTGTTAAACAGAAGTGTTTAAATCCAGCATCTCTCGAGGAAAGTTTATTTTTAAACTTCTGTAGTAGTACTGAGGTACTAGATATAATGCAGAAATGCTGTGGTAATGTGGTATTTATTCAGAAAGTGAGCCACAGATCCCCCAAGAGGCGCAGATGAATCCAGTACGACCTGATGACCTTGGTATTGACCTTCTGATGGGGTCTTTTATCAACACAAGGGACCTGTCTGGAGCCCTACCACTGGGTTGAACTTTGACCTCAGGGTCTGACCGAACTAGTGGAGTGAGGGAATGTAACAGAACAAGCAGCAGGGTGCTGAGAAGCTGTGATGGTGAAGCCAAGTGGAGACCATATCAGAGAGCTGCAAGTACTTCTCAGCAGTGTTTTTCAAAATGCTTTCGATGCACTTTCCTATGTCTCTTTTTGTCGTATTTTCTCCTTTTCATATCTACTTATGCAGTGATTTGCATTAAGTTTCCCGCTTGCAGCAGATTTCCACAGCTGTCCAGATCAGATCAGCCAATGTTGTGAGTCCAGCTCTTATCAAATGGTTCCGCACAAGCAGTGTTCAAACACTGTTGATCAAAGTGTCGTTAAACCGCCTTGATATTTAAATCAGTCAAAAACCAGAGCCAGCTGTTGGAAGAAAACAGTTGTCAGTTGAACACCAGTGCAGGCATATGGAATAAATATGTAACAGAGCCAAATACCAGAAGAAAGCATAAATACATATACTTGTACAGCAGACACTGCGCAGACATTCAGGGGAAGGATCCAGGGCCAGCAAGATAATCAGGGACATGTCTTTTCCACTAGTCCCACCCAGAAGCTCTTTCTCTCATCATCACAACTTCCTATAAAGTGAGCTTGACACTGTCTCTACTCCATTATTTTTCTGCTTTGTTCTGGGATGCCTGCCTTTGTACACTGCCCTATAGCGTACTCTTCATATTGAGCCCTTTTGAATTGATCTGACAAGGCTTTTTCAAACAGGTTGAGATTCTATTTGAGGGTTTGGACATATTTCTGTCTCTGATGAAAACTATGATGTCATCTGCATATGCTGCCAGGCCAATGGGCACAGTCTGTTAGGTTAGTCGGAATCACAATAAATGCAATACTTGGTGTGTTTCTAGTAATAGTCATGCTGGGTTTCACAGTGCAAAAATGTAAGCAGAAATATCTTTCTTCCTTAAATTCCATACAATCCAAAATACAGAAAGGTCCCGACTGAATGTGGTATCGAGTAATTTGTTGTTAAAAAAAACCGTGGGGGCTGCATATACAATGAGATGTCCAATGTAACCAGATGATGGTCTGAGAAAACCACTGCTGACAAGCTGGAGTTACTCACAGTATTAGCCTTGCTTTTATATATATATATATTGTCTAGTCTGGTGAGTATGGGGGAGAATGATAAAGGACTCCCTCCTCCTTTCAGTAGACAGGGGAGGTGGGGTGAGAGGATACAGATGATGAATACAGACACAGATGTGCAGCTGTTGTGAAGAGCAGAGGCAACCAACAAGCTGACTATCACCGCTAGGAGGGAAAATGTTGGGGGTTGTGGGCCAGCTGTAGTAGGCTAGCCTGCTCCCTATTTAGCAGTAGGCGCTAGGCTGCTATGCTACAGAGCATGCTAGCCTGCTCCATATTTAGCTGTTGGCGCTATGCTGCTATCCCACAAAGCCTATTAATAATAACCATATTTAGGAGTAGGAGCTCTGCTGCTATGCTACTCACATTGGGTCGGCGCTCCAAACAGCTGCCAGGCGCCATACAGGAAATGTTCTGGCTATTTTAACTTTCACTTTGTAACTAAATAGTCTTGCTAAAAACAAACCTACAGGCCGGGTTTTATTTAGGAAACACAAAACCAAGTTCACCCAGCCTGTATGATGTGACTGGGCAGGTTTACAGAAGGCCACGAATGAATGAAGTAAACAGAGCTTGTAGGAACGTGTGTGGTTGTGTTAAGTTAAGTGAAGTTATCCTTTATTGTCCCTTTTTGGGGGAAATTCTTTCTCTGCTTGAAGCACTACTGAAGCACCAGACAATAGAGCGTAACAGTGACCACCCCTTTTTAACAGCTCTGGTTCCAAAAGTAAATTTCCCATTTTCATCGTCCACTTTTCTTAAAATCGTTATATAAAGAGTTTTAAGCCTGGAACCAACCCAATCGTTCGTCAAAGTAGTCGTGACCAGAAAACGGTTGATCTGGGGCAAAAAACAATTTGGAAAACAGAAGAAAAGGCAAAGGTACAAGACTGTACATGCTTTTTGTGAACGAGTGTGGAACTCCTCATCCCACAAACCATTGTGGACCTTTTCGCAATGGTTCCAACCCAATAGTTTAGCGCGTTTCTGACATCTTATAACCTTTGTTGTTATTATATTGCTTATATTGTTAATAGAAGTTGTGTCATATATTCTATGTGTGTGTTTGTGTGTACGTGTGTGTATTTAGCATTTAATGTAGTGTATAGCATTGTCATTGGGTCAAGGAGAGATGAAAAGGTGCTTCCTTTTGAACATAGGAAAAGACTGCACTGTTTAAAATTAATTTGACTCCACTTTCCTAACCGACGTCATTGCGCGACACGGGTATTGCTCACCTCACCAACAAAAATTTTCCGAAGACTACAACTGCGCTCTTTGATCCATGCGTTCTTGTATTGATTGACACTGTTATCGCCAACAGTGAGAATCACTTAGGTCGGAATTGGCCAACGGGAATATTTGAGGCCACTTGAATCGTAATTTAAATGTGAAAAAAAGAGGCTAAACTTGTTGATGTTGAAATGAACTGCACCCAGTAGTCTTTCTTAAATGTGAAGTTGGCATTTTCTAATGGTGTATATTATGTGCTTTGGGAATTTAATATTATCAATATTATTCTCTTTTTCTCTTCTCTTCTTCTGCTTTACTGCGTCTCTCATGCGTCTTTGCGTAGAGTCAGTAAACTTTGTCTTTGGCTTGTTGTTGTAATGTTTTAAAACAATGTATTAATAAAGTCAGAGAGCTACAGGATTGTTTGCCATGTGTACAGACAGGAGGACGGGCTACCACTTGGCCTGGCCGACAGCCCATCAGATTGAGGAACTGTGATGGAGACAACCATCTCTCAGTAGACAACCATCAGCTCTCCCTCATGAAGTTCCAAGATCACTGTGATTTCATCCCACCTTCTCTTCCTCCTCTCCAACCCTACACCTCCTCTCCTCTCGTATTCCTTTCCTTCATCTTGGTTTCCTGCTTCCTCCCCTGTTCCCTCCCTCTGCTCTCTTCCTCCTCCTCCTCCTCACCCTCCTCTCAGGAACTACAGTTTGTAATCCACAACAAAGCACATTCCTTCACTGCTCAAGCAGCACCTGGTCAAAGAGTTCAAGGAAGAACGTGTCTTTATGTCATGTCAGTATACAGATGGAGGCTGTTGTGTTCTGGCTTGGAGTATGTGGGAATGGAGATGGTAGTGGTGAGAGGAGTGGGGCGGGGTGCAGGCACTTCTGTTTTAGGCTATCAAAAGGATAGCCTAAAAGGCTACAGTTATTAAAAAAACATCAAGGCAACCGACAAATAATGTGGCAGCTTCCATGGCCAGATATACATGGACAAAAGGATAGCCTATTAGATAGCCTAATTAATTTTTTTTAAAAAAACAGCAAGGCAATCAACAAATAATACGGCAGCTTCTATGGCCAGATATACTGAAATTAATGATTCATTGCGTCTTTGCTCACAGCGAGGGTACCGCAGAGTTCTGAAGCGTCCAGTTCAGTTGCATGCAACCCGGCCATTCACAGATAGAGTAGGGCGGGTCTTGGTGTGGCCATAGTAGAATTTGTAAATTCGCTACCTGGTACCTTTTTACTCATTCATCTTTGTGATCGTGTCATGTCATCGGCTAGTCATTGTTATTGTTAGCTGCATTAGCCTCTTTAGCAAACCAGCTCGAAAACAGACAATACAACTTTACATTGTATTGCACGTACAACAAGACCGTGCAACGCATACATTGGTGACTGGAGTAAAGTAGCAATGTAATCAAGTGTGTAAGAGCATTTAAAAATCAACATTAAAATGACCAACGTGGTACAAATACAAAAAAAAGCATCATCACATCGCTCTGACTACTTTCAGAATTCCGAGGGGGCGTGATCAAAAGGGGGCGTGCCTCAGAGAAATGCTGCAATAAAGCTGGGAGATTCCCCCACTTGGACCTCGGAAGGCTGGTGTATTGTCAATTTATGTATATGTAAATTATCCTCTCTGTTCTTTTTCAAGGAAATGCTCTATCATACCAACTAGCTGCCTTTCCAGTGACTTGACCCGTGTCCTTTCAATGGCCAGCAGAGCTAGGCTGCTTAAACGGCCTTGGCCCATTGTGTTATAGGACTTGAGCTGCTTTAAACAGGAGAAGCTCCTTTATACACCTGCAGATGTAGCTCCAAATGTTGCCACTAATGAGAACACTTTGTAAAGCTGAGGCATTGCACTGTCCAACTCCATGTCTTAAATTTGCTTGAAGTTCAGACCTCAGGCTCCCTGAATCAAAGTGACCGCCAACTACCAAAACGATATTAAACTTGAACAAGGAAATGGGAATTATGTTAAACTGAGGCAAGTAATTGTGTGTATAAGCATGTGAAATGTACGAAGAAATGAAAATGAATGAAAATTGTCTAGCAATTTTGCCAAGAAAATACCAAGGAATAGGTCGCAGTTTGTCTTTAGACTCGCTTGCAAAATCTGCGAGGGAACTGTGAAAACTGAAGAGAGCTCCGCGACTTTTTATAGTTCAAAATCGCTGTCAATCAAATGGCAACTCAGTCTTTCGCAGACCCTCCAATCATCGCACAGAAGCTCATCGTCCAGGCCAGCCCACTCATAGTCACAGCATTATCCAATAACCGTCGACTTTCAACACACTAAAAAAAGCTGTTCTATGCCACCCCATTGAAGTGGATGGACGCTGAGCTTCAACAGGCAAATGCACTGTGAATGTATGTGAAGGAAATCTAGTCAGTCGACCTGCGATAAGCAGCTGATTCTGAACAAACTCATCTTTGAGATGGACGTGTTCTAACACATTTTTTGTAAATGAATTGTTTACACAACCTACCTAACCCTACATTTTTTAAATTTAAGGGGAAGCTCCCCTTGCAGTCTTAGAGAAATCGCCACTGAGTCTGGAACACAACATAAGTTGTGTCCAGCATGGCTGGAATCCACGGAACCGCTCCCGAGTGGGACACAGATCAGTGTTTCGCCTTGTGTAACGCTCCTTTCCCGGGGCTAGAGTTAGGCTGCGCGTGGTTGTGTGTGTCCAGCGTGGTTGTGTGTGTTCGGCGTGGCTAGAATCCACAGACCCGCTTCTGAGGGGGACACGGATCAGCATTTCGCTGTTTCGTTTTTGTGTCGTTCCTTTCCCAGGGCGCGAGTTTCGCCTCCATCAACGTTACCGTATGACAACAATAGACATGTAGTCATTGCGTATTTTATTTTATTTTATTTCCCATCATAACCTTTCCCGGGAATTAGGAAATAGTGTTAATCAGATTTCTTGAGCAGAGGTTATTTTTTCGACACGACCACGTTGAAGAGGTACTTTTTTAGATGGATGGAAGTCGTGGTGAGTTGAGCTGGTACTGTCGGTGGAAAAGTGGCATTGCTTTACTATTGGATCACCCGAAAAGCCTTGACTTGAGATAAACAGTCACCGATTTCATATACCTCTCAGCAGATCCTTGTGATTGGTTTCGCTCGCTCTACAAGAAAGCGTGTTACGTCCGAAGACGTAACCCTGTAGGTGCCTCTACCCATAGACATCTTATGCATGTCTATGCCTCTACCCGCACTGTGTTTCATTCACAACACAGCCGTGAAGTGACCCGGAAATGTTACTTCATCCTGAGCAGGCTCTATCAAGCTCTGTTACAGGGCTCTCAAGATTTGAAGACAGGCAAGAGTGACATCCCCCCCTGCCCCCCCACCACTTGTCGTATGTCCAACAGACCCGCTTACGATTCATTGACGATTCAAACAAATACAAAGTATTTATTCAATTTCCGCATGTGTTTGTGCGTGTGTGTGTTATAGCGTGTTTTATATATATAGAGTCCCAAACCCAGGATATGCTTTATTTTCATTGGTTGCTGCGTTAAATCTTACCCAGATACAATAGTGCTATTTTCTGATTGGCCCCTTTTACTTAACCCTAACCCTTTTTTGTGTAGCCCCTTTTTTTTTCAGATTGGCTGATAAGTGGCAGGCTCTTGATTCCTCCATAGTGAGAGCGGCACGACCAGAGACTTTTTGGGCAGGCGGCATATTAAATATAGCCTAGTTTTTTTCTGTGTGAGAAATACAATGTGTGGCGGGAGTGCGTGACAAAAAAATGAGCAACTGTCATGCTCAATGCGAGACACTTAAGAGCCCAGCTGTTACCCCTATCAAGCTCTGTTACCCCAATCAAGCTCTGTTATCGCTATCAAGCTCTGTTACAGCGCTCTCCAATTTTGAAGAAGTGTGACATCGGGGGGGGGGGGGGGGGGGGGGGGGGGGGGGGGGGGGGGGGGGCGGGGGGGGGGGGCGGGGGGGGGGGGGGGGGGGG
>JAOPJL010000141.1:19358938-19369430 GCA_027123545.1 Trisopterus esmarkii | reverse complement strand
ATCCTTTCTGTACCGACAGCGATATATTGTTGCACCTCTTATGACAAATGTACTTACTGTAAGTCGCTTTGGATAAATGCGTCTGCTAAATGCCCTAAATGTAAATGTAAATGTAAATGACTGCGCCACCTACAGCCCTGTTGGATCCTTGGGGGAGCTGCAGCGGGTCGAGGGGGGAGGTGGGCGTTGTGGTGAGTGAGGCAGCACGAGGCGCTCAAAGGTCTTCCTAACCGCAGAGGTCCGGGTGACTGGTGACTGTAGTCATTAAAGCCTCTGGTCTCTGCTTTTTGAGGAGGGGATGATGGTAGATGGCAGGTGCATTCAACCAGCGAGGTGTTAGGGTCGCCTGTGAACACTTGAGACAGCTTCAGTGTAGAGGGCGGGGACAGTGTCTGGTCCGGCTGCCTTGCAGGGGGCTGTCACTTGGAAGGTTTGTGAACAACTCGAGAGTTGTGAGTGGTGGGGGTTACAGAATTTAGCATACACAGTATTGTTTATTGGATTGTATCTCCCAGATCTAATTACTTACATTATGAAGCTGAAGCTGGATCTGTCAATCAGAATATTATTATATAGTAATAGAGTATTTCATATTTCAGTTCATCATGAATCCTGGAACATGAAGACTGCATCTGTCTTCATGGTAAGCCAATCATACAACGGCCCAATGAGAAAGAAAAAAGAGAAAGAAAGACAGAAAAACTAGACTGGATTATCAGCATTCTTTAAAACCAAAATGCTACACAGAAAACATGATTGGTTGCTCAATACGTTTTTGATGTGTATGTGTGTATATCACAATCACAATCAAGTTATCATTGTTATATTATCAAGTGCTTTTACCAAAGAGGAATGTTGTATGGAACATTGAGTATAGACACTTTACCTGAACGTGACAGGTTTACAATTCCACAACTTCTGCAACAACCACAAAATAGATGTGTGGTTGTATTGTATAGTTCTTAAAAGACAGCATTAGGAACCTAGTTATTTCACACAAGGTTCAATTCTTTCATTCTTCATTCAACAAAATATTTTGGTTGAACCTCCACAGCACCAGGGCTAATATAATGTTGAAACCATAGACTGTAAAATATAGGTTGAAACCCATGCCAGACCTGTACATAGATGTCCATCTATGGGTCAGTGAAGGTAATACAGAACAGATGACCAGCTTGATTAGCCCAAAACAGACATTTTCAATTCAAGGAGCCTGGAAATCCAGACCCACATCTAGACTGGGTTTCCAGGCTACCCAACAAGTCCAACGACCAAACCAGCCAATAAATAAACAAAATGACGCAGCAAAACAAAAAAATAAACCGTACCAGTACCAGTACCAGTGTATTTTACGTTTCGATCGGTTGTCACTTCACACATTAAATAACAGTTAAGTGTCTGATCAATGTATGATGTAGTTAGATCAGAGAATGATCTGGACAGGAGCACCACCACGTCCTCGGCGCCTGACCTCCTGACTGACAACCCCGTGGTGACGTCAGCACCTGTCGCGGAAGTAGCGATGGTGCGTCGGCCTGTTTCACACCGCTAGGCAGAGGACCATGTTTGTACCCCGAGTCCAAACGCCTGGCTATCCGTTTTAACAATTCAATCCGATAAACCCGTCGGTGTTCTCTGGAGTATTCCCCGGGGGGACTCGCTAACTCTATCGTCCGCCGCCGGAACCGAGCTTGTGGGTGAGCCTGGCGGGAGGGCAGCAGGACAAAATGTCCCTCTTCCAGTCCGCACTTGATTTCCTGGCCGGGCCCGGTTCGTCCGGGGGGGCCGGTCGGGACCAGAATGACTTCGTGGGACAAGTCGTGGAGCTCGGCGACATGAAGCTGAGGATTAAGAGGGTGATCGCAGAAGGTGAGCCGGAGGCTGACCCGGAGGGTCCGGAGAGCTAGCCCCTCACAGCTAGCCCTCACGGCTAGCTCACGAACCCTTCTGATAAGGGAGCTTTTTCTTGCCCTCTTGGGGGCTGGGGTCAGGGGGGGTCTCCTAAATATTGGGCCTGTTAAACCCTTTGAGACTGTACTGGTGATTAAGGGCTAGATTAATTGTATTGATTTCTGATAGCAATCACTGAACAACCGCTGGCTAGCCGACCTAGCTACGTTAGCCCGGAGAGTCTCCAGATAAACAAGATGTGGCCTATCGTTTCCCCATCTCTCGGATTAAGAGATGTTATGTTTTGTGACACAATAGTGTGCTGTGTTTACAAAGTATTTGTAAGAATAGGAGCCGATTAGTTTCACTGTTCAAAGACATGTCATGACTGTGATACAGGACGGCTCGCCGGCTTCACGGTGTCTGTTTCTGTTTTCCTCACCTACGTCTCGTTTTTGTTGTCTTATCATAGTGATGTGAAAAAGACGATACGCTTTATGGATCGGCGTGATGGGTGTGTCGTTGCTGCACCCCTGAATATGGGTACTATGGGCCAACTTAATAATGCTTATGAGTCCCAGCGATATGAGGGTTATTCGTATCTGACATCATACCTTATCTAGTTGGCCAGAACTTATGTCATGCTGTTGAGATCGACGTATGCGGTATTGATTATTTTGTTCACATGAAGCTATAAGTCGTTCTTCGTTTAAGTCATCTCCTTTTGCTAAAAGCAACCACTGCAGCAGCTGCATCGTTATGTGAGGCTGAAGTATTCAATGGAGCTGTGCTGCTGGCCCCCATTTGATCTCTCCCTTTGTGGGAAACTGAGAGGAAAACATCAACATTGGATGTACATATTTTTGAGACTTAGGCCCACCAGACATGTTTAGGGGCTATAACAAGTGGATCTGTAAAACCACTAATAACTATTGCAATTCATCAACAACAACAACAACAACAAGATCATCTTTGTAACCTAGACAACAAAGTTACACAAAAAAAAACGTAACGTTGCTTGTCCGTAGATTCCGTAGAGTGTGGCTAAGTTGTGCTTTGAAGGCTGACAGAGCAGTATTCAAGGAACTATGCCGACACAGGTCATTGATTTACTGAGTGTCTTGGAGGCACCCAAGCCTCGGCACAACGTGACCACCAGCAGTCTTTGCCACAGACTTACTACAGTAAAGAGCCAGTCCCACATTGGTGCTGAAGCACATCATTGGACTATCAACGATCCACATCCAGTACTGCTCCTGCCTTGTGAATAGAAATATTTATGGTCAACCATGTACTAATACTGATATTTAAAGTAAATTCAACACACATCGTGGTTCTTGGATAAATCTAGGTCTATGCAGCATCCCATGACTAACTGCTGAAGTGAACCACCTGTTTCAGCAGGGGGTTCACTATGAGATAAATAGAAAAAAAGTGTTTTGGACTGAGTTCTAGGAAGGAGGGGGACGTGCTATTGCATGGTTACGACAGATGGCAATTTTGTTATACTTTTTTAAAACTAGTCCTGTTATGTATGAGCGTTACTATGACGGATGCTGCTGCGAATGAAATGCGTGGCGTTATCTGAGAAGTGTCCGAGAAGCTTGTCCCTCTCTCAATGGCTCTTTATGGTCCCACGTTAACGCAACGCAACGCAACGCAAGGGGGTTGCGGACCCCTTACGTCCTTGCGGACCGTCCTTGTGTCCACCGCAAGGGCCTCAAGTGCCCCTCTCAAAAATTTTAACCTTCTGTCGAGGCGACGCAGCCGCAAGGGCTGTGATTGGTCCGCTCACTAAAACCCGACCCAGGACCATAAACGTTGACGACTACATCGATGCGACTGCGGGGTCCTTGAGTTGCGTTAACTTGGGACCATACAGACGCACACACGGCGAAGGCCCCTGTGGGCCACAGAAAGGCCTGGTGAAGGGGACAATGTAGCATTCTGTTTGATCCTTGGTCTCTTTGGTCCCTGGGATGATTAGGGCAGCCCAAAGTGGTTATGGCTCAAATCTAGGGGGGAGATCAAGGGGGTGAATTGGGGACAGGGCCAGAGAGTAGTGTTGACACCCCACCACGACTGTGGAATAGTCTTTTGAATGGGTCGTTATCGAAGCGCTTTGATTCTTTGAACTAATGTAGCCCATTCTCACGCACCTCTGGCGTCTCTTCTCCTTCACTGCGTTTACATGCTGGAGCATAATCATGTAATGAACGTATTGATTAAAATTTGGATTCATGTAAACAGGTTTATTCGATCTGCTTCGCCAAAAGGATCGTCTCAGGACCGTATTAGCGAAGTCGATACGATAGCTGGGCTTGAGCCAGTCCTAGTCGGCTATCTACCTGCATGTGTACTCGATCGTATCGTATTGACGGGAGTTTGCGTCCTGCGCATGCTCGAGAATTCCGGCCGAGGATTTCAACCGGAAGTGGAAGGAGACAACGTAATAAATAGTGGTGATGTTGCCGGAAAGATGAAACGATGCCAAACAAACAAAATGTATGCTACTGCTGCCTCGTCAAACTCCTTGTACGCCATGTTTGTTTGTATGCCGCCAGATAGTTTGTTGTAGCTTTTACGTAGCCGTGAACCGGAAGTGGCTCTAGTACCACTTGTTGAAAGGGCTACAACGCCACCTAACGTAGCAGAGTCAGCCAGGTCTCTGGCAATTTTTCGAATCTGATCCGATGCATGTATACTCAGACAAGTGACAGCCCCCCCGTCGAGTGGCAACATCGTTATATGGCTTAATCCATGATAAGTCGATCTGGTCCGACAATGTAACCGCAGTCCTGGTCTCTCTCCTGGCTGCTGGTACCCCAAACTTTACGACTCCTGTCATCTGAGATGTTCTGCTCTTCCCTGCTGCCCTCTTCTTTGTCCAGACAAACAGGTTGTCTCTTTGCTGACGTGCTGGCCCGCTCACAGAACACACTGGTGTAGCCATGGAGTCTGCCCCCCTCTACGGAGCTTTACTGGGTGGGATCTTAGGGCAGTGTTTAGTACTCATCGTACAATAACTCTGATGTTAGGTCAGTCCATGCAAATATTCTGATGCAGTATTGGCAAGAAGGGGGGATTAGGTTCAGGATATTCTATAGATCTTATTAAATTAAGTTGCATTATTTATGCCTAGATTAAGATGTAACTTAAGTCATGAGAAATTTATTAAGACTATAACAATGCCACTTTTTGGGCCTATAATTGGCAAAGTAGAGTTTTGAACTGTTTTGCAAAACCAATCAAAAACCCTTAGGCGGCCCTTAATGTTGGGCTGGTGACATGCAGAAGTTGTGAGTGTGCTTGTTAACACTGTCGGGCCAGAGTGTCTGACTTTACCTGTGTACAATGTTTTTTTTAGCAAATCCTTAATTTCACCGATCTCGTGGACTGAGCGCCCAAACAAAGAACCGACTAATGTCACACGTCCATGTTCATGTTTCAAATCTGCGTGTTAGTGATTCTCCTATCTCCAGTTTGTTTCACCCCGGGGGTGAATGGGGCAGAGCATCATTTCCGGTAAGGAGTCATTTCCTGTCTAATGGGAGCGCCGCTCAAATCACAAACTTGCATTTAGACATCCTCAGATGCTTGGTAAGCAGAATGATCTCCGGTATTCTGGTACGGCGAGAGAATATCCTTCCTCTGACTGGCAGAGCAAAAGTCGTTTTTTAATTACAAGGTGAAGGGTTGAAAGTTCTTGGAGTCGTCTGTTGCTGTGCCTCTATCCTCCCTGTTTTCATCAACATTTTTATTTGGCGTCAACAGCGAAAATTCAAACAAAACTGTTATTATTGCAAACATTTTTTATACCTTAGTTTGTACTGCTCTATTGTTTGAAGCTGTGTCAGCTTGTGTATGTGCTGTTTAAAAGTTCTCTACTTGAGGCAAGTGTGAACGAATTTGTCTGGCAGACTGGAGCATTTTTACATCAGGAGGTTCGACCCTGAGGGTGATTCAGACTTGATGCTTTATATGCAGACATCGGTTCGATTCGGTTCGAAGAAACGACGAAGATGAAAGGCATTGTGAACGACTGTGTTACCGGAGAAAGAGAGCGTTTAACCTGCATCAACGGCAGGGAAGGATCTGGAAAGGCCGGGACCCTATAATGTTCAGCTGTTATCATTATTATTATTATTATTATTATTATTTTTATTCTGCCACGTGTGACTTGAATAATAATAATTAAAAACGCATTTTCTATATACGTATGCAGCTGTGATATATAGATATTTTAATATCATTCAGTGAACAAAAGGCAACAGCATTTGGCCTTTGGCATTTAGGCATTTGCAATGACATGCAAATGCAGACCGAAACGTAATCAACACCCCCGGTCACTCCGGATGTTGGAGGGTGGACGTTTTACGTTTTAGTGCAGTATTTAGTTCAATATTTTCATTTTGATGAAATCCCTCCATTTGATAGAGATCCTTAATCTCAGCTCCGGATTTCCTCAGTAACATTTCTTTTGAATACACAGTTACATAACAGTTGCCGAAAGCTATGGTATAACTGATGAATTTGTTGATAAACGCATTTGCTGATGAAACTTTTTGCTCGCAATAAAGAGAGGTGTTCATTGTGAGGCTGTGTGACATATGTAGCTGTTGATCAAGGCTATCTTTAAATGGACCTATCCACCATATATATTCCAGGCTAAACAATGCACGCCGCCATGACGACCAGTCTGGGTTCCTATTTCCTGGTAGCTGGTAGTACTTTAGTTAGAGGATGAGTTGGGGCTCCTCTTGCCACTAGCGGTGGAAATGTGCTAGCCGCTATGTAAACAGCACTCGACCGGAAATGGAAAACCGGCAGGCCACTATGAATCATGGGAACCTTATCTGACCTAAGGTGGATAGGAGGGTTTGTCTGCGAGCGTTAAAGGTGCTGTTGGTATGATCGAAGAGCTATAATCTATTTGTCATTAGTTAAAAATGTGTCAGCTTTTAGTGAGTGCTCTGAGAATATCTACCCTGATGGATTTCCACCATGATGAGTCAGTACGATCTGCCTGTACTACCTGAATTTCGTGTGTCCAATGGCATGGCCCAACGTCCGCTGCGAGACGTACTCTTTAGCATAACGTTATCCGAAGTTTTTCTTTCGACCCCCTCCCCTTTCGACGCATCGGGCCCCCTGCCCCACGTGAGCCTACCCACAGAGAAGTGAATGGAAGGCGAGGGCCCTTTCTGGAGGCCAGGCTTTGGGCATGGGGCCGGACCCTGAGACATGTGGGCCCACCTGTGTTATGTGAGTGTTCATCACTCTTCCTCTCCCTCCTGTTTGACCCAGGCGGATTCGCCTTCGTTTATGAAGCCCAGGACATCAGCAACGGGAAAGACTACGCCCTCAAGGTGAGTCGCTGCCCCACGTTTCCCAGCTGTTTTCATATATTTTTACTAACTTACTAACTCCAAGTGTATGATGTTGATGGCTAGTGTATTCACTCACTGACCTTATCATTAGTATAAGCTTCCAGTCCAACTGTAAACTGTTATTCTCTTTCAGCAGAATTGGTTCTGTTCGCTTGTGAATGTTTGTTTATAGTCTGATTAATGTTCATATACATAATACAAATGATTGTGTTTGTGTGTTATTTTCTCTCGTATGACAACAGAGGCTGTTGTCCAATGAGGAAGAGAAGAACAAGGATATCATCCAGGAAGTGTGCTTCATGGTATCCTTTACTGTTGATCGGCTGCTATTAGGTGTTGCTTCCTTAGATCCAGACCAAGCCCTTTGTAAGCAGTGTTTTCCACCGACAGTACCAGCTCAACTCACCACTACTTGGCATGGCACGACTTGGTTTAGTACCAGGCAAGTCGTATTTCCATCTAGAAAGTACCTCTTCAACGTGAGCGGGTCATCATAGCACGCATGCACGAAACTGCAGCACATACGTGACACATTAACAGACAGGGTAACGCACAGCAGCATCCACACCTCTGTCACGGTCCAGGGTGGGTTCTTGCTCCCTGATCCTGCAGTGTTCAATAATCAATCATTATTGTTGACTGAACGCTGATGCAAGTATTTAAAGATGCCAGGTGTCGGGTGTCAGGCTGGGACGTCGTGCTCTTCATTATTCGTCCAGTGGCGTCACTCTGGCCAATCAGTGGCCAGCAGCCTGTTTACGTCACACAAAAGTATCAAATCAGCTCTCTTGGAACCTCAACAGAGGTGAGACTAAAGAAGTTCTAGGTACCACATTTTGGCGATCGAAATGCAATAAAAGGCGGGTCTAGTTGAGTTGAGCTGGCACTGTTGGTGGAAAAGGGGCAAAAAGGTCCCACACAGAAAAGGTTGCTGTTGTTCTTATCAGCAGCATTAGTGGTATTGCAGTATCCTTGTCTTGTGTGCTCCTTTACGTGTGGTTGTGTAGAAAAAGCTGTCAGGTCACCCCAACGTGGTCCAGTTCTGCTCAGCAGCCTCCATCAGCAAGGAGGAGTCTGACACGGGCCAGGCAGAGTTCCTCATTCTCACCGAGCTCTGTAAAGGTATGCCTCCAGAACCTTCGTCCAGCTAATAAACTTCAGCGCGTTGGCTAAATCTTCAAAAAGTTTTTTATTTTTTTAAATTTTTTTACAAAACTTGCTTATTGGTTCAACCCCACCGTTCCGGTATTGCCGTCAGCAGCCCCCGTCAGCCACAGCGGTTTGCCATGAGTTGTCCTGTCAGCTTCCTCCCTGTGCAACGTAGACTTCCTGTCCTACTTCCTGTTGAAGGACACCCGGCTGGTCAATAACAAAAAAAAGTGTGACTTCCTCTCACTAGAACCAGTGCATAAACGTTCAAAGAGTGTTGACCGATGTATACTATAAATAGAGTAGCAAAGGTAAAAGGATGGCTCTATCAACCGGCTTGTCTGCCTGTCCATCAGTCATGGATCGGGGGTATATTCTTTGCTTGCTCCTTCAGGTCAGCTGGTGGACTTTGTGAAGAGGGTGGAGCAGCGAGCGGCCATGTCCTGTGACACGGTGCTGAAGATCTTCTACCAGACCTGCCGCGGCGTGCAGCACATGCACAAACAGAAGCCCACCATCATACACAGAGACCTCAAGGTGGGAGGCCCCACCGGCGGAGGCCCACCGCGGGTCGGGGGCTGGCCTGGGGGGGCTGGCCTGGGGGGGCTGGCCTGGGGGGGCTGGCCCGGGGAGTCCGGCGCCCTGGTCCAGCCGGGTCACCTACACGCTCTCGCCTTCTGGTTATCTCGGAACTCCAGCCCCGTTAAAAGCCTCTCCTGAAATAGACTAAGTAACAATGTTTAAAGATGGGCCGATGTTTGCGCGGTAGGCTATTCTCAGAGGACGATACATTAGTGCTTTACTTCCAACCGGATTCGGCGAGAGCGAGGAGCATCACTTAGGTATTTAATAGGGTTCGCTGGGGGCTTTTGAACAAAGTGAGGCAGCGTGCATTTGTGGGAATCAATCGCTGCTCGGCGAGGACCAGACTGCTGCTGATTGTAACCTTATATCTGGACGGTTTGTGGGTCGACCATTCGATCACAATGCGTCTTCTGAAATCATTTATGGGATGAAATGAATTGAAACCACAGGACGAGACATGGGTGGTGTCGGTTCCCACAATGCGGACATGAAAGCGCTGATTGGTTTCCCCAGTTGGGAAGCGTCAGGTTGTGTTGGTCCGGTCTGACCCAGTTTCAACCTGCCCCTCTTGCTATCGGAGACAGTGGCAGATCGGAGGCAGTGAGAGAGAGCTCTTCCTGTGTTTCGAAGCTGATCTAGCATTGTTTGGGGCAGGGGTTGTCATGGCAACGGTGGCTTTCAAACCAAGCCAAAGGAAAAGGAGGGGGGGGGGTTTGTAAACATCCACAGCTTCAGCCTGGCACCACCTGGGCTGAGTCATGAGCGGTGTGTGTGTGGTTGATTCTACAGCACTGCGTTTGCTCAGGGACCCTCAGGAGCACTCTCGTATCAGTGATGACCGCACTCCGAATGTTATGCCCTCGAAGAAGCAGGAGAAAACTTGCCAAAGGAAAATAATACAATCTTAAGAAGGGCTCTGTGAGAGAGACTGCCGTCCTGAGAATGGCCTGGGATGTAACAACAGCGGTGGCATTCGGTATCAATTACACTCACCATCGCTACTGCTGTGAATGTAACCGATGAGAAGTGTGGCTCACTGTAACGGATGCCAGTCTTTAGCCCTCCATGTATGGGTGTAAAGGCAATGATGTGATTGATCGGGAGGCGTTGCTATGACAACAAAGCACTACCCTTTCTTTAAGCAACCAGGATCTTTTTGTCAACAAATTGTTTGGCCAACAAATTGAAGAGGGGCGTTTGTTGTTCTCGCATTGACTGGTGGGGGGGGTGCTGTCGTGTGTGTGTGTTGTTCACAGATCGAGAACTTGTTGATTAGTAACCAGGGCACCGTCAAGCTGTGTGACTTTGGCAGCGCAACCACCCTGGCTCATTACCCCGACTACAGCTGGTCAGCACAGAAGAGGTCCATGGTGGAGGACGAGGTACACTCACCCACTCACCCACTCACTCACTCACTCACTCACTCACTCAGTCACTCACTCACTCACTCACTCACTCACTCACTCACTCACTCACTC
>JAOPJL010000141.1:19267196-19279695 GCA_027123545.1 Trisopterus esmarkii | reverse complement strand
TCCCTCTCTCACTCTCCTCTCTCTCCCCCCCTCCCCCTCCTTCTCTCCCTCCCTCTCCCTCGCCCCCTCTTTCTCTCTCTCTCCCCCTCTTTCTCTCCCCCCCCCCCCCCCTCCCCCTCTCAGTGGAGGCCTTTGAGGAGGTGTGTGACAGCCTGTGCGTCCCCCAGTACAACGCCGACGGCGAGGAGCGCGTCATCCTGTTCCTGAAGATGGCCCCCGGCGAGGCCTTCTGCCCCGCCCTCCAGCAGCGCATCAGGGGCCACATCCGGAGGGCCCTGTCCGCCCGCCACGTCCCCGCCCTGCTCCTGGAGACCAGGGACATACCGGTAGGACACCTCTGGGGGTACCAGGAGCTCTCTGAAGGGCCCCGCGTTTGAGCCGGGGGCCCCGTCCACTGTCATTTAAAGGTCCCATGACATGCCACCAGATGGTGGCGTGTGATTGGCCGTTACAAACCGTTTTGGAAATCTGCCCCTTATGACATCACAGGTGTGTGTCCACCAAGATGTGTGAGGGATAGATGAGCAGCGTTTGGTACAGTCCACTGGGTTGGCGGGTGGACGGATCAATCCAGCTTGTAACGGCAAATCTCACCACACCCGGGGGCTGTCATGGGACCTTTAAGAAATGCTTTTGATTGGTCCACTTCGGGGACATGCTGTGTTTCTTTGTTTTTTTGGGGCAGGGCTTTATTGGCCAGGCTTTACCTGCTGATTTGGGGGGGGGGGGGTGTGGCCAGAATGTTTGATTGACATTGACATGTCCCCTAATGGGTAATAATGGGTTAATAATATGTTTAACTCAAAAGAGTCCATATTTACATCTTATCCTACTTTATTTTTTGTTTATGTTTTGACTTTAGTTCGAAATTGAATCAATCTAAAGCAAAACGATGTCAGTATGATTCCATCACTCTTCATGAGGAACAGGTTGTTTTATGGTTCCTCTGATACATCGGGGATCAATTGCTTTAGTCTGTCTGGCTGGATTTGGCCTGGCGATTACTTACTACTTTTCTGCTTCACGACTTGGGTTAGTTGTGATATCTCTTTGTGATATCTTAATTGCCTGATTTAACTTTTTATCCTGTAGCCATCTTTAAGTAAACAAAGCCCTTCCATTCATTTGTAGCAAAGAGCAAATTTCCTTTTGTAGTGTTTCCTCATAAAAGAATTGTTGTATTGTGTGATGATGACTGGACTGTGGTCTGGCTCACAGGGTAGTCTTAACTGAAGCACATATTTTGGCGATTGAAACGCAAAAGAAAGGCGGGCCGAGTCAAGGCGAATCGAGGCGGTACTGTGGGTGGGAAAGGGACAAAGTGGAGCAGAGCGGGTCTGAGCAGAGTCCTGACTGTATCCCTCCGTCCGCAGTACACCCTGAGCGGGAAGAAGGTGGAGGTGGCGGTGAAGCAGGTGCTGGCCGGCCGAGAGGTCACCCAGAGGGGGGCCTTCTCCAACCCCGACTCCCTGGACCTCTTCAAGAACATTCCAGAGCTGCAGAACTACTGAAAGAGGAGGAGGAGGCAGGGGTCCACCGGTCCGGACCGGACCCCCGCAACCCCGGACCACAGACGCAGACGGGAACCTGGGACTGGGGTTTCAATTCCAAAGGGAATTATTTTTTATTTCTACACTGGGAGAGACTTTTATTTGTTGACTGGATCTACTGAGGCATACCCAACAACAACAAAAAAATTATACATATTTTTATGTGATATGTTTGAAATAATTATGCATTCAATGTGTGGATCAGGTGGAAAGTTTTATGTTACTTGGTCTACAGCTCGCTGGCTGACCGTGCTTGTGATCAACATGAAGAAAAGATAATGGATATCTATTGAGCTTCTATTGTGTAAACCATACAAACCAGTGGAGCCCCAGTGCCCCCCCCCCCCTCTCTCCCCCTTTGTAATGGGACCAACAACAACTTACTGTGTAAGGTACACACACATGTCTGAAAGCCGTTGATAAGCCTGAGCTCCCGCTGGTAATACAATGTTGTGGTGAGTTAGTTTTAATTTAGTCATTGTAGATTGTGCTACTAATTATTCTATCTCACTAAGTACTTCTGGTTTGTCCAAAACAGAACATTGTTCTTGTTAGTTTTAAGTGCGTCATGGTCTTGGTACTCAATTTAGATGTAGAGCCATACATGTGTATATATGTGAACTTCAAAGCTACATATGTATTGTAACCGGAAGGTTGCTAGTTCAATCCCCGGCTCCTCCTAGCTGAGTGTGGAGGTGTCTCTGAGTGAGACGCCCCACCCTGACTGCTCCTGACCGGCTGGCTGTCGCCCTGCGTGGTGGACTCCGCCGTCGGTGTGTGAACGTTTGTATGAATGGTCGCTTTGGACAAAAGCTTCTGCCGAATGCCCTGAATATAAATATAAAACCTACATGCTGTTTCTGTGTGAATATTATGCCAACCCTTAGGAGGGAACAATTTGAGTGGTAACACAAAATACGTGGGGCCACTGATTTAGATTCCAGTGTCATGTAAACATCTTGTTTTTTTGCCTAGCCTGTGTTTCGGTCTGGTATTCACTTAAAATGTTCTGATTTTATTGTTGTTAAGGATGCATCGACTGTGTGGCCAATAACGGTAGCTTATGTCATTTGTCAGCCGCTGGTGATACAAAGCGGAGTGTTCTTGCAGCATATGATTAATCTGCTTTACATTTGGATATCTTCTGGATATCAAAGGGCGCCGGCTCCCTTTGCTGTTCATCACCACCGCGAGCATGTCCGCAGTCAAGCCTTCTGACATCACTGTGAAGCTTCGTTGTTAAGTTTCTTAGAAAAACATGAAATAATCGCAAGAAGAATTGTGAAGAAGCTGAAGTTATGTTGCATTTTTTTTCTATAAAGGGCTCAGCGCCATTCGTCATCTCAAAAATCAAACGTTGCGGGCTGTCAATTGTCAGGGTTGTCAATTGTCAGCTCCACGTCCTTCCGGTCACATGGGCTCGGCCAGTACAATAGAAGACGCATGGCAGGACAAAGGGGTGTACCATGATTACCAGGGCTCTGCTGCGTGCCTCCGGCGCGAATGCGTCTGCGTGGGGGACCACTGGCAGCGAGGACACGGCGGCGGCGGCGGAGGAGGAGGAGGAGGAGGGGAGCGAGAAGCCACTCACTCTGACGGACGTCACCGCTTTATAAATGCACTCGTCAGTGGGAGAACTTCCTGTAACCTTTCTGAAGTGTGAACGCTCGCTTCTGACGCTCAGCCAATATCCGTCGCTTGCCGCTCAGGGCGACGTAAATAGTCCAAAAAAACATCCCAACATTTCCTCCCAGTGTTTTTATATCAGATCTTTTTATTTTTCCTAACCTTCAGTCCACCCAGTGCTTCTGTTGCCAGTTTTGACGAAAAAATAACTTTTCCAAAAGGAGAAAAACAACCACTTTTTGACACCCTGTCAGATGGTACACTGACAGATGGAGAGGGAGATATGGAGAGTGAGAAGGTGGGGATTGAGCAGGAGGGATGTAGATACAGAGCAAGGAAACGGTTAGCTTTTAAAGACCTCCATCTTGATGCATTAATCTTAGAGAGATCACCGTGGGACAATGTAAAGCATATAGGCCTAACATTACGTTCTCTGCTGGTTTGAGGAACCCACCCACTTCCCCTTCTCTGTTTCTCCCCCCCCCCCCCCCCCCATAACGCACAGCCCAGGTGAGCTACTGCTGGCCCGTCTGCCACCCCCACCAACACATTAAAGAGATTGATTGTGTGTATATAGATATTGGGCCCTGAGGAGACTTAAAGCCGTTAAGCTGCTGGTGTCAACATGGATGTCCTGCTGTGTCTGGTGAAGTATTCAATCGTGACATGAAAGGGGACCAAGTGATGTAATCCCTGGAAAAATTCAAAATGGATTCTCCATTTAGCGTGATGAAAGGAGGTGACTCACGCCACCGCGGGAGGGAGAGGGTGTTTTGTTTATCCTGCAGAGCTTCTAGTTATTGGAGGTGAATGAATGGGACAGGCTTTGTTCAGTGGTGACCAAAGGACCTCCTTCTCACACACACGTTCTGTATTTGTATCTGTATTTGTATTTGTAATACGATCGTCTTTATTTTGAGATTTTTTTCGTCAGGGCGGTTGATGGAACAAATAGGAACACTTTACATTTCAAACATTTTGTTTCAGTCAGAAACTTTTTTTTGTGAATTTTGTATTAGTATGGAAGGCTCAGCTCATAACAGAACGTTCCTTTCTCTGGGCGCAGTCACATGCGTACCTCAAACATGTTCTGTGTGTTTATCCTGCACTAGTAGCATACCGCCTCAGAGAGACGCCCCATTCTGTCCAATATTTCACTCAATTATGAAATAAAAAGTGAGTCTAACAAGCCACCCGCTTTGTGTTTCCGCACTGTAACCGTGGTAACATTACCCACCGGGTGAAGGCCCCGCACTCGCCCTTCGTCATCTGCATTCAAGATGCATTCAAAGGCCACTTTTTGGCGTCAACCAGCCCCATGCATACCCCCCTCTTCCTCACCGCAGTGTTGGAAGCAGAGCTCCGAAATCCTTCTGCGGGCAAATTAATAAATCCCATTTATTTCCCGTGCTCATTCGCTCGTGTTATGGCGACAGACACATGACGCAAAAAATATTAAAAATAATCCAAGGGAAGGGGATTTCTCAGTGTAGGCTCCACGCTCGCTTCAAGTGGCTAAAGAGGAGTTGAGCAGATGGGCAAATTGCCCTGATGTATATTCTACTACATGCCGCTACTCTACGCTGCTAAACCGCCCAGGAATTATATTATCCTCAGAGACGTTTGAAATGCCGCTGTTGCTATACCCTATTAGGTACGACGACTGGAAGAGTCAGCGGGCCGTGAAGCCCATAAGAGAGGAGAGGGGAAGGGAGTTTCATCCATTTCGTTTATTGTATCTATATTTATTTATCGAGTGTGACACAAGGGTGTAAGTCCTGAGACGGTGGGAATCGGTTTTACTCCTTTCAAAGCAGCGTGATTCTACACCTGGAAGCTGCCCAATACAATTACATTTTTGTTACTGCTGCTATTAAACACTGTGTACAAGGGAATACACGCTCACCATGATGACCAGATGACTCGCAATTGGGTGTGCCAGATTATATAAAAACGCTTGACAGCCATCTTGGTCATTGGTTCGAGCTCCACCCTTGTACGATTGCATTCCGGAGACCCTTGGTGGACGCTCTGTGCAGTATTTCATGTTGATGGGTGAAATACTCTCAGAAGGGCTCCTGTTTATGTCAGATCCCATAGCAATCCATTGTACTGCAATCATTCATATCTTCACCACATTTGGCACACCTCTTCCACAGGGGAACATGTACATCTTTAAAGTGAGCGTTTATAACCCAGTGGGCTTTTTTAGTTAAACTGTTCGACCGCCAGGTGTGCCTGTGATTAGTCACAGGCTGATTCCAATCAGCCCGCCCCGTTCCTTAGTGACATCACATGTGGGAGTGTCTACTTAGAGAAGTCTACCAGTGGCTACAGTCCACTTGTGAAGGCTGGTAGACTGATCTATACAGCATACATCTGGGTGACCTCCCAATTGGGATGTCACTAATGGCAGGTTTCCACCGGTGGGCGGGTTATCTCTCAGTGCTCCTCCGTTGGGGTACTAAGCGGTCTGAAAAGGGGCCAACAGGTTTGAGCTACACACTTCGTCCGTTGATTGGTCAACAGAATCGTCACTTCCGTGCGACAATATCAAACAAACACAGTACCCGCGAGTTATTTCTGGACAACGGTGAAAGCTTTGTTTATTTGGGAAAATCCCATCATTCTTGGACGTCCTTCATTGTTGCTCTTTGTTTATTGTGTCGCGTTCCTCTTTTTCCTTGGATTAATTAGCAGGCTACACTGTGTCTGGCTGCTACGAGGTCACGATGCTTACGTAGCTGCCGCGGCTACTGCTATCCGGCTTAAATCCCGCCCTACCATAAGGGTTAGTTACTGGCGGCGTTGGTAACACGAGCTGTAACGGAGCTGCACCTAAGCACCTACACTAGCGGACCTAATCGTACTGGGCCTAACCGCACCCGCCAGTGGAAACGCGCCACAAGGGGCAGGGCAGAGCTAATAACAGCATGGAATCACTCATCCCGCTAACACCTGGTGGCCGAATAGGGTCCCTACACTCTTATGACCTTTTGTATGTTACCTATCATTAGTGTGGCAGTGTGTGTTGATGATGCTGGGCTCTCACGTTTTGAAGAAAGGCAAGAGTGACATCTTACCGAAGTAGAGAACAGGAAAAATATTTAGTTTGGAAGCCTCCATCTGAAAATCTTTACAATAAATAGTACTTTGGGGAAAGGTTGTTTTAATTCTAGAAATGCTTAGGATGGTGCCTCAATGTAACCTTTAACCCAACTTTAGCATAAAAAAGGAAGGAGATATGCGACAACCTGATTGAAATCAACGCGACAAGAACGCATGAATCGAAAGAGCGCTTTTGTAATCCATTTTCGGAAAAAAATTTGTTTCACGCTAGAAACTTATGTCAGCAATACTTGCCACCGCACACTGACGACTAGGAAAAGTGGAATCTAATTAATTTTAAACAGTGCTGTCTTTTCCTATGTTCAAAAGGAAGCACCTTTTCATCTCTCCTTGACCCGATGACTTATCCACCAAGGTTAAGGAAAGGTGGCGTAAAGGTTGGAAATTTCCGAATTGGGCCCGGCTTTTAACTTCCCCATCCTGCGTTCTTTGTCCCGAGGAGCCCAGTGAAAGTCAAACAACGGTAACGACGACATCGCTTTCCTGAAAAGTTAAGAAAATTAATATCGGAAACGCCCGGAGCGGATGTACTAAAGCCAAAACACGCCCGCACACGCTCCGTCCACACTGAAGAGAGTGGCTGCTATCGAAGAAAGCACTAAGAAAGATACATGGGACCCTAAGGCAAGGATTTTATTATTATATTATAAATATTTAAAATGTTAATACTGTTGTTATGCTAATCGCATGTTTAAGCCAAATATATGATTCATGAGGTATGATTCATATTCAAAAAATATGAAGTCATTCTCTTTGGTTCACTGTTAGTTTTTTTTGGTTGAATATGCAGTACTGCTAAACCTTCACACAGATATGGTTGGTTTTTTATCAGTGGCCTTGATCTCGGCCACGTTTACCATTGTTCAAGAAACCGTTTCTAGGTGTTGGGCTGTTCTAAACCAAAGGACACTATGGAAGGCCCCTCTGAGTCTTTTTATAAGTTAATTATTAAAGCTTTTCTGAAGACTCAAACCATTCTGAAGATTCTGAATTGTATAGTTTAACAATGTGGGTCAGTCCCATCATGTGTAGTGTGATATCCAGTCCTGAAATGAAAAACAGAAAACAGGCATGGACCATCATCGTTTCTACCACTCTCTGCTGAGTGGTCTTCCCCACCACGCTCTTCTTGTTGATTGGTCTTTCCTACCACTCTCTCCTTGCTGATTGGTCTTTCAGGAGATTGTACAGCAATTTCTGTGTTCTTTGTATCTGGAATTGCAGAGGGGATGTGCTACTGTTTCTGCTTCGTCGCAGACGTCTCGGAATCACTTTGCCGTGCCGCCCAAAGTACTGCTGCTAAGTGTCCTGGATCATTTCACGGACCATGAAGTGCTTTTGAGGACTACCAGCCACGTTGCTACTGGCTGAAATCAAGTTGGCTGGGTTTTCTGGGTAACCAGCCTTTACTGCGAGAAGCCACAGCTTACAGATTTCAATTTCCCACCGTATGTAATATTCCCACAGGAACTCCTCATGCATGCATAGGCAAGTAAAAGTCTGATTGGTGCAAAAGGTCTCTTTTATGGACGATGTAGCCTTGAAGAAGTGAAGCCCCCCCCCCCCCCTTGACCTATTTTAGCTGTTTCACCCACTCCTGAATGATCTTGCTGGCTGCAATGTCCAATGCATGTTATCAGTTTCTGTTAAGAATTCTGAATGGTACTTTTTAAAAAAGGTTTAAGTAGGTTTAAGTCATGGGACGTGATATTTGTATGCATTACAATATGCACCTGGAGCCATAACATTATCCCCTCTGGGTTAACCTCGGTTTGGAGATGATAACAGGACGGTCATGGTGGCTCGATTCCCTTTCTAAAATCTTCTTCTTCCAATGGGCTTTCCCCCTGTGTTGTTGTTCGTGGGGCTGCCCGTATCGCTGCTCACAGCCCAGCAAAGGAAGGTGGTCATTACAATCACAATGGTACTGTGGTAACTTCTTTATTTTACCCTTTTTTTCTTCTTTGTAACATAATTTATTCCAGATATAAACACGTAGGCCTAAATTGATTCATGTCTGCATTATATGGAATAAGTGTTCAGTTGCTCTGTGGCCCTGCTCTGACTCCTGGAATCTTTGAAGAGATTTAAAGATAGAAGTTGTGCTCTCAAGTTGAGAGCACCATCAGACTGGAATAATGAGGCTAATTCATTCAGATCTATGACTGCGTTTCAAGAGTGCAAGACTTCTTTGCTTGTTCACCATAAATATACTTGTTTTCATTGTATATACCTTCACTTCTAGTTTATAACTCTGTACTTTGACATTTTACTTGGTCTGTTTGTTTATTTCGTTTCTTGTCAATTCTTTGTATAGATGACCCTTGTAACAGATGGGTTAGGGCCCCCCTCAAAAATGACATGCTGCATCTCAAGGGGTTCAACTTTGAAATAAACAAATACAATTTACATCAGCATGCTAATGCTAACCGGTAACAGGTATGTACTGGACCATCACTGAACCGATCACTGAAACTACAAAGAAGTGGTCTCACTTCAGTTGTCGACCCCAGGAAGGAGGGGAAAAAATAACTAACCCTTAAAGAAAAAGGTTAAAAGCCAGCTGTCTACTTGGATGTCTGTCTACATGGGTTTGTAGCTGCATCCTGCCCAGGTTGGAGTTGATCACCCGGGGGGTTTGGTTCTAGGGTAATTCTGTCTCGTCAATATTAATTATGTATTGTTTACTTTAATGAGTGATATGAGTGATACAATGTTGTGTGTTTCAATTGTTACATTTATTTTTTTTGCAAATTAGTTTGTATTAGTGCTTGCCTATTGATTGTTTTATATCTACATATACACATGCAGACCTCCTAAACCAAAACCGGTCCAAGCCGGTTTCCCAAAAAGAGTTGGACTTATAACAATAAAAAAAAAATAACTTTTTTAAATCGTCTTCAAGGCCACGACATAATGGTTCTCAAGTTTTACCTCAGTCTCCTCCTCTGGCCACCTTCCTCCCCTTCCTCTCCTTCCTCCCCTTCCTACCCTTCCTCCTCTTCCTCTCCCTCCTCTCCTTCCTCCCCTTCCTCTCCTTCCTCCCCTTCCTCCTCTTCCTCTCCCTCCTCTCCTTCCTCCCCTTCCTCCCCTTCCTCTCCTTCCTCTTCCTCCCTCCCCTTCCTCCCTTCCTCTCCCTCCTCCCCTTCCTTTCCTTCCTCTCCCTTCCTCCCCTTCCTCCCCTTCCTCCCCTTCCTGGCTGCTGATGACCTGGGGACTGTGATTGGCTGTGATGGTCATTGGTCTTCCAATGGAGAGGGTCGGCACAAGTTATTTATGCAAAGGAGCTGTCTGGGTGTGACATCAGACACATGGGAGCTTGTTTGTCGATAATGGTTCCCAAGGTGTCTGTTTACTGAGTTGTTGTACTGCTGGGATCCAGAATGACAGCCTGAAGGCAAGCTACCCCATCCCTCAACCCATCTCCCACCACTAGCAACAGCTAAAGAGCACCAAAACAGTTTGTTCTGCGGCAACTCTAAATAAAGTCTGTTTGCAGTGGCTTACTCGCAATCCCCCCAATGTTACTTTAAATTGTTTCATTCATTTATATATGTATTCAGTTTGAATGATTTGAAATGCATGCCTTATGTATTTCTTTTTAGAATTCTCTTGCTCTCTGACTCTCTCCTCCATTATGGTCAACATAATCAGCTTGCCTCTCACTTTTATACTCTAATTACTTTCCTTTTACCTGATGCATGTTGAAGTATATTGCATTTGAACTCTGAGGTAAAGACAGACTTACTAAGGAATATTCAATATCGTTACCTTTTGACCCCTGACCTCTGTTTGAGTGAAAATAGATTGTTGAAAGGGCTTGAAATAAACTGTATTTTTAGAAATGTCATTTAATTTAGAAATATTTTAAATAAATCAATCAATAAATCAAAAGGTTAATATTCTAGTTTACTCTGACTGGTTCGTCCAGATTGCCTACCCTAGCATAACATCTTCTATAGCGTGACTCCACCTATCTTATACATTCATATAATCTGTATTCACGAGGCATCAAAGTAAAGGTTAGAAGATGGTTAACTAACTAGCACTCCTCTGTCTTCCAGGTGGGAGCCTTTACTTTAAAGCCTTGATATAATGCTAGATTATGATGCAGTGTCCCCTCAATACAATGAATAGAAACCAGATATACAACATATCTACGACTTAGCCAATCAGCTCCCTCTGTGCTGGTCATGTTCTGATGACTGAGCTTACTTGTTCGCATCTTCCAATACTGTTATAGACATTTTTTTATTTTTTGGATACAAAAATACCCCCAAAAAAATGCATATCAATGGATGTACTTTGATGTAATGCAAACGAGAACCGTGAAAATGATTTGCCTTCTTTAGGGCTTTAGCAATTCATTTCACACAGCAGGCTTGGGGGGTATGGAGACAATTAGCCTTGATCTCAATTGTGCCGCTGTATCTTGAATGTGTTGCATTCAATGAATACAGCTATAATTCAGAATATCACCCTGGTTTCCCTCCAATTCCCTCCAATTATTAACATTATTAATTAGATCAATTAGGTCCATTGCGGCTTTACCCACTGAACAGAGCAGCTGCTGTTCTTTCATCTGGCCCCAGCATGAGGCCGCTGCTCCGTGCTCACCGACAAAGGTTTTGAACCCTCCCCATTAGTCTATAGCGCTTAATGCTAAAGCTCCAGATGTTTCCCTCCAACTCCATGGTACACATTGTTCCAACTGTCAATTTGCTTAAAGGGCAACACCAGCCTGGGTTGATTAAAGCATCTTAACTGTTCACTCTGGCTTCACTCAGGCATCTGTTACAATATCGTTTGTTAAATGACTTCACTGTACCGATTCGGCCGCAGAGCATTTGACGCAAGCAATCGCAAAATAGTGCCTTGGTCTTTTGGGGTCCACCCCGTGTTGTGTCAGAAGGGTGTTTGTTGACTTAAAAACAGTGAATTGTGATACAAGTACTTCTCAGAATGTTTTATGACAAGAACCACAAGTGCTACTGCTGATGTTTACGTTTGAAGCAAGGTGTGCACACACTTTGACTTCCTGTTCAGGGACCCTGGGGGCGGGACTTGGATGATAAATGCCTGAAGTAGAACCTTTACAACCAATCAGGCTTTAGTTACGACACACATCGTTTGGTGGTGACTTGACATGTCCTTTGGTTGAATTCAGAGCGTCTGCAAAAGCGAATCAGAGGGTTAGTTAAAGGTGACATATTATACCACCAGGTGTGATGGGATTAACCGTTACAAGCCGTTTTGAAAATCAGCCTCTTCTGAGATCAAAAGTGGGCGTGTCCACCTAGATGTGTGACGGATAGATGAGCAAAGTTTGCTACAGTCCACTGGGTAGAGTGATCTATCCGGCACACATCCAGACATCTAGGTGGACACGCCCACTTGTGATAGGCAGATTTTCAAAACGGCTTGTAATGGCTAATCAGAATCACACCTGGTGGTACAATAGGTCACCTTTAAAACCACAGATGAAGATTGTTTCTCCTCCACAACACTGCACAGAGGCGCTAAAGTGCGCTGATTCTTAATGGCTTCCCAATACAAGAAGGATTCATTACCAACTGAAAGGGATGATTTGATCCACAGTTCTGTGAATGTGAATTATGGTCTGCTACAGTTCAATGAGCTGCAAGTGATTCACCACAGGGGTTGAGGGACGGCCACCGCTGCCACGGTAATGGCAGATGACTGCTTGAAACCCCTTGATAATTAAAACGGCACTATTTGGTTTCAAATTAAAATGTTGGAGTTTTCTGGGACATTTTTAAGGACTAGACACACACACATGCACACTGACACACACTTACTCTTGCACACACATATGCACCAGCACTTCCCTCCACTTGACACAATGAGTGCCAGACTGCTTCCCCAGTTCAGCGTGTGCTAATGCTAAAGAAGATCAGTTCCCATGATGCAGCACTCTCCACTGTACCTGAACCATTCTCTCTCTTTCTCTATCGCTTCATTCTCCCTCTCTCTCTTTCTCTCTCTCTCTCCCCGTCTCTCTCTCCCTCTCTCTCTCTTCATACTCATTTCATTTCATTTTCCTTTATTTGTTCGAGAGGGACAGTGTACATTAATGAACATTTTAAAAGGATAAAATGTAAATGCACCCAATTATAGCCAATAGGCTAATTTCCGTTGGCAGTCCCCCTGCCGGATGGAGCATGGCAATGAGA
>JAOPJL010000141.1:18939546-18953910 GCA_027123545.1 Trisopterus esmarkii | reverse complement strand
CCTTTTGCGTCAGAAACTGAAGCAAAAGTCACTGACCGTTCGTCAGAAATCGACGCGCTCGGAGTGAGAATGTGTTGCTTGGAAGGGCAGTGGCAGGTAACACTGTTGGCTAGACAACGAGGAGCGGAGGAACAGTTTTCATTACAGGTGCACAAATCCGGCAGATGCTCCTTCTTGTGTAATCTGGGTGGTTGCGTGATTGTTGTTCAGTTTTTATGTCTGCTACTGTTTTTCCTCTTAAAGGGCTAATATGAGGGGGGCGATCTATCCCTCTCTTCCTGCTGACTACCTGGCCTAGTGGTGCTCAGCCAATAGGCAGAGAGGGGCCGGATCATAAAGTCTATTTAAATTCTGCTGGGTTGGCGTTCTCATTCTCATGCTCTCTTCTGTTGGTTTGTTTGACTGGTTTCTTTGTTTAGGGTTACCTCCAGTCAGAGCTGTTGAATACAATCTTTAGCATTTAGAATTGTACAAAAAAGTAATGTTGCCTAAACCCTTGTTATGGATGATTCAATAGTGAGGCACGCCATGGAAAGATCAGCAGAGACGTGCTGTCTTCCTGATGCTACGGTGTCTGGCAACCTGGGCATGATTCCCAGCCTCATCGTGATGCACCCCTGCGCTCGCAATGTTATCATGCCTATTGGCTGCAAGGAGGTTTCGCCCAGACCTCTGAAATGTCCAAATGGGATTTAAGCAGGCTCCTCCGTTCGCTTAATGATTGCAGCACTGCAGTATTTTTTTCCCAGGTAACACCCCTTCACTTCTTCGAACCATTGGTAGTTTTAACCAGTTTATTAGCCTTCATTCATGGATCCAGTCTTCTTGTACAATGCCCAGCAGGGTTTTAATTGACAATTTCAGCCCCTTCTGGAATTGTACTTTTATCTCAGGGATGGTGTCCATCCTAGCAGACTGGGTACAAAAACTTCTACTTGTAATACCAAATACAGTCTTACGCACTCGGTAGTTCAGACTTGGCAAGTACGTGTAAAATACATTTTTGGAATTTGCCTAAGTCAATACAAGTCACCTCCCAATGCATCCTCCATAAGATGGGCGAGGCAAATACACATCCTGGCCTTGGGAGGGTACTTGGTTAGATGCAGAATTTTGTCACGGAGGTCGAGTCCTTACATCCATTAGTAAAATGGCCTTATTTAATTAATGTGGAATCAATTATTTGATCTCTGATAAGCAATTTGTCTTCCTATACTGTTACAGACGTGGCTCTGCTCCTATGGGGCTGCTGTCAGTTGCCGTGTGACAGTTTCTTTCACTCAATTAGAGCAAAAGAGGGAGTGGAATTGCCATTATTTTCTCAACCAAATGATTTCTCCACATTTTAGTACATTGCTGTGTGGATGACGGCTGCTTTAAGCCGCCTCACCTGGCCCGAGTCAGACTGAAAGGACACAGGGGTCGGGTGAGGCTGCACACCTCCTGCGCATTGACTCATCAACATGCAACAGGTTAAACCAGCCATCACCACACACACTCAGGGAGAGATCTCCCGCATGGCAACAGCTCATCTATCATTGTCAAACAACTTTTACAATAAACAGTTTTTCCAGCATCATCGTCCCGTGTCCTTGTCTGGAGGAGCCAGGGATGAGCCATCTAGGTGGAGTGTGACAGCCACCTATGTGGGTGTAGCATGTGCATCGCTACAGATGTATTCATTTTAAATGCTCAGTCAGTGGTACTACTTAAAGTATACCGCCCTCCTGTATATTGACAGGTTTTCTTTCAGAGTTTTCTGAATTTTTGTGACTCATTATCACTAACTATGATATAATAATTGTACATGTGGATAATAATGTCCACTTATTCTTTATTTTTTTATCTTTAAAAAATATCTTTATCGATATATTGCACTTGATTGTAGGGTTATTTTAGTAGCCTTAAGGTGTGACCATTAAGGGGATACTGGGATGTAAACAACAGAATGGATTTCAAGCTGAATGTTTGAAGATGTCTAAACTATGAAAAAGTTCAGGAAAACGTGTCAAAGCCACTAAATCTTACAGAGAAGGACATAGTCTGCAGGTAAGGGCGCAATATTTTGAGAAACTGAGGTGGTGAAGATCGTTACAAGCTGGTCCTTTGTCTTGGAACGTTAAATTTCCCGGCCCTATTTTGTGACCTCCTGTTTTTCACCACGCCCTCACAGAGCTGAAGACCTCAAAGGTTACAACGGTTTGGAGGCCTACAGCCAGATGGTGTATGGATGGGTGACAGGAGCAGTATCAGCTCTTCCATGACATGTGTATTATAAGGTGTAGGTTGTGCAAAACATTACTAGAGCAACTGAACTGCTAAATTAGGCTGTAGGTTTATTTAAATATTTAATTTATTTCTAATCTTGTACCTTTTTAAGATGCAACATGAGTGTTCTTATAATTGGCATTGATAACTGTTTTTGTTTTCATTTTAATTCAGAATAGCATGCTTTATTACAGCTTAGACTGCTCTTCTGCCTAGTTAGGTTGTCAAGTCCATCACGTTGCATACAAACCTGTCTGTGTATTATGATTATTTTATTTTGTGTTGTTCTGATGAGCATGGTATACTGTGTATTGTATATTGTACACAATATAATTAACAATGATTGTTTTTTGTCAAGACACTGGGAAAAAATACGGGAAAAGGTTTACTAGACCACAGTAGAAAAAGTCCATTCCTGCCAATTGTACAAACATTGTAATTTCCGTTATCCTTGCGCATCAATAAATAACATTGTATTGTCCCCCTCCAAATACTACGTTTTGTTAATGGCTGCAATTTTTATCTGAGCCATTAGCAACCTAAAATGTTCGGAATATCAAAGCCACAGTCAGTGAGAACGGAAACACAAGGGCTATTTAGGGTATGTCCTTATTACTAACTCTTTACTAACTATGACTAACACAATAATTCCCAAATACAATTTGAATGAATACAGAACACTTTTATTTTATTTTACTTTTAGAGAAACTATATATTTCTTTAAATACTGTAGTGGAAGGACTGGCCCGAATACATAGTTTCAAGATTTTAATTAATCCTCGAACAAATATTACAATTGAAAACGTAAATGTATTAGTTTAACTTTCTGTCAGTCTTTCTGAATCTCACACTGGACGGCAGTGGTCAAGGTATGAGACCCCCCTCACCCTTTAAGAGGTATTCAAATAAGATGAATTATCACCTAATACAGAACTAACAAAGGATAATTCCATCATCCTATGTGTGGACAGGGCTACTGTCACCTCACCTGAAGCACTAATGTGAAGCATTCTGGGAATGAGGGAGTCTCTCTCTTTATTTATTCTATTTATTCAGACAAAATGTAATCTTACCTTCTACTTCTACTTCTACTATACCTTAAAATATGCATAGATTTAAAAAAAGTAATGTGCTTCAGATTTTTATAAGCCTAAGCATTCAAAAACTGAAATGAGGTTGGAACACCTACCTAACAAACTAAATTGATTCTGATATTCAACCTAACTTTTGGCAACCTGAGGTACTCCAAATGCTTTTCCCGGTCCGAATGATGGGTCCGAAGAAAACACGACAATAGTCCACCCTTTTGAGCAAGAATAATAAGGTCAGTTGCAAAAATAGTGTTGTTTATGTTCACTTCTCCAAAATGGCTTCCGGAATTGCTAGCCAGGTGATCACACTAGCCTCATTAACCCTGCAAGAAAACCTGGCCCAATTCAGACTTCTTTTGCTCATATAATTCAGATCTGGTTTTGTCAGAAAAGTGTTAACGGCACAAATCCCATGAAACCTGATTGTTTAAAAACTGATCTGACGTGACCTCAGTCTGAACAGTCATAACAGAATTCATACATCTTTACCATCACTCTTCATGCATCACAATTCAGAGCCGGTGAGTGCCTCTTGGTATCTTAGCTGTGATGGAGGTGGTCAGCAGGTCAGTAGTCAATGATATAATGTCGGATGGTGATTTATAATTATCTTTTTTTCTTTTCTTGTGACCATCACTCGCAATAGTGTTTTCTCTTGAACAGTTCTATAGCACTTTCATCAAACCTTTGCATAATGTTCAAACCACTTCCTTTGTAGGCTATCCTCAAACTATAGAAGCTGTGTGTCTTTGGAAACGTAAACATAAATAGAGTCTCACGCTAAAACGAGATCTTGAATGAACAGGATATTTGTGCTTGGAGAAAGAATTTGCTAGAGGTAGTATTCTGAAAAAACAACGAATGTCACGGACGGTAAAAATATTTGCACCGAGAGACAGATCCATTTACTAAGATCATAACTGAGAATTAGAAACTAGAGTCAACTGTTGACGCAGAGCAGGCCTCGGCTCAGAGCTTTTACGAGTTTGCTACGTTTACCTTGATTTGGTCAGGCATTAGTAGAACAGCTAATGAGCTTGGCGACACACCCCATACACACCCTCATTCACTTGAACCAGTCTAGTGGTTTCATAAAGACCGCCTTTCTTTGTCCCTCACTAGTATTTTCCCTACAGCCTTTAAGATTGCAGTAGGGAAAAGTCAAATCTAGGTGAAACGTCCTTGGTTAGTACAGGTTTATATATATATATATATATCTACCCCATAAAGGGTAGATTGAATATATATATATATATATAGATATTCAATCTACCCTTTATGGGCAAAGCTACTGAGAAAACGTTTTTAAGGAACTTAATAGCTTTCTAAATGAGAAAGGTATTTTCGAGAAATCCGGTTTTAAATCAAAGCTCAGTATTTGACACCATACTATTTGAATTAATCATCTAAAAAGATGGGTCGGTCTCTCTGGAAGAACTTTAAAATTGACCAAGGAAAGGTTGAGATTTGCTGATGGAAACAACAATTAGAAAGAACCAATCTACATTGAATCGACATCTTAATTACATAAAAAAGTGTTTTATGGAATATTAAAAGTAAAAAAAAAGACAAACTGACATTGTGCTGGCGACGTCACTTTAGATGTCACATTGGACTGTTGAGGAAGCTTCTCTGGGCAGTCCTCTTGTTAACACCTGGCTGCTGGCTCGCCAAATAAGACTCGTGGATGGCTCGCTAAATGTTCAGATCATGGTATGGTGTCCAAGTGCTTTGTCCCAAACAGACCAAGATGCAATGTTCAATCATATATTTGTGGTCTGTCACAGGATACCCCAACAATCTGCCCCATCCGGTTACATTGTTGAGGCACTACTTTATTTATGCTCTAATCATCAATACAGTACAATACAGTCATAGGCCTTCCAATCGTTACCTGTTGTCTAGGTGAAGCAATGCAAAAAGCTTCAACCATGTATTCTATTGGGCTACTGTTATTTGAAAAATCCAATCACAAACGGCCTACTCCCTCTCTAAGTGGATCAACAGGCAGGAGATGGTACATGGGAGAGATGGTAGACCGACCAGTTGCCTGTGTCGTCTGTAGAGGATGGATTGTTTGCCTGAAACATGATATCCAATCATGTACTGTATGTCCAGCACAAGTTTTGATTATGTTTGCCTCACAGTTAGACCTGAGGGGCTGTGTAGGAGGGGAGTTGGAACACAGCCTAAGCATTCACTTCTGAAGTTAAGTGCTCCATTCCTGGTGGTGAGATTGTTATACAGTGAGACTGTCAACTGACAGAACTCCCCACTCCCCACTCAGCCCGTCCATTCAAATTTCACCACCGAGCTCATGACCTGGACATTTAAGATTCAAGAGTTATAACTGCTCTCCTCTCAGTCTTTCTCTCCAAGTCTGGGAGCATGTAAACATATAATTCTGATGAGTTCAAATCAGGTAAAACACATCCCCAGACTTATTTTTGCTACTTATTGAATGTTGCACTCAGAATTCAGAATTATCGAGTGTTAGAGCGAGTTAACTCAGAATCGAAACTTGTTGATTTGCTTGTTTGTGGGCACTATTGGAGAAAGCCATTAGCCACAAAGCCATTAATCATGGCTAATTTACATCCAGACATAAATGTCAACAATTATCCTGGCATCTTAACAAACCAGCCAAATCCTTTGGAACAGATAATAGTTAATCATTGGGCATTTACTTCAAGATATTTTTCTACAGTATTACATTTAAAATGGTAAGAATAGCGTCGCGTAAATATGTCCCATTTTTGGTATGGGCAGGTTTTCAATTCAGAAAACTGCTCGCTTGAATTTATAGATCTATGAATATGCGCAGATATGTTTTTAATTCAAAACCTACCAAAGGTATCTTCATTAATGCTGAAAGCATCCCAGGGAGGAGCATAGCTAAATACTTATATAGGACAAGGCTAGTTTTGAACTCTCACGATTCCCATCTGCCTTCTTACTGAAAGCATCACATCATGACTTGATTATCTAATGTAATCCACTTTGTGTTTGACTCCAAAGCTTATTATGTATTACTCTAAATTTGATTTTGGACGCCTTTTTCTGTTTTCAGCTGTGACTGACATCTCACTTTGAAATGTCCAAATACTAACGCAGTGATAATGTTACCATAGAACAGTGGCCATTCAAATCGAATAAAATCCTTTAAAAATTAAATATAAAAGGAACGAAAAAAAACGGTTAATATTTATGAAACATTTTAGCCTGAAGCTGAACAAATTTGACCCATACACAATTGAAGGCTTAATGTGTGTTAACTGGGGAACATCTAATTTATTGATATAAGAATATCTGTATAGATGTTTTCAATTCAATAGCTAGACTTCATTGATACTAAGAGCATCTCTGACATTCTTGGATTGTCATGTCTGTCATGTGTCTTCCCATGTTGCCAATGCAGGAGATCTCCCACAGACTGTGTGCTGTGAAGGCTGACAGTGCAACAGGTGTGAGCCCCACCCAGCCCCAGTCGGTCTTTCCCCGGGCCAGGTAAGGATGCTTGAACCAGCCATCATCCACACACACTCCCACAGGATCATAAGGGGAATATGACAAAGAGTCCTATGATACCAGGGTCCTACGTTACCCAATTCTACATTCGTTCTCTCCCTATGTATCCACTAGCCTGACAGCAAGCCGAGTTAGCCAATGGGCATGAGTCTCAAACCTCTCCGTTCATTTTTTTCGTTAATGGGAGGGAGGCCAGATGCATGTGGCGGTAGCAAATGAAAAATTAGCTTGGAGATTTGTCTGGTTCTGAGGCTAATGTTCCCCAGCACATAATGGAACCTGAAAAATTGCTTCCCCAGCTTAGTATTCACCTAATATGACATGGGCTATTGGGGGAAGGTGTCAAAGGGACTCTCTGTTCCCCATCACAGCCATATGGCTCTCAGTATAATAGGCCTACACTTGAGAAACTTAGCAAATGGTTGGACTCATGGAAGTACCAAAGGTCATAGCTAACTGCTTATATAGTACAAGATTATGCTTGAATCTAACTATCACAATTCAGTGATCGGTGCTCTTAAACTGATGTATAAAGCATCATATCAGGGCTTGAGTATCTAATGTAATCCAGATTGTGTTTGACTCCCAAGTTTATTTATGTATGTATGTTTATCTTTTTATCTATATATTTATTTATGTATTACTCTATATCAGATTGTTTCATACATTCCTCTGGTAAGACCATTTGTTTATCCAGGAACACAACAAATAGTGTGGGCCCAAAGTATTTTTTTTGGAGCCAGAATCAGCCCAAAACATGAATCAAAATCCTTATATTTTAGGTATTAGGATAGAGGAGGGGGGGGAGTATTTTTTATTGTGTCATGCTGTCATACACTTTTCAAAGCTGATACCCATGGACACCTTGCATTGTACATTTTTTCCGACTGTCCACAGAGTCTCTGTACAGGGCTCCCTGGCTGATAAAACCATTTGAATACGGGGATGCTCCAAGGTTGTGTTTTATCTTCCAACAATTTTTTTCTATGTATATTTAAATGAAATGCAGATTTAGGACAGCAACTTTTGTCTCCTACAGTGTTTAATGTCCAATGTTATAAATAAGAGAGTTCCTACATTAATCACATCAACCATCTTTTAACGTGGTGTCATGGAGCGCATTGCTTATTAAAGCTAACAAGACAAAAGATATATTTCTTGAAAATAGGGGGTGGCAACCAATATGTCAGCCAGTTACAATTGAGCATCAAGCTGTAGAGATAGTAGGTAGTTCTAAACATTTAGATATTATTTTAGGCCTCATTATTCCTGAGTCTTGTGGAAAGTACAATGTCGTGCAACATCACATTCTGGTATTGAAATGAAGGAGCAAGGAGCAAGAGCAAGCTCACAAAAACAGTCAATAGTGCCTACAGGATTAAACGCAACTGAAAAATAATGTTCCAATCCCTGTAACAGTTAATATGGTTTCACCTGGATCCTGTGTCATCCCTTTTCCTGCCAGACCTCTATTACTAAACCCCCAGGGTTCTTGGGCAGTTGATCAGTTGATCAGGAAGCATTTGGGGGGGTTTGGATTAGCATTTAATGGCCTTTCCTTCATGTATCAGGCAACCAAAACATCCTCCGCAAACCCACTGCTCTGTTTGCTAATCTTACCCAGGTATCTCATCTTGCCCGTTGATAAATTTAGAGAGGGAGAAAGCATTTTGTGATAGGCTTCTTCAAACAGCGGTAACCAAATCAAAAATACAGATTTGCACCTTTTGGTATTGAATAACATAGAGATCATAACCTAGTAACGGTTGTAAGGCCTTTGATAGGACCGGCATTGTCATGTGTTCTGCAGTGTTATTGTATGTGATTAATTAACATGAATACATAAATTAATATGACTCAGAGAGTTATACAGGAAGAGAGTCAACCATATAGCAAGTTGGGGTATGCTGCGAGAGCCCACCAATATAAGACTGAACATTGCGTCTTGGGTCAAGGATCTATTTGGGACAAACTAATTGGAAACTACCCCTCGGTTTGAATCTTCCATAGCGCAAGCCCAGAGACAGCTAGTGGAGCTGTTCAGCACAGACACCGGGAGGAGAGCAACATTAGTAGCTCAGGACCCTTCACATGCTCTGTTCAATTAATTCAAAAACTCCCATCAGGAAGAAGATACAGGGTTCCCACAGCAACAACACAAATCTTCAAGAGATCTTGTATTCCATCCTCTGTCATCCTGCCAATTATTTTTTTTATTAGATATTAGTGACTACTGCTGTCTTAACGATATCTATTTAAGATTTGCATCAATAGTTAATATCAGTACTTTATTTGTTTATTATTATTTTTTATTTATTTATTATAATGCATGGCAATTAGTATTTTATAGGCTAATCATTTCTTTGTTTTTATGTGAATATCTAAATCTGATCAGCTAAGGATTTAAATGTTGAACAATATATTGTATGATGGTTTCCTTGCAAGTGGGGACATTACAATTAAATACATCTTATACATAAATATATGTATACATTGCATATATATATATATATATATATATATATATATACAAATTCTGTGTATGTGTATTCAAACAAATACATATACACAGTAATTGAACGAGGGTGTGTCTGTGCACTTGTTAGCAGAAAATCTCAACTTTCTTTCAATTATGCCAACATTAAAGTTATCTAATTGGGCCTACTGGGTTGTAGGTATGTAACATATTTTACTTTTACTGGCTCCTACAAATGTTTAAAACTGTTAATAGATTTTGATCCGAAGATCAGTTTTAAGATGTGTTAAAACGGAGTTGGTGCACAATAATACTGCTAATTTTCTTTCCCTCAAGAAGCAAACAATAACATGGTTTTGTTTTTTTGTGCATTATTTTATAACAGCCCACCTCGACATGGATTAACCATTAGATATGCGCACACTCAATGGCGCGTACTAGCAAAACAATAATATCACAAGGTTGGCGTTGGGATACCCATGCCTCTCCTTAGAGCGCTCAGCCCAAAATGTTTTTTTTATATTTTTTTTCAGTGTCAAGCTTAAAGAGGCAGGATCAGTTTAAGTAACTTACGCTCACTTGTGTTATTTTCAAGGTTTACTTATGTCAATTAAATGGAAAACCACGTACAATATCAGGTTGATGTGGTCATCAAGGACAATCCGAGTGGTACAGAAAACAATAATAATAATAATAAACTTTATTTGTATAGCACTTTTCGAAACAGGATTACAAAGTGCTTCACAGAACAGAATAAAACATTATTAAAAAAAATTACACACAAAAAACATTGTAAGAGAGTAAAGTAAGTACTAACAAAAACACTATAAAATAGTGCAAAAGGAAGAGTACTACTTTAAGAAAGCTTTTGCATAAAAAATTGTTTTGAGAAGAGAGTTAAAATATGAGACTGAACCTATCTGAGGTTCCCTGCCTGATTCTCAGGCAGGGAGCCCCACAACTGAGGGGCCGGACAGCAAAAGCCCGGTCACCTTTGGTGACAAGGCGTGATTTGGGAACAACCAGAAGACCCCTACCCGAGGATCTCAGGCTACGTTCAGGCTCATAGGGGACTAACAGCTCTGAAATATAACTTGAAGCATGACCATTCAGAGCTTTAAAAGTGATCAGTAAAATCTTAAAATCAACCCTAAAAAATACAGGCAACCAGTAAAGAGAGGCAAGAATGGGAGTAATATGGTCTCGTCTCCTAGTTTTAGTTAAAAGCCTAGCGGCAGCATTTTGCAGCTGCTGGAGGCGGGATGTGGCTTTCTGACTCAGCCCAGAGTGTAGGGAATTACAATCATCTAAATGGGAGTAAATAAAAGCATGGATAACCTTTTCAAGGTCTGTACAAGATACAAAGGACCTGATTTTAGCGATGTTCCTCAATTGGAAAAAACACGATTGAACAATGGAGGGCCTGTATGGAGGGCCTTGCACAGCCACCTTGAACAAAACTGTTACTTTACCATTTCTATTTCAACACCAGTACCTAATCTGTTTTGTGTTCACAGAGGAAAACTGCTTTTTTATTTAATAAGCAGTAGCTATTAATTAATAAGGAAGGGGTCATCAGTTAATAATTCAGTTTATATTGCAGACAATATAAATAGTATACCACTAAAACAGAACACCAGCAACCTCTAAGTACACGTAGATCACATTATACAGTTGATTAACTACTCTACACAAACTTGCTAGCATAAATGATGTTGATTGCTCATTGTGTTGTCGAAGCAAGGGTAGGCATTTATTTTAATAGCATTTTCTGTCATATTTCTTATAATATGCCATACATCCAGACATCGATCAAACAATCTAATGCGCTGAAAGATCCTGTCACTTCGGTGGTCGCACGCCTGTAATAAATCTGTCCAATCATTTCCTTAGGCCCCAACACAATTATTGGGCAGATGAAATGATACGACGAGAAACGGATACGACCAAAAAGAGGTTGGGTAAAGCAAGAGGTCAAGTCAGACTCAAAATCGGTATGGCTTTTCATCAACGGCGGGAAATTACAGTTTCAATAAAATGTCCCAATGCTAACATTCTAGCTTGACAGCTGTGAAAACTGAAGGTGTTGAGTGTGCAGTCGGGCGGGACCCCCCCATGCCTATAGCTCCAGTGTTCCACTTCCACAGTGTTCCAGTCTTCCACTGACTCAGAACCGGTAGGGGCTTGTGAGCTGGTCACTTATGTTGCGAGGGAGTTTATTTTGTAGCATGTTACCAAAACAAGACCACCATTTAGCTAAAACTGGTGTAAAATCCAGTATTTGCCAGTCTGCTCTGAACTCAAGTTGTGGTCTTGACGGCACTCTAACTTTACTAAGAGGTGTGTGTGGATGTGTGGAGCTGTCTGGGCAGTGGTTGACGATGGTCAGTAGAGGGGTTAAACAACACAAAATTAGGTTTGCCAACCAAAAAATCACCACAATAATACTGAAGAAAATATGAAAATATTGAAAAAGGTACACTGGACCTAGCAAACTTTGTTGGCAAGTTACACCTCTCTTTTTAGATTGTCCAGAGATCCCCAACATTTTGCTGTTGAGGCTTTCAGGGGGTCTCATGTGCAATCAAGGGGTCCCGAGCCCCCTGAGACCCCTGTATTTTGCACCCCGGCTGCCCTCCTCTCTCCAATGCTCTTTCACAGACTCATCCTCCAGCAGGATTCAGGCTTCGGTGGAATACTTTTAAATCTAGCTTACTCTGGCTTGTTTCTCCGAAATTGCCTACAACAGCTTTGAGGGTTATCAAGGTGTGCTCTCAATGTTACTTTGGTCAATCACTTTTAAAGTTATCCCATCAAATCTGATAGCTATACATATGCGAATGCAGGGCAACATGTGGCCTAGTTAAATTAAACAGCCCCTTTCTGCTGGGCGACTTTGAAAAGTAGTAACACAATTTTGTTAGCCTCGAACTCTACGTGGAAAAGCTCCCCAGTTAGTCTATTGCTTTTTGGTAACATAATGAGAAAAAAACACACAAAAAACTCGTTCCACCATGTCACTTTTTACAACTTCGACCGCTAGAACCAGGGGAAAAAAGGAAATTGGGTTTAAAAAAAAAAAAAAAAAAAAGGGTAATTTCCTCCTCTTTCTTCCTCTCTTATTTCCACTCTTTCTTTATTGTTGATTTCTTCCCTTCTCTCTTTCACTCTGTTTTATTTTCCCCTTTGCTGCCCAACTAAGCATCAACCAACGATTCCTCTCCCTCTTCTGGCCGTCCTCTCCCCTGCGCGGTTCCGCCGGGCCTCAGACCAAATAAAGAGCGAGGGGCTGTGACAGAGCAATCAGGCGGGGAACAACACGCAGCGGGCCGCGTGGCTCGCCCCCATTTGTACGTCGCAAACGAATGAACCCTGTGGGGCCCCTGGCTTACATCTGGGGTCGCTTGTCACAGATAATGCTCTCATTTGGAGGGGAAATTTGCCCTATAGGCACCAAACCCAAACTAGATAACTGAGTGTAGCGGGAGTAAGAAGGACGGCCGACGTTACGCTGGGCCTGTTGGGAGAGGAAGATGGAAGCAGAACCGATCGACGAGAGAAAACATTTGTTTGGTTCCCGATGCTATTCTTGTGTTTTACGTCAACGTTTTCAACACACAGCCATTTGAGTCCCTGCAGAACATGATGCGAGGCGGGACACCTCACACCAATTATCCCGTCTTCATACCAATCAGGCCCAGCCATTACTGCTGTGAGTGAGGAACATTCGGGGAAGTTCAACCGTCCACGATTCCAATTAGTTAAATAGATCTCAGATACAAACCTCGCGCAAAACCGCAAAACATTCACATCCAAAACAAATTGGTGTTGTTCTACACGAGGATCCATCCATCCATGCGGAGAAACCACCTCCGACAGATGCAGACCCGAGCCCGGACTAACCACCTGAGCTGTGACCCTCATCCCTCCGTCCAGCCGCAGTCTGCTGGGGCTTTCTCTGTGTGACATCATTTAGAGACACACTCTCACTGTGGCAATTTAATGTTGACCGTTGTAAATACAAGGCCACAGCATTCTCCGGCAGTAATAACAATAATAATGCCAGGCCACCCTCTTTCCACGGTGCCTACACAGGTTGCCTACGGCTCATTAGCAACACTGTCCAGTTTGCGTGTGTGCGGGTGTGCACACACGTATACGTGTCTTTGTGTGTGTGTGTATGTTTAAATATGCTTAAGTAAGGAGCGTGTGTTTATGTCTGTGTGTGTTTGTGTGTGCGTGCGTGCATGCAAACACGTGTCCGTCGGTGTGTGTGTGTGCGGTGTGTAAATGTATAAATAAGCTTGTGGATGGAGAGTGTGCCTGTGTTTGGGTGGCTGTGTGCATCCATAAAGACCTGCTGGAGGCTGGTGATATTTAACTAGGGGAAAGGCTGCGGTCTGGGCTGTTTGGCGAGGGGGTCGTGCGTGCCTGCACGCTTCCTCTGGGCCCACATCCTGAAGGTCTGATCCCTGAGCACCGCATGACAAAGCCGCCCCAGAATGTAAAAACCGAGAAATGAATGAAATTGTATTTCTGGGCTTATTTCATGAAATTCCGATTTCAATGGAACATTTAAATGTTCAACATTGTAAGGCTATTTGTAATGGTGTGTGAAATGTTAAAAACCAAAGCAGTGCAGAGTTTAAACAACTTTGGCTTCAAGGCGTTTTAAACGCACAGGAACCATTGAAGAATAACTATGTTTTCGATGAGCAGAATAACTGCAATAAGTCATGCACATATTGGACTGTTTTTCAGCCACTGCGTGATTAAAGGCTCCTGCGTTCACTTCCCCCTGAAGGTCATGGAGAGGATGCTATTTTACTATCATTCCTGTCCTATGCGGATGAGAGTAAACATCCCACTAACGCGACCGTTAATGCAGTCGACTTGGCCCAGGTGTCCTCGGTTGTCACAGGCAACGGGGGAGCGAGGAGGAAATGGAGAAGAGTAAAGGAGAGGCAGGTAGAAACCAAAGGAGACAGTCGAGGAGGCAAA
>JAOPJL010000141.1:18715600-18728219 GCA_027123545.1 Trisopterus esmarkii | reverse complement strand
CACACACACACACACACACACACACACACACACACACACACACACACACACACACACACACACACACACATACACACGCACACACTGCTGGTGTTTACTGAGTGGTGAGGGGAGACACCCTCTGGTCAGGTGGCCTATCCGTTGGTCAATATGCAGTCTCCCGACCAAAGTCTCATTGGTGTGATCGCTGGTGTTTCTTTCCTCAGGAGAAAAGCGCTCTCTGGTCCTTTGATATCAGGGGTCTGAGGAACATATGCACTGTAGTACATTTTGAGTTAAAGACTATAATATCGTGTTAGAAAATAACATGATGATTAATAAAAAATAATATTCACTTATATATTTTTAACAGAACAGCCATTTTCACAACTTTTAACTGCTAATGGAGACTGCTAGGCCTCACTTACTGAATAATTACTCCGCTCCAAACTAATTCACATCATGTCAAATAAGTTTTCGGTAAACTTAGCTCGCAGCAGTTTTTCCATTACAGCTCATCAACCAGCATGGAATATATATTTTGTGTGTGTTTGTGTATGTTTCTGGGCTTTGCTTTCACAGTTTTCTTTGTATAATTGTTGCTTGACTAAAGTGAGCTTCAATGCAATGCACCTTGTTGTCGGTCCTGCCCTCACCCTTTTCCAAACCTCTCGAGTCATGGAGGCACCTCCATCGATCAGGAGGAGGATTCAGTCAAAGAGAGTCAAGAAGGAGGACGCATATAGTTATAACAAGGGCATGAGGTGAGGTGTGGTAGGTGGTAGGGATTTCTCATCCTCTTGGTTTCTCCCTGTCTCAGGACCTGGAGTTCCCCAACCTGGCGGAGGCCGTGTCCTTCGTGTCCCTCATTGACGGCTACTGCCGGCTCACCACAGACGCACACCACTACCTCTGCAGGGAGGTGGCGCCCCCTAGGCTCATAGAGGCCATCCACTCCCACTGCCACGGCCCCATCTCGTAAGTCTGCAGCGTGGCGTGGACAATCCCCCCCTCGTTGCTCTGGAGTGAGAGCATGCATGTTTCATCAGAACAGGATCTTTACTCAATGTGTTTAAATGTGCTGTAGGTAACGTCACAGACATCCGTAGCCAGGAGTGAGTGGGTATACCTGCTCCGGTTGGCCGTATTTTCTCCTGCTTTTCTACTTTCTTCGACTTTAAAACTCTTCCTACAGTACCTTCCATAAAAAGATTGGAAAGGACGTTGCCACTTGAAGGCGACAATAGTATCATTTTCCCGTGACTGAATTGCTTTTTGAATGTAAATTGCTCCTGGTAACAGTTGGCAGTACTGAAGGCCTTGTTTAGTGCAGTAATATTCGGCCCTGGCTCTTCTGTTTCAGGATGGATTTCGCCATTAACAGGCTGCACAAGGCTGGAAACAAGAGCGGATTGTATATTTTGCGCCATAGCCCCAAGGATTTCGACAAGTATTACCTAACCTTTCCGGTAGTGGTGTGTAATAATTCCTATTTTAATCTCTATTTCAATAACTTCACAGTCAAAAGAACATTCATGAATTGTCTAGTATGTCGTGGAAGCCCTGCGTTAATATCAAGCTGGTCGTATGTCTATCTGTCTGTCTGACTGTCCGCCCGCCTGTCTGTCTGTCCGCCCGCCTGTCTGTCTGTCTGTCTGTCTGTCTGTCTTCCTGTCTGTCTGTCTGTCTGACTGTCCGCCCGCCTGTCTGTCTGTCCGCCCGCCTGTCTGTCTGTCTGTCTGTCTGTCTGTCTGTCTGTCTGTCTGTCTGTCTGTCTGTCTGTCTGTCTGCCTGTCTGCGGGCCAGACGAACGACGTGGTGGAGTACAAGCACTGCCAGATCAGCCGGTCGTGCGGCGGGGAGTTCAACCTGAGCGGCACCAAGAGGACCTTCATGGGCCTGCAGGAGCTGCTGGCCTGCTACCACAAGGAGACGGTGCGCTCCGACGGGGCCGTGTTCCACTTCACCCGGGGCTGCCCCCCAAAAGCCAAAGGTACGCACCCCGGCCCGCCGAGGGGGGGAGGGGAAAAGGGGAAAAGGGGGTTCAGAGGAACCACTCTGAGATACTTGCAAAGGACTACACAAATGAAACTAAATGGAGAAAACTAGGGGTGGGAATCTCTTGGCACCTCACGATTCGATGCCGACTCAGAGTCAACGATTCGATTCTAAAACGATTATCGATGCATCTCGATGCAGCGATTTGTTTGATGTACATTTTGATTTGGGATTTTCAAAAATGTTTACTGTTTATATATACACATCTGACTTTGCTACTCTGAGTTTGCCAACCACTTCCTACTTGTGTGATGATCATTAAAGACAATCAACAGATTAATTACCTTATCTCATATTTGATATTACATAAAGTCGGTTCTTTGCACAGAGAACAAATTTTATAAATAAAAAAATAAATATAGATGTTTTTTATTAAATAAGTTTCAGATTATAAATTTTTCTGCATCGAGACAGAATCATTCTAGACAGAATCGTGATGCAGTGAAGAATCAATGATTTTTTCCACCCCTAGAGAAAACCCTAAGAAATTAATTATTATGAGTAGTAGTCGTAAATGTAGTATTATATTATTTATGAGACTTAAAATTACCTTTATTTGAAATTATTTAACATTTAAATTATTGTTGCATATTTTTATCAATGAAAATCCACATATTGTTAGATTTGCTGCAAGGCTTTTAAATTGGTTTCTCTCTTAAGTTGAGCCTTCATAAAAAAAAAAAGAATCATGCACCCTCATGCTGATTCACTCAGATTGTTATCATTGTTGTTGTTGACAGAGAAGTCGTGCCTGCTGGTGTGCCGGAGAGACAAAGGCCTGGACGTGCCCGCCTCCCCTTCGCTCCACAGACACAACGTCAGCCAGATGGTGTTCCACAAGATCAAGAAGGAGGACCTGCAGTTTGTAAGGCCATGTCTCCAGGCGCCGTTGCACTTTCAAAACCCTAGCTCTCACCGCTCGCCCCTGTAGGTCCCGGTACGGTCAGAGTGAGGCCTATCTACAGTATGTATATTAGCCATCTGAGCCTCAGTTGTGTCTGGCTGGAGGCCGTTGTGTTCGCTACGCTCCTGCGGTCGCCACGTGGCTCTGAAAGACGCCTTCTAAACCCACTGGGTTCACGGTGACCCCGGGCCCTCGGAGATCCTGTCATGTCACACTACATGACATATACAGTCACGCTTCTGCTTTGTTGCAGAAAAGTCCAGCCTCAAGTGCTTTCCATCCACATGTGATACAAGCACAGCCGTGCTGTAATGGAGAAGCTGACGTTATGCATTGAGAAAGAAACTCCTGTTGGAGATCACTGTTCGGGTAGCCAGTGTTGACCTTTTGCGATGCTGAATGGGGAGAATATTCAAGAGTCACATTTTTGTTTTGATTCATTTATTTCTGTGAGGATGTCTTTTCATTTGCTGCCATGGCGCCTCCGTAGTCCTCTCTCTCCGATGTCTAGCGTTAACCCCTGCCGCCGTCCGCCTGTTGTTCCCCAGATGGAGAGTCTGGGCCAGGGAACCTTCACCAAGATCTTCAAAGGAGTCCGCAAGGAGCTGGGCGACTACGGCCTCCTGCACCAGACGGAGGTGGTCATGAAGGTCCTGGACCACGCCCACAGAGCGTACTCTGAGGTCAGGACCCCCTTATGAAACCTCGTTCAGGGCCCCACTGGGTTCTCTCGGTATAATATAAATCACAGAGCGGTCTTTGGACGCGTGGCCCGTCATGTGCGTTTTTCCACCACAAACCTCTGTGTGGTTTAAGGGCCGGGTTCATGCCAGACAAACATGGTCGTAAAAGCCGTTTTAACTTGATCAGTGATGATTTGAAGCAGATGTTTAAAACGGCAATAAAAAACCACTGTTGATGAAAGCCCAAACCCTCCCAGAACATTGGAACCCATTTGGACGTCTGTGTGCCGTTTGAGCCTCTTGTTTCTGCTCGCTTGCTTGTGTCCAGTCTTTTGGTTGGATGGAATTTCAGCGCCTAGAAAACTTTTGGTGTGCTGTACTCCCTCCAAAATGTTACAATTATCCATGAACCAAAATATGTTTTTTGGGGTGTTTCCAAGCAAATCTGCAATCGTTCGAAAAAGCATCATAAATAATTGTTTTCTGTAAATCTGATGAACACTACCGAAAATAACCACCTTCGTCATGACTACTTATTGATAATCCTATGAACTAAGACAACAACTTTTTTTTGAAGTGATGTTGAGCAGAACTGTCACACATAGCAAACATAAAATAATAAAATAAATATTAAAGTAATCAATACTCTGTCAAGCTTTAGAAATATTCAATACTGAAGTCAATGAACAAAATAAATATATGAAATAAAAAGTAAACATCACTCTGTTTTAGAAATCTCTAGTACTGCAGACGTTTGTTCTGTGTCACACTTGTTTGTTTACCTAAAGTAAAATAGCGATAGGTACGATGGACAAGGGAAATATCTATTGATAGACATTTTTCTCCCTTCCCCCCTGGAAAAAAAAGCGTTGATTAAACAGCATAACAAAGCAGATGTCTGCGTGCTGTGGTTCTCCCGTCTCCAGTCTTTCTTCGAGGCGGCCAGCATGATGAGCCAGCTGTCTCACAAACACCTGGTGCTGAACTACGGGGTGTGTGTCTGCGCCGGGGAGGACAGTGAGTATCTCTGCACCCCGCCTCACCCGTCTCACTCCTCTGGAGGGACTGTTGTCTCTGGAGTCAAATGTGCTCGGTTTGCATAACTCTGGATTGAATTGAACTTTATTTGTACAGCACATTTCATGGAAACGGTAAGTACGCTCATGTGCTGCGCAACATTACAAATTTTCATAGAATACACTAGGAAGTGCTTACAATATAAGAAGTGAATATACACCCAGTAACCACACAGACCACAGAATTATGAAATAGCAGAACTTTGCAGTACTTAACAAAGCACTCCTGCGGTGGCTAAGTATGTACACGGCCATGACTTCTTTAACCAACTTCCCGTTTTTAAGTCCCACATTAAATAGTTCCAATGAGACAGGGCATCACACTCTCCCCTTGTGGATACTTTACTTCAGAGCGGGCAGGGGAAGTGGGTGCACGTCCCCTATTGTAGGAGAGAATCAAAATTTGAAACTTGCCTATATTTAGATTTTAAAAACGTATCAAAGAGAGCAACGTGATCACAAGTCTGTTGAGATGAGGCGCAGTTCAGAAGAGATCCAAACTTGATGTGCACACACACACACACCCCTACAGGTATCAGGCTGGCACCATCTCCAACAACGGGTGCCAATGGAGCAACCGTGGTGAAGAGTTTACATTGCTTTGGATAAGCAAAGCATATTTAATCATTTCATTGCAGGAATAAATAAAACAACGCTGTTTTGGCTGTTAGAACCTGGTGTATTGTTTGGACTGACCTGGAAATTTACATTTACAATCAGCAGACGCTTTTATCCAAAGCAACTTACAGTAAGTTGCTTTAAATGTGGGTGCGTCCACCTAGATGTGTGCCGGATAGATGAGCAACTTCTGCTACAGCCCACTGGGTAGGCTGGTAGACTGATCTATCCAGCACACACCTAGGTGGACATGCCCACTTTCTGCCCCTTATGACGTCATAAGGGGCAGATTTCCAAAACGGCTTGTAACGGCTACACCACATCACACCACACCTGGTGGCATGTCATGGGACCTTTAAGTTGCTGAGAGCCTTGCTTTTTTTCTCCATTTATACCTTGTAGATATGTGGTCAGTGTGTGATGGGCCCCTGTGTTTGTGATGTGTGCGGATCCACATCAGTTTTTGTGTGGGAAAGCATTTTGACCTCATGTCTTGTGGCTCCGTTTGTATTGTAGCGTAATGCTCAGAACCCTTCAGTCACGTACTCGGGAAGCTTATATTTAAGATATAAAAAAGCAATTATTCCTACTCCCCTCCTCTTTGGTTGCCTAGCAACCATATGTGCTTCCTCCCCTTCAGAAACGGGCCACGGTTTGCGTCGCTAGCCAGGCTAACCGTCGCTAGGCTTATTGTCGTTGTGTCAAAACCTATAAGCGCTGTGTGTCCGCTCACTCCCATCCTCCTCCCATCTGCAGACATCATGGTGCAGGAGTACGTGAAGTTTGGCTCGCTGGACACCTACCTGAAGAAGAACAAGAACTCTGTCAACATCCTCTGGAAGCTGGAGGTGGCCAAACAGCTGGCCTGGGCCATGCACTTCCTGGTACGCACCTCGCTGTTCCAGGGTCTGCTAGGGTCGGCCATTTACCAAGCACTATATTTATGGTTGTTGGTCCAATTAGTGAACGTAGTTGGAAAAGAAACACTGTAAACTATTGGATACGTTTTTGAGAGTATGGATTATATTCTTGAGAAAATCAATTTGTCCAACCAGATGTGGTCATCATTGACATAAAAGGCCACATTGTCTTTGGCAGGAAAGCAATGAAGCCAAGTCCGATAATTCCTCAAACTGAAATGGCTCCCGTTGGGTCCCAGGACAAAGTGCAAAAATGTCTCTATGTTCAATGATGACACACGAGATCAACCACCTTTCTCTTTCTCCGTTGTCGTATGTAGGAGGAGAAAAGCCTGGCCCACGGGAATGTCTGTGCCAAAAATGTCCTCCTCATCAGGGAGGAGGACCGGAGGACCGGGAACCCGCCCTTCATCAAGCTCAGCGACCCCGGCATCGGCGTGACCGTCCTGCCCAAGGAGAGTGAGTCTCTGTCCTCCACCTCCCACCCTGTTGTTGTCATTGCACTCTTTTACCAGCAGGCGGCGACATTTAGACTCGGCTGTGAATACACTTTTACACTCTTCCACTATTCTGTTAACAATAGTTACAGTAGGTACATTAGTACTAAGGTTAGCAATTATCCTCCAAAGAGTGTTAAGAAAAAGTATAGTACAAAAAGTAAAGTAAAAAAGTACACCAGTTTAGTTTTGTTTTCAGACATGCCATCTTTTACGCTTCCACTGCTACCCAACATTAATCACTGTGGGTTATGTCATTTCTTTATGGTGGCATTCACCGCCTAAAAACAAAAGTGCCACATTGCCGTTGAATGCACTCTTTATTTCAGCTATGAACAATGCAACAATGGCAGTGCGTATTGATCCGTAACACCTGATATTTATACTGTACATGGAGGGTCATTCTCACGTGTGCGACCGCTCACGACTCACCGGTGATCTCCTCGCCCTAGTCCTGACAGAGCGGATCCCCTGGGTGGCCCCGGAGTGCGTGGAGGAGCCCGGGAGCCTGAGCCTGGCAGGGGACAAGTGGAGCTACGGCACCACGCTGTGGGAGATCTGCAGCGGGGGGGAGAAGCCGCTGGCCGCCCTCGACCAGACCAAGGTCAGCCCCCCCTGCTCCACGTCAGACCGTTAGCGCTTGAACTCCGCGTCCTCTCCCGAGAACCGGGCCGTGAGATGTGTTCACACGCAGCGGAGATACTCTGGATACTTTAGGAGAGGGCTGGCGCCTGAGTAGAGCGTGTGCATTTACATTTACAGACAGGGTGTTTAGCAGACACTTTTGTCCAAAGTGACTTGCAATAAGTACATTTTTCCGTAGAACAGAAAAAGTATGTTGCTGTTCATAGAACATAGAACCAAGTGCCAAGTACTTACAATCGCTAGGTAACCCATTCCCCGTATACAACGAAGCTAGCTAGCATAAGACGCTACACAATGCTAAGACCTATTTTTAAGTGCCAGGACGTACAACACACAATAAGTGCCTAAGGGGGGTAGGGGGGAGGTGAACTCTGAACAAGTGTCGGATGAGGCGTGACACAGAAAGTATGCAGCGGGAGTCACAGTGTTTTGTTTACAACACAATGAAGATCGCGTGTGAGGCGTCCAACTCTGTAATGCTGACTCTTTCTGCAGTGATATCAAAACTCCACTTATTAAGACGCATCCACAATATCAACAGAAAGAGTGGGAAGTAGAAAGCAAAATACAGGCCAGAAGAGAAAAGTAAGAAGCAGCTACACTCCTCTTGGCGCATGATAGAAAAGTACTGGATATGCTAACGACAAGACTGCAGGAACCCAAAGGGCGAGGGCAGAACCGCGTCAACAGATCCCGTTTCTCATCCCCCTCCGGTTCCACAGAAGCACATGTTCTACGCGGACCGGCTGCAGCTCCCCGCCCCCAAGTGGACGGAGCTGGCCAACCTGATCTCCAGCTGCATGGACTACGAGCCCAGCTTCAGGCCCACCTTCAGGGCCGTCATCAGGGACCTCCACAGCCTGTTCACCCCCGGTGAGTTAGCCACGGCAGCACGCGCCGAGCTGGCCCGCGCCGAGCTGGCCCGCCCACGTGGTGGGAGCCGCCCAAACGCACAGCTAGACCGTATGCAGGACTGCTAGACAGTCACAGAGACAGACAGGTGGCTTAACAGAGCTGGACATAGCGCAATATTGACACAGACAGCTACACAGACACAGTAGTTAAGGCATATTGTGAGTGTTTGAATGACCGAACGTAGAATGAATTTACTTAATGTAGACTGTAGACTGAATGTAGTCTGAATTGACTGAATGTAGAATGAATTGACTGAATGTAGTCTAAACTGACTGAATGTAGGCTGAATACTTCATTGACTGAATGCAGGCTGCGCTGTAGCTGTGATAAAGGCATTGAAAGGATCAAAGTCATCAAATGGATATAAAAAAACTAAGTAGGTGGAGTGCTGAAGCGGTAGAAAACTGTACGTCAGCACGTTCTAACGCTCAGCCTTGCGCACCGGTCTCATTAGTGGATGTGATCAGACCGCGTCACCAACCCAAGATGGGAAAAGGACCTCCTAATATAGTCGGATATTAAGTTAGTAAGATGTTAAGTTAGCTAGCCTCCTCCGATAGACTTTGAAGTGGTGGTGTTATTGACTAACACCAAAAACCCTAACCCCGTCCCCAGACTACGAACTGATTGTGGAGAGTGACATCATGCCCAACAAGACGCTGAGCTCTGGTTGGGTGACGGGTGGCTTTGAGAGCCAAGAGCCCGCCCAGTTTGAAGAGCGACACCTCATCTTTCTACAACAGCTGGGCAAGGTAACAGAGATTTACAGGTTGTATCCTGGCAACATAACTGTGTGTAGCGGAGATAAAGGTTCATCTCTACAGCGACTCTGATGATACAGAATGATTAACCAATTAGATATATTATTTTGAACCTTCTACATAAACTTTGATGGTAGTGAAACTTTGTGCGTGTGGTCTCTTCCATCAGGGTAACTTCGGCAGCGTGGAGATGTGCCGGTACGACCCCCTGCAGGACAACACGGGGGAGGTGGTGGCGGTGAAGAAGCTGCAGCACAGCACCGCCGAGCACATCCGGGAGTTTGAGCGGGAGATCGAGATCCTCAAGTCGCTGCAACACGAGAACATTGTCAAGTACAAAGGAGTCTGCTACAGCGCAGGTATACTCGGTTGTTTTTAATAATAATATTTCACAAATAAGGGATCTTTTAACCAACTTGTTTTTCGAGAAAATCCTGAATATTAACTTCAAGGTAATACTAAAGCAACAGGGAGAAAACTACCCACAATGTTTTGCACGTAACATGGGGTAGGAGAAAAGCTAGAGTGAATGGCAAGTAGAATCACAATGTTGGGAAGATTGAGCCTGGAAAACCCCCCTACCAAAGTTATGGATGGGCTGTAACCTCCAGCTCGCTAGATGTCTAAGGGACCGAGCACTATAGAGCTGAGCTACTCCACTCTAGCTCTACGGTTTGTCTGACCCCATTCTACGTTCACTTCAAGTCCGTGTTTTGGCCTGCGTTGGCCTGTTGTGTTGCAATAACAAGTCCAACTATCATTCTAAACCCAAAGAAAATAACCAATAACGCTTATAGCGATTTGCCTCATAATTTCATTAACATCACCACTTCACTACCGCTGCCTGGTAGACTACTGTAGAAGGTAGTGTACCTCGACGTTGTGGTCGTCATGTGACATTGTTCTGTTAATCGCCCCCCCCCCATAGGCCGCAGGAACCTGCGTCTGATCATGGAGTACCTGCCCTACGGATCTCTGCGAGACTACCTGATCAAGAACAAGGAGAGGATAGACCACAGCAAGCTGGTCCACTACACCTCTCAGATCTGCAAGGTACCACTTCCCTCTTCTCATAGTCTTTTGGCCAGTAGACTCCTCCAAAGGTTGCAGGTTCAAAACCCCAGCCTACTCGTTGGTTGAATAATGCTCCCAAAATACCCGTATCTGTATTCCCTATGCGTTGACCTGTTGGCAGACGTGTGATTAAGTCTTGTGTCTTTAAAATACGCTTCCTGTTTATATCAGTGTTTTCCTTTCCCCATGCCAAAAGGCATGCATGTTTGGTTAATACCCCAGGGTCTTTGAGCAGCCTTAGGCCTGGAGTTGGACCCCAGGCGCCTCACTGTGGCCACGCATTGCTCCTAGAGTTGGGTGTCAGGGCCACCATTTTAAAGAACAAACTCATACTGAGGTTACACCTACAACTCGAGGCGCCTCACGTAACATGGATTGGTTAATGCTGCTGCTGACGGTGCCCCAAAAGATGTGTAACAATCTTTGCTATGCTGTTGTCATTGTTTCCAGGGGATGGAGTACCTGTCCAACAAGAGGTACATCCACAGAGACCTGGCCACCAGGAACATCCTGGTGGAGAGCGAGAACCAGGTGAAGATCGGGGACTTTGGGCTGACCAAGGTGCTGCCTCAGGACAAGGAGTACTACATGGTGAAGGAGCCGGGGGAGAGCCCCATCTTCTGGTGAGCCCTGGTCTGAACCACCCTCCCCTGTCCTGGCCACACCTATTGAGAAATTACCTTTCCCTATCTGACCTTACCTGACCGTACCTGTCCCTATCTTATCCTACCTGTTCCTATCTGACCTTACCTGACCGTACCTGTCCCTATCTGACCTTAACTGTCCCTATCTGACCTTACCTGCTGACACACTGCGAAAGGCCAAATATTAAGGGTCAAATCAATAGTAAACGTATGGCTGTTTGTGTGTGTGTGTGTGTGTGTGTGTGTGTGTGTGTGTGTGTGTGTGTGTGTGTGTGGTACAGGTATGCCCCAGAGTCTCTGACAGAGAACCGGTTCTCAGTGGCGTCAGACGTCTGGAGCTTTGGGGTGGTGCTGTACGAGCTGTTTACACACAGTGACAAGAACTGCAGTCCACCCGCGGTGAGGCCTCCCACACTCAGGACCTTCAGAACAACTCCAATGTCAGCCATACACACGCCTCTCTTTACCCTACAGTGATGAGATCTCTCTCTCGCTCTCTCTCTCAGATGTTCATGGCCATGATGGGGAATGACAAGCAGGGTCAGCTGATCGTCTACCATCTGATTGAGCTGCTCAAGTCTGGCAGCCGGCTGCCTCAGCCCCTGGGCTGCCCCACAGAGGTGAGAGTGTGGAGCTATTAATCGATGCATTCACTGAACCCATTGGAACAGGGTTGGTTCACAGCCCGGCTAAACCAACGGGCCGGGGCCCTCCCTGAACCTCCACACCCCTACTCTGCATTCTTCACGTCTTTTGAAATGCGCACTACTATGCTGGCTAGAATTTTAAAAATGTAGATTTTTTATGTTTAGTTAAAAAAAACAAGTTTCTAAAAAACTCCTGTATGCAGGGCCGTCGTATAGGGGGGTAAGGTGATGACAATTATAAGGGCCCACAGCCCGCTAGGGCCCACACACAGGGGGCCCTTTTTTATTTTCTTTAAAAGTCTTTAGCCCTACCCCCTGAGCTCGCGAAATGGATCAGCCGAAACGCGCGATGCGCTGAATCGAACCGCGTCTCTCGAGCTATACTTTACACATAATAATGCTGCCGTTAAAAAACTTTATTTATAGGGTGCAGCCAAGCAACTAAGCAACTATTAGTGTCAATAACAAATGAATTTACTCCTAAACTAAATGGGTTATCAGCAAACTATGCAGTGCGCACCTTGCTGTGGTATTCCACGCTGTTACACACCCACACCCCAGTGACTCAAGAACAACTTCCTGGTCTGAGGAGTTATCCGGTACCTGCTACCCGGTGAGGCTATAAGCCCGACCTTCCAGCCTGACAGACGGCGAAACTAAATGCAACAATGTTGGCATCAAGTTTTAAAAAAATAATAAAATAAAAATCAAGACACAGGATCCAAAACACAATCGATAATGACTTCTGATGACTCAGTTTTTGGTCCTGAATTGATGATTATGACAATCAAATGCACGAGAAAACATGTTTGGAGAAAATGTCCCATTTATTTAATTGAAGGCCTTCAAAATCAAATTCATTTAAACATTCTTAGTTATTTCATTGATTTGTTTTTTGGGGCATTAGACAGCTACTTAGTTTCCAATAAAACTCAAAAGTCAATTAAAATACCCATCCCACACTGAGGAAGGTACAATGCAAATAATTAGAGCAAACTTCTGCCCGAGCACTGAAGATAATATACATTAATTAAAATAAAGAGTATTTCATAACCATATTAAAGCAAAAGCGCAGCGCTTACAGTGAGAGGGTTCACTGGAGATCAGGGCAAGATGGATTACAGCATACTCTGTCTACAGACACTAGAACTAGTGCCCAAGGTAACTCCGCAAGAGGCGCGCTGGCTTGGCGTTGGGA
>JAOPJL010000141.1:18564717-18584550 GCA_027123545.1 Trisopterus esmarkii | reverse complement strand
TTTGTTGTTGCCACTCGGGGCCGGTCCCCATCCCCAGCGGGGTTGTCTCCCCCAACCCCCGGGGGGGGCCGGGGGGGGGGGGGGGGGGGCCCCGGGGGGCTTCCTTGCTGATGGGCTCCTAATAATACAAGCAAAGGAGTGGAAGGTTATGTTTCATAACCTGTTGAGTTTGACTTATTTTCAAGATTCTGATTATTAATATGTTTCATAATGATATTATATTACTATTAGGAAATATTTAAGCAATAGATCACGACAGGCTGTGGAATGTGCTCATTCTACCACACTTAAGGGGCGTTGTTCATGGCTATGTACTAATGGACAGAATTGTACAATGGGTTTATTTTGTCTGACGACGACCCCCTTAACTGTGGTATAATGAGCACATTTCCCCGACTGAAGTGATCTATTGCTTTTATAAAACGGTTACATAAGTATGGCGAAATGAAAGTCATAGACACCCTCAATTTTGAAAGAGCTAGAAAGTCGGAAAAGCATTTTTTTAACAAATACAAAAATGTAGTCCCTGCTGGCTGCCTGCAAAGTGTGCGGCGGATGCTATGCAACACACTAGCGTCCTTCAGAGAGAAGGCTAGAGACGGTAGCTCGGTTTGCCAGCAATTTAGCCTACTATTGAGCAGTTCACTCACCGTGTTCCTATTGTTTTACAACATTTCCACCCTCTCCATCAATCAACATATTTTTAGGCTTCAGTGAACTATGCTATTGCTTTTATATATGAATAAACAGTTCAAGTAGCGCAGAGTGATATGGAACTCTGTAAACTGAATGGGCGTCATAGCTGTGTGTATACGCTCATTATACAACAGTTGGGAACCAATCAGATCACTTGATTTAAGCCACCTGTTTTATAAAATGTTGTACATTCTGTTGTTATGTTGTCATGTTGTTATTTTCCCCCATGCTGTGCTGCCCTCTCAGCCCCATCACCCATTCAAACGAGACTTTCCCTGTCCATCTGTTCGACCAGGATAAGCAGGGTAACAAAAGGAGGGCACCTTGCTGTACGAGACGTCGTCAAACATCTCCCTGATCTGGGAGGGGCTTTCCACCGGGGTGGAGACGGGATGGGAGGAGCTGAGGGAGTCCACCTCCATGGCGTTGAAGCACTTGTCCAGAAAGAAGTCATCCTATGGGAGGGGGGAGGAGTCAACAAAGAGGTCAAAAAGGTGGAAGGTTAGGAAAGTGAACGTGAATTTCCCGCCTGATGACACCAGGTGTAGAGAAGGTGCCATTTAGGGGGTTTACATTTAGGGGATTCAGCAGAAGCTTTTATCCAAAGCGACCATTCATGCACAAATTCACACACCGACGGCGGAGTCAACCACGCAGGGTGACAGCCAACATGGGGGGAGCAGTCAGGGTGAGGCGTCTTGCTCAAGGACACCTTGACACTCGCTAGGAGGAGCCGGGGATCAAACTAGCAAACTTATGGTGGAGAAGGTGTAGAGAAGGTGCCAGGTGTGGAGAAGGTGGGTGTAGAGAAGGTGTGGAGAAGGTAGGGAGAAAGTGTAGAGAAGGTGCCAGGTGTAGAGAAGGTGTAGAAGGGTTGAGTCCTACACGTCTCCAGGGCTCTCACCACTTGAAGCTCGGGGTAGGTGATGTCCACCGAGACAAACTCCATGAACTTGGCGAAGCCCTCGTTGAGCCACAGGTCGTTCCACCACTCCATGGTGACCAGGTTCCCAAACCACTAGACACCAACAGGAACACAGTCAGCCATCTCACCCCTGGATATAGTAACTCACTTTGATATTCTTTAAAGAGAGACAATATCTCTTTACACACACTACACACACAAACTACAAGCAATTAGCCTATGACTTCGAGAGGTTTTGTATTTGTTATGGTTCTCATAAAATTAAAACACATTTGGTTTGCCACTTTACTTGATATTTATCAGGTATGCGTTTTGATGTCACATCCTTGTCATTGGTCGGCATGGACCAAATTGAATTTGAGAGCATGATTCCCTGGAATGATTGAGTCATGGATGTACTGCTTTGATTCAGTGAAAAGGTTACATAGTGGAGCTTTAGAAATTATATGTTTCTAATAGTTAAGGTAAAAAGATCAATAAAAAAATAAAAAGAGAAGACATTCAGCTGATTGCTTTCCTACATGTGCAAAAGTACATTGGAAACACTTGCTGGATTACATGAGCTTCTACCGTTGTAGCTGAGTATGTGGATCAATGGGTTTTGGATTGTAAAGACAATCCATTTTCCATCAAATAGAACCCTGATCAGACTGAACTGATCTACAGCCATTAGAAGTTAAAATGAATATGTGTGTGTCAGCATGTGACGCAGCATGAAGCGCCATCATGCCATGGCTCTGTGGTACATGAAACCTGAAGCTCATGCTAATTAAAACAACCACAACTCATATACTAGCTTTACACACACTAACACACACACACACACACACACACACACACACACACAGACACAGACACACACACACACTACTGCTCCCTTTTATAAAGGTGCTGAAACATACTCTAAAACTATTTCATGTACACACTCACTTAAGGGTTACAGGGCTCTATTGTTCATTGAATCTCATGTCTAAGGCTTATTCTACTAAATGCAGCCTGGAGCTAGGATAAATTAACAAATCGTGCGTATTGTACATTTAAAATATATTTTTAGTAAATTTATATCTCCATATCCCTCGCAAGTGAAATGCAGGTTCCAGGTGAAAGGTTACCTGGTGGGCCAGCTCGTGAGCGATCACCATGGTGATGCCCAGCTTGTCGGAGGCTGAGGACTTGGGCTGGAAGAGCAGACCTGCCTCCCTGTAGGTGGTCAGACCCCAGTTCTCCATCGCCCCCGACTGGAAGTCTGGGATGGCCACCAGGTCTGCAGGAATCAACAACACAACACATATTCGGATCGATTTAAGTAAATGTGCATTCCCTCCTCTGCTCTAGACAACACCACTACGACTGAGCTAGCTTTAACTTGTTTGAGGCAGGGGGGGAAAAGGGAAAAAACTAATGGGATTAGGTGGTGTCTGATGGATGGAGTTTCATTAGCAATGGATTCTTGATTCCTAAAAACATCTTAGCATTGTAAACTTTCATTTTTGTCTTTCTGAACATGTGTGCTAAAATTGTGAACTTTCAGAGACACAAGGAGCCACTAGATGGCGTATTTACACAAGTCTCTGACAAAACATTTTCAATTGCAGATGGAAGATTGTTTTTAATAGAGGCTCAGTTTCTGATCCACATATATTGTGGGATACAGTCATAACATGTGAGATGTTATGACTCTCTCTGAATACGAAAAATAATTAAATCTCCCTAAACGTACAGATCTTGAGACCCAGGGTGCAGAGGTGCTAACTCATCAAGCAAATCATAAACCATTACAGAAATATTGTAATATCGTAATTTTCCAAGTACATTATAGATTTCTTATTTAATTTTAATTTTTTTAATTTGTATTTTGGTTAAGTTTTAGAGCCGGATATATCTTTAAATAGTCCAAATCTATTACATATATTATAAACCATATTATTATTGTGTTATTTCATTCATGAGTGTTTGTCCTTTTACCAATTTAAGGATTGTATTTGTTCTCTGAATTTATTTATAATGATGACAAAGGGTTGTACACCAACCAGGACGACGGACCGGACTACATACCCTGCTTGGGCAGCGGGTAGGGGATGTCAAAGAAGTCATCGTAGAAGTCCAGCAGCTTCACCGCAGCGTCCAATGCAAAGGAGGTCTGGTCAATCTTCTCTGGTGACGCGTAGACGGAAATCTGATGGATGTCATATTTTCAAATGTTCACACACATTATATTTGCACGTTATACACGTTATATTTGTGAAAAACCTGAGCCACAGATCCAGTGATAAAGAGGTTAAGGGTTATCAAGGTGCTCATTTAGCATCAGCAAACTATGTTTCATCAAATTATTTGCAATCTAAAGTAATTTCAGTGCATCAATGTCCTTTTCTTAAACCTTTCAGTTAACACATCAATCAATAAAAGAGGAGGTATGACTAAATCACAACGGACAAGATGCATCATTGAAACATCCATAGTTAACTGGATGTCCATTTAAAGATTCCTCAGTTATCAAAGTAACCCCCTCCAGCTCACCTTGACCCCATGTTGGGTGGTCTTGCTGACGGAAAGAAAGTCGGACACGATGAAGGCGACCAGGTATGTGCTCATCCTCACACTGGTGTCAAAATAGTCCTTCAGAAGGCCACCGGCCAACTCTACTGTGTGTATCTTGGAAAGGAAGGGGAGCATTGAGAGGAGAACAACATGGAGAAGAACGTCTCGAGGGGAACCACACAATCACTGCTGCAACACAGTCATCAAAGTGGTACATATGCGGTCTTCATCACCACAAACATCGACAAACAGCACAGTAACACTTTTATCATAGTCACACTGTGGCCCCAGCAATAACATCACCACAGCCACCAGTCGAGCCAGTAACAGGGCCGACTCTCGTGTACCTTGGGCATGTTGGATATGGCGATGTGGCGTGGCTCCCGTACAATCTGAATTGTGAAGTTGGCTTTGAAGGCCGGCTCGTCAAAACAAGGGAAGGCTGCCCGGGCACTGGTGGCCTCGAACTGGGTGGAGGCAACGTACCTGGGGAACAGAGGTCCAGCTGTTGGTGCTTCAGTTTTACAGCTGAAGCCCCTCTTTAATCGACATATTTGGTCATACCACGGAAGGGTTGTATATCCACAACATAGACTGATCGTCACCTACCTGACCTCCCCACTGCTCGCTCGGTAACTGCTCTTGTAGAAGCCGTGATAGTTATCTGACAAGTTGGCGGAAAACTCCAGCAGAACTTCGTACGTCCCGCCTTGGACCAGGACCCGGTCGGACAGAAGAGCCAACTGTTCAGAAGCAGGGTGCTCCAGGAAGAGCAGAGGGGTCGGAGGTCCCCCCGGCACCAGGAGCGTCACGCTGGAGATGAGCAGCTCACTGCTGTGGAGGACGATGGTCGTGGTGTTTTCTAGGACCTCCAGTTCGATTAGGACCGCACCGGTGAAGTGGAGTGTGTTCATGTCGGGGTGGATGGTGAGGTTGTAGTGCAGGGGGACCACCGTCTGGGGGAGCCTCATGCGGTCCCAGGGGAAGGTCTGGTTGGCCGCAGGAGGCGTCCCGGTGGCGTCACTACCCGGTAGCTGCGCCGCGAGGGAGGGGGAGCTGGCCTCCAGCAGGAGGAGGACGAGGAGAGGAACAGCTAGCATGGTGGCGATGACACTGTGTTCTTACACCAGTCCTAAGGGTTACAGTAGGAAAAAGAGAGCATTGTTTATCCTAGCATTTAGAGTTGTGCGGTAACACAGCAGAATATCACAGTCTGATTCAGCATTGAAAAATGAATGGCCTAAGAGGCTGGGTCCACTAGGTGCCTTCTCTGGCAAAGAAGCACTGGGGTGAATTGCTGAAAAAACTGTGTCTCTGTGCTTTTCTGACTGTTACTATGACAAGTGGGCACATTAGCTCCTAGCTTAACATCGAAGTGCCAACTTATTATTAAACATCCATGAGTGATGAGCAGCTGAGGAGTTGAGGAGCTGGGTCAGGTTCACTGGCTCTCTAACTGCTGCTAAGAGGCCATCCGCTCAAAAGGCAGCTCTAGAGTTTCAATCTGCTGCTTCGAAGGACAGACCAGCCTTACAGTTGGAGGAAACTCTAATAAAATATAGGTCAGAAAAAGTGGAAAAGGAAGCATGAATAGTGGCAGCAGATGCCAAAATTGAAAACTTCCAGGCTAGGAGGAGGTGTAGCCATATGGGGATGATGTGAATGTCTATTATGAAGAAGCAAGCAAGCCAGAGAACTTCCATTTACTGACACTTCTGCCTTAGAATTGATTCAAGTGGCTGCTGTACCGAAGACGCCACTTCAGAGAGCAGTTGGGCACATCTGTAGTAGCTCTCAGGTAGCCACTAGTGCATCTAGTCCACAACTGTTAAATCCTGAAATCAACGTCTTTCATGAAAACCTCAACACAATGGAGGCATAACAACAGGAAACTGCTGATCTTATGATCATGCATCAAAATGTGTCCAAACTACCGAAAGTGAAAGTACAAATGGTTGATAGCAAATGGTTACCCACTTCCTGATCAAGGTGTTAATGTATGAATTAAAACCTTGATCAGGAAGTGGGTAACCATTTGCACCATTTGACTAGTAGATGTCAGAGTCTTTTTACTTTCAGCTGATGTCAGGCCAGAGAATTGGTTTGCAAATTTCTGCACATGGATAAGGGCAGAGGACATCCAGAGCCAATGCGTCTGTTAAAGAGACATTTTGGTGACGAGGTGTTCTGAAATGGAATATCTGGCACTGATTATAAGACACTGAACCGAACATCAGAAGAGGGGAAATCACTTTATTGCCAAGGGAATGTTGCAACACCATGCAAGATTGTGGATGAACTGGATGTTACATCCACCTTAAAACGTATAGTAATAAAAACAAACATACATGCTATATTATAGATTCTGAAATATTTTGGAATTCATTGAGCACAGTCTAAAACATTCTATTACACCCAGTGTTGGCATTTTTTACACGTACATTTTAAGGCATTTGAAACGCTTTGACTAAATAGCTCTTCCGGCTGAGCAATAGCTATGACAAGTCCAACTGCGTAACACAAAAAGACAAACAACAAGAGAAGTGCTTTCAAGTCCATATTTAAATAAAGAGGCGTGTGGGGGTCATTGCGGACGGGGGGTCGTCCCATTTCAAAGGTCCAGCGTGCAGGTGAACGGGACCTCACACAACCCTAGCTCGAGCCCAGCCCCTCGCCACGGGAGGGTATCATATTCAATTGATCGATTATTGAACTGATCCAATACGATGTTGGATCAGACCACTAGAAACAGCAGTTAACCCTGAGAGGGAAACATAACTGCCTCTAGTAGGACCTCGTGCTTCCTATATTTCGAAAACATATCGAGAGAGCACTTTTTGTCATTTCTATCTATGTTACGCCTGTTTCGTTCACGCTTTAGGAATGTATAAAGAATATAATGTCTATAACTTGTTATTTTTGATAATAACTAAATGTAGGTTTACCTGTGTTGCAGCGGCGGCTTTTCCCCTAAAGTGAAAGTGAAAACAAACGATTCATCGCAGGTGAATTGCATTCTGGGAGTGTCCACAGAGGCAGACTAAAGTCGTTTCGTGAGACAGCTCCATCTCTGAATGCAAAGTTATTCCGTTTTCAACTAGAATATGCAGTATATGGTATGAACGTGAATGTACTTTATTCAAAGATTGGACAGTTTTTGAGACGCTGCACACACACACAGCTGGAAGTGCATTTTCGGTGTCATAAACAAGACTTCCGTGTTGTATTCTTCAGAATAAAAGCCTTAAATGGTAAATACAAAATGTATCACATTAATATGCCCATCTCACTAAAAACAATCGTAATTACATTACAAAGTAAGAATTAGAAGCGATAAATAATTTTTCTACAATAGTTTCTGTGTGTGTTCTTGGTTATTAACTTATTTTCTTTGCATGTTATTTGTACCACTATATCCATCTGCCTGTCCTTCTCTCCCTTATGCGTCTGAGAGACCGATGGAGGAGGTGTGTGCGTCCCTGTCAGAACTTCTGAGTGTTAGAGTGTTGACTGACGACCGTTATATCACACTGGTCCCCAACCAGTACGGCAAGGCACACTGTTTTGCCTTGAGGAAAGGTTAGGTGTATCATTCTATTTGGTGGAATTCAATACATTCTGGCACAATGTATATATGAGAAGACACATATGTATGAATATGTATGAATGCATTGGACGCAATATGATATAGAGCCACCTTGCTTTGTTCCCTACATTAAAAAGTGCTATGGAAAACAGACCGCCAAATAAGAATATCCACCATTAGTGGTTTGCTTGGGGCCATAACTATACAGAATAGACAACAAAAACTTCTGTAAATTACATTAACCCGAATTTAGAGGCCTTTCCCCATATTGAGTGATGCCTGCCAACCATTGAATTACCAATCATAAACACTGTGCCTGATGAGTTGGGACAGCATGTTGCATGTTAAGAAGTCATGTGTCATGTTGATGAGAGCGTGAGCTAGTGAAACACAAATTGAGAGTAGGCCAAGGCCTGCTTACAATTTAAATACCCTTGTACTATTCATGATTGGCTGTTTCACTTCGTTTTTGCCAAATAATGCAGTTGCATCCGTGTGACTTTTATCTTTCACAATCTGCTATGTGTGAGATATCCCAGGTCTATTGTGAAATAAAAGATACTAGCAATAATGTGCATTTTTCAGAATTGTTCATATCATTTGTCATAAAGATTTAGATTTTTCATAGATGTACAACTCCAAGTTGGTGTGTGTTGAATTTCTTGTTTGGGTCGCGAGTACAATCTCCCTCTCCTGCACTCACTGACAGACACACACACACACATACACACCTGGAACCCAGTAGGTTGGAGTGGTTGTTTTCTCAGCTTAAGAGGTGGTTGTTTTTGGTCCACGGCCATATTCGAGCTGGATCTGGATCAGCAGACAGAACAACTTCAAGGGTCTGGGGTCAGTGACGGGTCTGATGTCCACTCCAATCTGACTGTGGACTATCACCCTTTTCTATGGTCAAGGATTTGCTCATGATAGAATTTTGATTTCTGGTTTGTGTGTGTGTGTGTGTGTGTGTGTGTGTGTGTGTGTGTGTGTGTGTGTGTGTGTGTGTGTGTGTGCTTCCGCCATGTGACCGTGTGTATGGGATTTTTCTTTTTCACATGTCTCTATCTCTATCTCTGTCACTCTATCTCATCTCATCTCTCTTCTTTATATAACTGGTCATTAAGACGCACACTCACTAACAACCCACTAACGGGCAAATACCCAAGATTTGTGTTATAATAGGAATATAATAGGAATTAAAAGCTCAAACCGTAATCCATATAGAAACTGGATTTGAAGCTAGCTAGTGTTTGATCACATGGGAACTAAAAGCAAACCAAACAAAAGACACAAAGTCATGGATAGGCTGAAGTCCACCAGAAGACATCAATGATTAAACTTTATGGAGGCCCTATAAACGTTTTTTAAATGTGTGGTGGGTGGGAGGGGTGGTCCTCTTATGCAGGACCATCCCATTAGCCTGACAACCAATTTGGGACCCATCTGAAGAGGCTGTACGTTGGCGAAGGTTCTGCTCTAGAGACAGTTGGGACCTGAGGAAGCTGTAGGTTGGAGAAGGTTCTGCTCAAGAGACAGTTGGGAATTGAAGGTCCTGCTCCAGAGACAGTTGTGACCTGAGGAGGCTGTAGGTTGGAGAAGCTCCTGCTCCAGAGACAGTTGGGGACCAGGGAGGAGAATGCTGAAGAAGGTCCTGCTGGGCTCTCTGGGCGGGGCGGTGGTGCTGAGCGTGGGCATCCTGCTGGGTCATTACGCCATAGACACGGGCAGCCCGGTGCCCAGCTGGCTGCCAGATGTGTCCCGGGACCTGGATGAGAGCTTGGTCCAGGATTTTATGGACGCGGTGGACAACAAGAAGATTGAGGGGTTTCTCAGGTGAGGTCGCTGTGGGGAGGGGTCTGGTGGAGGTAGAGGGTTAGGGTTAGGGTCAGGGTAAGGTCTCCTAGGGTTGTGGAGGAGACCAGCCCCATCTTACCTTTATCTTTATTTTACAGGTGTGAGAGTGATTCCCATTTTCAAGAATTAATTCAATAAATACATAGTATGAATTGTTTTTATTGGTTTACTTAACTGGGTTCTCGACTACAGAAAATATAAAAAATAAAAATCGATTTTCTCTATTCATGTTTTTTTTATTTGATTTAGTTGATAGGGACAATGCTCATTGGTTTACAAACAAGTTTCTTGCTGTAAATAAGCCAGAGTTAGCTGCAAATGCCATCAGTTGTCCCTAGCCAGATCTCAAAAGGCAATCGCCTGACACTAAAAACCTGCAACTTTGTAACTTGAGTGCTGCGGCTATGTTCTCCATTTAAAAAATATCTGAACCAGAACGTCTCTCGAGGACACTACACGCCCATCCACTAGTCAATCCCTCCAGGTAATAGGGCTCTATAACTGTTAGAACTGTTGTATTCTGGGCCACTTCTGACTGACTCCCCCCCTCCTCTCCACAGAGACCTGACCAAGGTTCCCCACATGGCGACCACGGCCGGGGATGAGGCCACGGTCCAGTACATGCTAAAGCACTGGAACGACCCAGAGAGCGGCTTGGACCAAGCCTGGACAGAACAGTACTTGGTCTACCTCTCCTTCCCTGACCCAAAGAAACCCAACAAGGTCACCGTAGGTAAGTCATCCCACCAACCTATCTTCAAGGTCCAATCAGAGGATTAGGCTGGTCTAACATGACCATACAAGATTCTATTGGTCCCTTTGTGTTACTTTAAATGACAGCTGCATACTAAGTGCAATGTCCAGACCAACTCTATCCCGTGGTACCACCAGACACAATGCTAACACAATGGCACCCTTCGCAAAAAAAAGTTCCTGTCCGTATCGATGGACCCCTACTGGGCTAGGCTAAAGGTAGTGACTTATTCATCGCTGTGTGTTCCAGTACATTACAGCTGCCATGGGTTGACAGCCAGCGTGACTGTGACTTACTAGTGTGTTTGTTTGTTACAGTGGCCCCCAACACGATGGTACTGCACACGGCCAGAGAGCGAGAGAAGAGCTACGGCCCGGACCAAGACGACCCGGAGGTGGTGCAGCCGTACGCTGCCTACTCTCCAGCCGGAACCCCACAGGTACGCCCTTCGCATCCGTCCCTAGCATCCCTAACCTAACATTCATAACCTAGCCTAGCATAGCCTAGCATCCCTAACATAACATTCATAATCTAGCATCCTTAGCCTAGCATCCCTAGCCTAGCATTCCTACCCTAGCATCCCTAGCCTAGCATCCCTACCCTAGCATCCCTAGCCTAGCATCCCTACCCTAACATCCCTAATCTAGCATCCCTAGCCAAGCATCACTAGCCCAGCATCCCAAGTCAGCATCCCTAGCCTAGCATCCCTACCCTAGCATCTATAACCTAGCATCCCTACCCTAGCATCCCTAACCTAGCATTCGTAACCTAGCATCTCTAGCTTAGCATCCCTAACCTAGCATCCGTGGCCTCGCATCCCTAGCCCAGCATCCCTCACCTAGCATCCCTAACCGAATCTCCTTCAGGATCCCATCCTACGAAATCATCAAAGTGAGCATAGCGAGTTTATTCTAGAAATCATTATCGTCATGATCACGTTACTGTATTGAGTCAACGTGGTTTTTTACCAGTTTGGGAACTCTATATGGCGGGTAGAACACAAGCCCTCATATAAAGTTATTGTATTGGTTTGGTTCTGGTTCTGTTCAGAACATTCTGAACATTCATATTCAAGCCATGGTGTTGACATAATAACTTAAGTAATCAAAGCATTGTTTCAATGCAGTTTAAAGACAGAACATACCTGAGACAGATTCTCTTTGCTGGTTGCTATAGAAACGACATAGTCATGAGTCAGCATGTTGGTTTGGCCTATTAGACAGTTTTTTTTTTTTTTTTGAAGAGAATGCCCTTTGAGTTTGGTACAGTCAGGATGATTGTAAAATGTCTTTCATGTGAACATGAAAGCCCATAACTACCAAGGTTACGAGAAACTCAAAGATAAGAACAGAGCTTACTTGTAACTAACTGCACCTGCATGTCTTTCTTCTGCACCACTACGTCATCAAACTCTTCACAGAGGAAGCTATTTAATTATAGGGAATATGCAATTCTGAATGTCTGCTGGTGTAATGAATGCTTATACCAATGCACAATCAAGTGTTTATTGACCTTATGGGACCTGATCCAGATGGAGATAGGCGATCAATGCCCTCAAAGCGTTCTTGTCGCCAGGTGAAAGAAGCATTATCTGTTATCTGATCACATGCAGCCCTAGCACACAAAGTGTCTGGGATGAAGGGAAGATATGCAAGAACAATTGAAGCCATGCAGATAACAGGTCCTTATATGAGCTTTGATAGTTATGTTCCATCATAAAGCATTGGATAAACTGATGGCCAATGATACGGACTGCCAGTAGGTTCGTTGATCCACCTAAGCTCAGGAATGATAAATTATGATAAATGTTATCTTTCAGATGTTCAAGGTTTACATGAGATAAGTCCTTTAAAAAGGTATCTTTATCTTTGATTATACACCATTATTATTGTCAATCAATTCAATGATTGACAATAATAATGCCATGAATGCACATTTTATCCAGGGTTGTCAACCTGTGGGGCACACCCGACCTCAAAAGGGGATTCAGGTCACAGCTCCTTACAGTTGTTGAGAATGATTATGAACAATGCACATAAACACATTGACACTCGCTATCTGAACATTAACGTTCTGATGCAACACTTCACTCACAGCAGAATGTCATTAAAATCACAGGGAAAAAGCCTCGTAAATCTGTAAGGCAACTCTTTATTGGATAGAGAGGTCAATGTTGAAACCACCACCTTGCATTATGTGGATAATTATTCATTCATGATGCATCTTGTAAATAGTAATAATATGTCAACGGGAACTACTGCCAAAGGGTTTCAGCAGCTCACCACTGAAGGAGGTAAATGTACTGTTAGTAACTAATCTCCCAGCACGCCAAGTGGACCTCAAGGCATAACAGAGTTTCTTGAGGCGCTGCTGAGACCCGCTACTCATATTGCATGTGTGTGTGTGTGTGTGTGTGTGTGTGTGCGTGTGTGTGTTGGTTTGTGTTTCAGGGTAAGCTTGTGTATGCCAACCAGGGCAAGCCGAGTGACTACATGCTGTTGAACAAGACGCTGGACCTCAGAGGAACCATCGCCATCACCCGATATGGCGGAGCTGGGCGGGCTGACAAAGTGAGCAGTGGCTGCCATTGCTGGTGCTCACTGGTCCGCTGGTGGGACTTTGGTTATCAGTTGGATCAGTGGCTCACGACTACCTGGTGAAGCCCACTGAGTCCACTGGACTAAAAAGTGTTTTAGTCCAGTGGATTTACAGCAAGTGTTGGGGTCAACACGTGACCCTTCATGGCTGTTAGGGTTATGGATTAAATATGTGCATGATGTATTGATGTACATTGTCTGCTTCCATTCTCACCTCTGGAAATCTTCACGTAGTCTCTTGAAATGTGTGTAATAATACGAATCTGGTTACAATTTACAGTAATTACTTGTTACAGTGTAATCACACAAGTAATTACTGTGATATAAGGAGTAACAACAATAACAACAGTAATAACATGTAATTACTTAGTGGAACAGCATTTAACTACACACCAACACAGTTTAGGGCTAGCCTGCACCGTTGCGTTATTACATGTTAAGTACATTGTGTTACAGGTTGTTACGTTACTTATACCTATGTTATTACACAAAAATGTGTTACGCTGTCATTCAGTGACATAAGTCCAATGACATTTCCCTCCTCCTCCAGGCCATCAACGCGGCTCCTTACGGGGTGGTGGGCGTTCTCGTGTACACAGACCCCCTGGACATCAACGACGGCCTAATGTCGGACGCCAACGAGACGTACCCCCACTCCTGGTACATGCCCCCCTCCGGCGTGGAGAGAGGCTCCTTCAACACAGACTACGGAGACTTGCTAACGCCGTACCTAGCCGCTAAAGGTAACACGGTAGCTAGCCGCTAAAGGTAACACGGTAGCTAGCCGCTAAAGGTAACACGGTAGCTAGCCACTAAAGGTAACGCCGTAGCTAGCCGCTAAAGGTAACACGGTAGCTAGCCGCTAAAGGTAACGCCGTAGCTAGCCGCTAAAGGTAACGGCGTACCTAGCCGCTAAAGGTAACGGCGTACCTAGCCGCTAAAGGTAACGCCGTACCTAGCCGCTAAAGGTAACGCCGTACCTAGCCGCTAAAGGTAACGCCGTGTTAACATATTGAATCTGTAATAATTCACAATTTTTTTCTGTGCAGAGGGTACTTACAGAATACCAGTTGAGAACATTTCTGGGATTCCACCCATTCCAATTCAACCAATTGGATTTGAGGATGCGTATGTGTTGATCAGGTAACCGTTATATTTCAGTTGGTATTACCTCACACCCCATACACGATTGGCTGGATATGAATCTGCCTCTGCCTCTGATTGGTTAACACAGTCAATTAGGAGGAGAACCCGCTCAAGCCGACTGGCAGGGAGGGTTCAACTGCACCTACAACTACGGCGGTCCGGGGTTCAAACCAGCATCTAAATTCAGCAACAGGTATTATGTCACCCACACGACTCCCCGTCATTCACATGATTCTTGATTAAAAAAACTTTTTTCTTTATTCGAAAAAAGATTTAACAGTTCATAATCCAAACACCGACTTGAATACAAGCAAATATGGTATATTTAAACTCAGTTCTCTCCTGAACCATCTCTGGGTTTCAGTGACGTGAAGCTGGAGGTCTTCAACTTCGCCGAGCTGAGGAACTCCTCCAACGTGATGGGGATCATCCGTGGCAGTGTGGAGCCAGGTGAGGCAGGCACCACCCCCCCCCCGCCACAGAGCAGCCCACCCTCCCTACAGGGACGCTGGCCTCTGTTAGCCTATGCCCATGCGCACTACCGCTGTTAATGATAGTGTGTGTGTGTGTGTGAACGTGCGCATGCGTGCGTGTGTGTGTGTGTGCGTGTGCGTACAGACAGGTACGTGATCTACGGGAACCACAGGGACAGCTGGGTCCACGGGGCTATCGACCCCAGCAGCGGAACGTCGGTGATGCTGGAGGTGACCCGGGTCCTGGGCAGCCTGCTGAAACAGGGTACAGTACCCACACTAGGGAATACTGGGTGTTTCACTAAGGATTCACCGGGTCTGGATGGGTCCTCATGTTCTCTTTATAGTGAAAAATATTTGTTCGAAATCTGGTTCCCTATATGGTGCACTACTTTTATGGCCGTAAGCATGTGTACGACTTGTTTCCACACTGTATTCCACAATGCACAGAGTATGATGTTTTCATCAGCTTCTTCCAATACATCTGGTGCATGTCTGACATGTGTTGGCTTTTTAGTGTGACCGGTACACGTAATGTACACCGATCGATGTCTGACGTGTGATAAGTGCCAGAATTCCCCTTACTCCATGCCTTAACTTTTTCTGTAAATAGTTCACTATTCGCTATGTGTTCGCTATGGACAACCTGACAAATAACAAAGGGAAGCCTGAGAAGAGACTACAGTGAGGGCTGCTCTAAGAGGTCCGTGGTGTGGTGTGCTCCAGGCAGGTGGAGACCCCGACGGTCCATTATCTTTGGAAGCTGGGGGGCTGAGGAGTTTGGCCTGATTGGTTCTGCAGAGTACACAGAGGTCAGTTTTACCACACCATACCATCCCTAAATGTCCTTTTAATGGAATTGTTTTGAATTGGTTGATTCGATACAGCATATACTGTCAAGAACTTATAACAAAATACGTTATTTTCATATTTGATATGCAATATTTAATACATTTTGTATATTTGGTTTAGTATCTTCTAAGCCACAATCTCAGTTTTTTTGGTGATTAATTGTTTCACTATGATACAAGGAAATAAATGTAAAACAATCTCTTGCAGGTGTCGAGTGAATGCAACATTTTTATATGCTCATTGCAAATATGCAAATTGGTAAAATAATCAATACTGTGTTAATATGGTCCATCCTGATTTGAACAGATGGGATGGATAGCTGTGACCTATGTACTGAGACAGACATCCTCTTCTGTGCCCCACAGCAATACTACACCAAACTGAGTGAGCGTGCTGTTGCTTACATCAACGTCGACATAGCTGTGTTCGGTAACTACTCCCTCTCTTTTGGTCGGGAATCAAACAATTATTATGAAAATTGGGTATTTTATGCCAAGTCTTATTCTTTTGTAGTTCTGAGAGGAAACTCTTTTATCACTGCAATATTGATTCAAACGTAAAAAAAAAATAAAAAAAAGATGAGTCTAATGAATATTTAAAACCTCTGAGAGCCTCTGAATGACAGGGTCCTTTGCAGTTCTCTGGTATCCTCAGTGTGATAGGTAGTGGTAATAGACTCACACAGATCCTCTGTTCAGCCAACGCCACGCTCAGAGCCTCAGGCATGCCCTCGGTCCAGAACCTCATCTTCACAGCCGCCAAGCAGGCAAGTTCATCCAACAAACAACAACAGATTAATCATCATTAACACCATGTGACTCTGGCAAACTCTCTCTTTACATTGCTTTAGAAACACATGTGGCCATTGATTACTTTAGGAATACATGGAATACATACACTGGATTATAAGGAAATCAAATGTTCAGAATGGAAGCCCCTACCAACCGCTTACCCTAACCCTAATACCTAAATCTGTCTTTATTTGTTTAGGTTCAGGCACCTGGACTTGAATCCACGTCAGTTTATGACAACTGGCTCCGATACTCCAACAGAACCAGCCCGGTGTATGGAACCGTTCCTAGGTATGGAGTCACCAAGCCATTTTGTAACTATGCTTTGATTGTCATGTTAATATGTGTTACTTTGGTTTAGCTTCAACAGCAGTTCATATATTTACTGTTTATGAGCTCAGTTCACACCGGTTAGTCCTGAGGTCCCGGTGATGGTTGATTGTTATATAGCTCAGTTCACACCGGTTAGTCCTGAGGTCCCGGTGATGGTTGATTGTTATGTAGCTCAGTTCACACCGGTTAGTCCTGAGGTCCCGGTGATGGTTGATTATGTTTAGTAGCTCAGTCCACACCGGTTAGCCCTGAGGTCCCGGTGATGGTTGGTTATGTTTGACAGGGTCGGGTACCTAAGTGGAGCAGGCAGTGATTATGCTGCCTTTGTCCATTACCTCGGCATCACCTCCATGGACTTCTCCTACACCTACGACCGGGTAAGACCAAAACACTGCATGAAATGGAATTCAGCCGTCGTGCTGTGCTGTTTCGTGCTGCGCTTCTACGTAGACGAGAAGAAAGAACAAAGCGAGGCTATGTGAGATGATAGCATTAGCATCATCACCAGGTAGCATCATCTAATGTTTCCTTTTAAATTTGGAGCAGAATCCATTCTGTGGATTAAATAAACAGTAAAACTGCATCATAGTCTGAAGGATGGTCAAAGTCGATATCCAGATGCAACCAATGCAAATCGACTGGCAACATGCGACATCTGGCAGGGTTTGAGGAAGGGTTATCAAAATACAGAAACTCACAGAGAAGGCTTGATTGAGAAGGTGTGAAAAAAACAATGCACTCACACACTCACATCGACAGACAGGTGATCGCACACGAGTGTGGAAGCTCAGGAACCAAGCATTGCATCATTAAGACCGGCCATCGGCATTAACATCATGCCATGAAAATGGGTTTCTTCTACAGACCAAAACCAAGGCTAGGATTTACCCCGCCTACCACACTGCGTATGACACCTTTGACTACGCCTCTCGCTACATAGACCCTGGTGAGTCCTCACACGCCTACATCACACACAACCAGACACGTCAGAACACCAACATCTCTAACAAACTTGAATTGATTCCAAATGGACACATCTATTTGCAACACCAGGAGAGTGAGTGTGTGTGTGGCTCAACTCTTCACTGTCTCCAGGATTCACCAGTCACCAAGCGGTTGCCAGGACGGCGGGCAACGTCCTGCTGCGATTGGCCGACAGCCTGCTGCTGCCGCTCAGCGTCAGTGACTACGCGGAGACCCTGGAGGCGTACCTGGCCACGGCCGTGGAGCTGCACCAGGGCTCTGCGGCCCCGCCCGACATATCTAATGGTGGGTCAGCTCAGAGGACGGCTGAGAGGGGGGTCATAGAGTATAGAGCGATGTACCCCACGCTGTACCCCAACACAACACGCCAGTTAACTGTCCCCGGAGGTGGAGTAATGGGAACGTGACAAGAAGAACAACACCTGAGACATGGAGATGTTTTTGTTTTTTTTGGACTGAGAATTTAAGTAGTAGAAATGTAGATTAATGTACACAAATAAATGTAACAATGAGAGACAGTAGAACAGGAATGAGTAATGGTCATGATAGGACTGAGTTAGTCAAACTTTCGTAGAAGTAGAGTCCTGAAGGAGTTCAGCTGATGGAATACACATCATTTCTCATTCCCTCAGCACTCGGCTTTTTGAGATCAGCAGTGGTTCAGTTCCGCTCGGCAGCGACAGAACTCGACCTGTTCATCAAAAGCTCCGACCTGGCCAACGAGACGTAGGAGAAATACACCTCAGACCTATTCACTCGCACACACATATGCACACAACTTAAACGGCACTGAAGCAAACCTAAATGGATACAAAGAAATATACATAAAACATATTGTAAAAAAAAGATTTCAAATGGCTTCTTCTTTAGACCCCTGAAGGTCCGTCGGATCAACGACCAGCTGATGCTCCTGGACCGGGCCTTCCTGGACCCCCAAGCCTTTCCCGAGAAGTACGGCTTCAGGTGAGACCCCGGCTCACACACAGGCCCCCCTGGTACTGAAACCACGCCCTCACGCTGGTCCCACGCTCTCTGTAATCAAACCCTAAATCAAACAACAGTTAACAGCAAGAGCAGCATCCCTAATAGCGGAACATTTAATCCGTCTGGCACACAACCACAGGGTGTTGTGATAATTAAAACCCTGATTGATGTGTATTATATTCCTCTCTAGTGAACAGTAAATGAAGTCCCGTCTATGTATCTGATTTGGCGATGCTGCTACTGCGTTGTGTTTCCCACCGTGGTCTCCAGGCACGTGATCTGGGCCTCCAGTAGCTCTGGGAACGCTACCTTCCCTGGTTTCGCGGACGCCTTCGCCCGGGCCTCGTCGTCAGGGCTGGAGGGAGACTGGTTCAGAGCGCACCATCAGATCTCCATCCTGAGCCAGGCCATCGAGGGCGCCGCACACACCCTGATGGATGTCATCTGATAACAATATATATTAATATATATTTAAAAGAGAGAGAGAGAGAGAGAGAGAGAGAGAGAGAGAGAGAGAGAGAGAGAGACTATTTGTGTGTTCTTGCTGCCCTCTAGAGGTGAGGAAAACAGTACGCGTCTTTCACTATCGCCATCAATGTAAGCTGTCGATCTCTCCTAACCTTTCCAAATAGAGGGGTTTTAACTTTAGCCATTCAAACAGAACACGATTTGATCAGACCAGGAGATGACCAACACAAAAGGAACTTTTGTTTTGTTAAACTAGGTGACAACCAAATCACAAATGTGGTCCAGTGGATGTGTACCTTTAAAGGGGAGGGGGAACAAACCTAGCACTGAAGAACAAGTTGGACACACCAACACACCTGCACTTTCCCTCTCAACACACACACACACACACACACACACACACACAGACACACACACACACTTAAAGATCACTTGTGAAATAGATAGAAGATATGGTTAATTCCCAAAAATGTTGCTAATGTTGCTAATGCTAAGAAAAATGGGAATACACTATCTGCTTCAATGAAAATAAATGAACCTAAAATTGTGGCATGTGTCGACTTCATATTTGACCTCATGGAAAGTGAGGGAACAAGTGAACGAACTTGAGCACCGCCAGAGAATGCTCTGGCGTAGAGATACAAACTATTTAGAGCTCTGTGATTCGTCGGTACACAGAGGTACATCGTGTACGAAGGGGGCTTCTGTGTCCTGAACCGAGACCGCCAACCTATCGCACACCTATCTGTGCACATTCCACAAGTCCCTGCCGGACGGACACACACACACACACACACACACACACACACACACACACACACACACACACACACACACACACACACACAC
>JAOPJL010000141.1:18439236-18449712 GCA_027123545.1 Trisopterus esmarkii | reverse complement strand
GTGTGTGTGTGTGTGTGTGTGTGTGTGTGTGTGTGTGTGTGTGTGTGTGTGTGTGTGTGTGTGTGTGTGTGGCGGTCGGGCCCCGGGGACACGCCGACACTTCTTCAGTCGGGTCCCGAGATGGAAAACGGTGAAGAACCCCTGATCCATTGTAACGGTGGGCGTGGTGGTTGGTGGTTTGGGGGGGGTTGGGGGAGGGAGGGGGTCCTCTAGGGGAACACCTCCTCCCACTCCAGCAGGTACTGCACGGTGCCCTGGGCCGTCACGCGGCGGGCCAGCACCTGGTACTCCCCGTTGGTGAGCCGGCCCGCCACGCCGAAGTAGGAGGAGATGGAGGAGTGCAGGTGGGAGGAGTCGGAGGACAGGGCGGCGGTCTCGGAGAGGAAGTGGGGAGAGTCAGACGGCGGGGGGGTGTGGGCGTGTCCCGCTGGCGAGTCCTGCTCCTCCAGACCGGGCGGCTCCTCCGCCGGTAGCTCCTCCCCCGCGTCGCCGCGGCTGGCCCACTGGCTGTAGCCGTTGCTCGGCAGCTTCCTCTTTCTGCTGCCGACGCCCTTCCTGATTGGACGGACACGAGAGGTCAGAGGGTGGGCTGTGGGGGCTGTGATCGGAGAGGGTTTAGACCGTGATGTGTGTTCACCTGTTGGTTGTTGGTGAATACGTTTGGTGTTGCACCCGCGTGGGTGTGCGAGCGTGTGCGTGCGTGTGCGTGCGTGTGCGTGCGTGTGCGTGCGTGCATGCATGCATACCTGTACTCTGCCTGCCTTAAGAAATATCTCTTGAGTGCGTGCGTGCGTGCGTGCGTGTCAGTGTCCCACCTTAAGTGATAGGAGCCGCTGGTTCCAGCCGAGCCATCAGTGGAGACCTGGTCCAGACTCTGAGATCTACTGGAACCACTGGACACAGAAACCACCACCAGAACATATGACGCACTAGCACGCTGATGAGTCGCACTGGAGACACATAGATACACGTGTCTATATGAAACATGTACTATAGATATTATACTATAACTGCTATGCTTAACGCAGAACAAAGAATAACAGAAAAGGGCATTAGCACATGGTACCTGTACTCTGCCTTCCTTAAAAAAATCTGTTGTGAGCTTTCACACGCATAGTTTGGAAGACTCTGTTGTATTTTCAATTGGTTCGGTTCACACTGTAACATTGTTAGGGGAACCAAACGTTGTAAAACAAACGCCTTGCAGAGGAATGGCCCGTGGATATCAAATCGGAGGGAAACTCGCAACATCTCCTTGCTGCAGACAAAAATAACGGAGCAGCAACAACTTGGTTTATTATAATTCTGCTTTGGTGTTGCTGCAAATAAGGAACGAAGTCACTGAATAATGTAGAAATGTGTTTTGGAGAGTGACCCCAAATAATTCCTTTATATAGCCGTCCTGGCATCACACAAATGGGCCACGAGGAGACACGCCCACGTCACCACAGCACTCTGCGCCAAGCGCTGCAACGACGGAGTTGGTCTGAACGCAGCCTCAAAACAGACCCTTCAGCTCAGGTGTGAAAGCATCACACGTTACATTACTCTGAATTACGTTCTGAATAAAACCTCAGAATGGAATGGAGCACTTTGGTGTGCTGCTCTGTGGGACTGACCTCTTCAGGCTCTGCAGCTCATCCAGGGTGAAGTCAAAGATGTTGGCCATGTGATGGTTGGAGTTCCAACTGCAGTACAACTCATTCTGCACACACACACACACACACACACACACTGCTGTAATAAACACTTCTAGAGGAGTTGTCGTATTCAATCGTATTGCATATTGCATCACGCAACATATTGCACCAAACTTAGAAGGTGATGTAGGTAATAATAGCTATAATTTGAGTGATATTGGTCAGAAATGTTAAAGCCATCTGCCCGCTATGGGTGAGTGAAACGTTCTGTGAGAACATCTGTTCTGGTTGGCTGAGCGTCTGTCTCTGTATGACATCGCCGCCGGCTCATTTCTGACCAAATCAGGGCCTTTCTCCATGGACTGGATCACAAACGAAGCAAGGGAGCAGAGAGAGACGGAGTGTATTTCCTCACTCTCTCTTCGGCTCTCTCTGTATAGCTCAATCATCAAATGTGGTTAGGGTTAGTGTTTTTTGCAACGTGGTATAAAAAAGGTTAAGTGATGCGTTCAGCTTCGATGCTAGCGGCCGGTGTGTTGAGTGTGGCCGCCCGGGGTGGTCACTATCTCCAGCCCACTCAGTCACATGATATAGGTCAGGACTGCTGAGGCATGTCCGCTTTGTTCTTCCGGAACAAGACCCTTGGCTGATGGAGGAGCATGCTGTAAGCCATGCAGTGCTTATTCATTTCATCTTTTCTGCTCCGTTTCTTAGGTTCCCATTTCTTAACGAAAAAGCTAGTTAATCTTTTCAGAAATACTGATTAGTACCCTTTTTTGTATGTTCTGGTAGTTGGTTCAGCTGGAGTTACTATGACACACGCAAGATACACATAAACATTTCTTACATTGGGGATGGCATCTTCCAGAAGCCACCGGGCCTTTCTCTTTCTTCTTTCTGCTGGAGTGCTACACACACACACACACACACACACACAAGCACACGTCTTGTAAAGTAGATATTTGGAAGGCAGCCTTTGGATGTGTCATGGTATGAAGCCTAGTGTTTGGGGGCGGGGCTTACCTGTTCTTGGCCCCTCCCCCTTTGCGTCCCCTGCCCCCGTCTCTCTGGGTTCGCTCAGGAAACAGTTTGGAGGGCGGGTTGGGAGGAACGCGTGTCTGCAGTCGGAAAATACACTTTCTCTTCTTTATCTCCTTCCCGCACAGGAACCTGTGCAAACACACACACATCTTATAAACAATCCTAATCTTAAAATCTTAGTCTAAACTATTACAAAGAACTGTTTAATATGTTGCCAGTGGTGTAGATGCATCTGCTGTTTAACTTCATGCATCCGACATACAACTACGTATCCTTCCACGGGTCATTCAAGAAATATGTTGGGATATTCTGATTTGATTCTTAGTTCTAATGTCTTCAAATAAACTGATATACGATTGTTAAAAATTGTTATAAAATTATCAAAACAGTCTTCTAATGCGCAGTAAGGTTGATTAAGAAATTGATTAAGAAATGAATCCAAATGTAGTTTCAATAGTCTCTGTGTGCATGTGTGCGTGTCTTACTTGCTCTTGTACTTGTTTAAAGCATCCAGGATGTGTTTCTCCTTCTCTGAGGAAGGGGTATTAGCCAACTACATAAAAAAATAAAAGCAGAAAAAAAAAGTGAAGTTTAGTGCCGTGTATAGTCTTCCAAGTACATTACAACACATTCAACTACTAATATAAATCACTGAAGTCTACAGTATTATAGACCACTATATTATCATTTAGTATAGAAGACCATTGAATGCTACTGGTCTAGAGAGACAGAGAGTACAGAGAGTATGGAAGAGCATGGGTCCAGTATAGTATAGACTGGAATGGTACTGTCTAGTACAGTAGAGAATGGAGCACTACTGGTCTAGTACAGTGGACTGTTGGGTGGTAATGGTCTAGTACAGTAGACTGTTGGATGGTAATGGTCTAGTACAGTAGACTGTTGGATGGTAATGGTCTAGTACAGTAGACTGTTGGAGGGTAATGGTCTAGTACAGTAGACTGTTGGATGGTAATGGTCTAGTACAGTAGACTGTTGGGTGGTAATGGTCTAGTACAGTAGACTGTTGGAGGGTAATGGTCTAGTACAGTAGACTGTTGGATGGTAATGGTCCAGTACAGTAAGGGGTCTGCTCCGGACCTTGCCCAGCTGGAGCTGCTCCCAGTGAGTAGAGATGAAGCCCAGGATCTCCTCCAGCTCAAAGTACTTCTTCTTCTTGCTGAGGCCCAGGTTGTAGAGCGCCAGCTGGACCACGTCCACCCAGCGCAGCGCCAGCCGACGCACGTACTCACTGCCCTTGTTACACACGCAGCACAGGTAGAGGTAGAACCTGGGGCAGCGGAGACCACAGCGTGAGACACGGACGACAGAGGACGACTATAGGCCAACCACAGCGTGATACGACTGCAGCCAAACCACAGCGTGAGACACTGAGGAGGACGACTGTAGCCAAACCACAGCGTGAGACACTGAGGAGGACGACTGTAGCCAAACCACAGCGTTAACAACGTTGAAAATAATATAGATGAAATGTCTTTTACTATCTGGAGGGTTTTGATGAAGATGGGCTCTGAGAGAGGAGAGGAGGTACCTGTCTCCAAACATGATGGGTTCCTGCACACACTGGATGCAGGCCTCGTGGAACCACTGCTGGCATTTCCAGCACTGAAGCATCTTCAGGTACCACCTGAACACAGTAGATCAGGGCTTTTAACAAGGAGACCACACACCGTCATCTAATGAACAGCAAGTCAACAAGTCAAACATCATTTCAGTAGCAGAAAAACACATAGCCCTGTTCACAATAATGCTGCAGAGATCTCTCTGTGTGTTAAGTCACGAGCCTCAGCGATTGGTTGGTCTTACTCTCCGGGGCCGCCGCAGTAGCAGTAACACTGCTGCTGATTGGTCCGATGCTGCGAGTCCCACTGCAACGCATCCGGGTCGTAGGGCAACACCTGCTTCATGGCCACCAGGGCCTTTGCTATGGGTCCCTTCTTAAGAGCGCCCCCTTTCTGTTGGTAGTAAATACACACACACACACACACACACACACACTCGTCAATTTGAGTGTTGAGTAGGTTTGTGTGCGCATGTGAGGTCACATCCTTTTGTAATAGTTCTCAAAAGACCTCTCAAGCCACATCTTTATGACATGTGTGGGAATAGGCGTGTTAGTGTCTTGTCTGTGTGTGTGTGTGTGTGTGCGAGTCTCATCTGTCTGTGTGCGACTCTCATCTGTCTCTGTGTGTGTGTGTGTGGCATTACCCTGACAGCGAGTGCGAAGATGCAGCGGCGACAGAACCATGGAGCGTGCTCGTTGCTGCCCTCTACGGGAGGACTGTGGCACTGCTGGTGAAACCCTGAAATCACACACAGAAGAACCTAAACAGATGACCTTTTACTGACACAGTAGTTACTGAAGAGGCTACTGCTGCAGAATCACGTTTTTAAATTGTTTTTTTCTTTTCTTTTCAAAAGCAGTTACAATTTTGTTAAAACAAATGTTATTTTCAGACCTGTATCTAATAAAGGACCAATTATGAAAGTGGCCCAAATCAGAAATGAAAAGATAAGATTGATATAATGTTTGTGCTGCCCACACTGAAATAAATCACATCTGAGTCATAAAATATTTGGCTCACTTTTGCTTTGTGAACTAGAAATGTATTAGTGTCCACCAACTTACCGATGCCACACTTGCCACAGATGAGGATGCGGTTGCCATGGTTACTAGAATCGCTCTGGTCCCACTCCTCCTGACACACTGAGCAGTGAGGCTCCTCCCCCGGGATGCCGGCTGCAGGGTCAGAAAGCACGTGAACAACAGAAGAACACCACGTGCAACGCCATTTAATTAGGATCTCCCAATCTACCTATCAATCTGTCTAGCTTCCCCAGTCCAGCTCCCACTAAGTGGAATGGTCCGCTCCCAGTATGAGTGACCGGTGACCCACCGTGCTGGATGTCCTTCCAGAGGACCCAGAAGCGGGAGTTGTCCTCAAAGGTCACGAAGCAGCTGTGGCGCTGAGGACTGACCTGGTAGGAGGGAAACAAACCGTACCAATAATAGTTTGTTTAATAATTGTTCAATATTATAAGTATGGCAAAGCTTGTCTTGTGCACCAGCTACAAAAAAAATACGCTTTACAAGTTGTAGATTTTCAAATAAATGTTGAATAAACTTAGTAGTCCAATGCTAGCACTTCCTGTATGCATCAGTATTCTCTGTACTGTACTATTTTCTTTTACTTCTAAATATTGTCCATCTGTATTCATGTAATGTATTCCCATCATGAATGCTTAAAGACTTCAACCCTTTTAAAAGCTTGAGCTCTCATCTGTCTGTGTCTCTCCTGGATGCAGCTCTCTCTTTCCCCCACCAGGGGGGGCAGCTTTCTTTCATTCTGAACCAAAACCTGATTAACTTATTTTATTTATTTGTTGTGATCGTTTATCATACACTGATTAAGGTCCTGTGATTACATTTTTGGTTTTGAATGCAATGTTTCCCAGAAATGTGCGTGAGTATTGTTGTGTTGTATGCGTGTGTGCGTGGCTGCTGGTGTGGGGCGTACCAACTGTTATTGTTGTGTTGTATGCGTGTCTGCGTGGCTGCTGGCGTGGGGCGTACCAACTGTTATTGTTGTGTTGCATGCGTGTGTGCGTGGCTGCTGGTGTGGCCGTACCCTCTGTTATTGTTGTGTTGTATGCGTGTGTGCGTGGATGCTGGTGTGGGCGTACCCTCTGTATGCGGCCCAGGTAGTACAGGCCATCCGACCAGTGACAGAGCACGCACTGCTCCACGGTGAGGCTGGACTCCAGGGCCTCGGCTGGGGCCCGCCCGCTGACCCCTGACCTCTGCAGGGACGGGGGCTCTGGACTGCTACAGTAGCCCTCAGCCAGGTCCTCCAACATCCTGCTGAGAGGGGCGCACCCACGGACAGACTGTTGGTATGGTTGAGTAGAAACCATGAGTCATACTGTGTGTGAGCACAAGTAAAGGCTATGGGCTGCAGGTCCGCTGACAGTTTGGTCAGGTCCACTCTGCTCTTGTTGTAACAGCTGTCTGTGTGACAGTGAGGGCCAACTTCTGATTATAGAGCAATTCAGGTGACACCCTCCTTGTTCTGATGCTACAGACAGGCTAGATAGAATGGGAGTGGCACTCAATTGGAAAATAAAAAAATAATGTGAGGGTTATAAGGGAGGAGTAGATGCACGTTTTGACGTTTATAACAGTAGATGTAAAAAAAAAATAAAAATAAAAAAAGGAAAATGGATCCCGCAATAACAGGTGTGGCAATTGATGAATAAAAACGTTAATGTGGTTTACCGAAAACGAGTAGGCCTACTTGTGACTCATTTATTAACTTTACAAACCGCCAGGGGATTTTGTTATAACGTCGCGCATGCTCTCTGAAATAGAGATGATGAGAGGCGGAGGGGCGGTTGTGTCTGCTCTAACAGTGGAGCATGAACTATGTCTTCTTTAAAACAATTACATGTGTTCATAATGCCTACCGTTAAATGCCTACTGTTATTTTTAGTGAGTATGATTCGGTCTCTAACGATGACAGATATCGAAAGCAAAACTTTCTGACAGCAAAACTGCCAAATCAACCCCAAAGATTAGGACCTATTTCAGACAAAACATTCAGTATAAACGATGCTGTACAATGACCGCTTTGCATCTATCGTACCAACTGTTAACAAGTTATACAAATCTCGCTTGACAAGCATCGCATCCACTCAGCCACACTGGACAGCCTTTTTCCACATCGCGTTATTTTCCCCCAAATAACATAGATTCATGCCATTAATAAAGAAAATGATCAGAAACCAACATAAGTCGCGTGTATATATATATGACAGACAGGGAAGATGTACACAGGATGAAATCCGTTTACTTACTTTGGGTGTCTGGAGCAGCAGTCTGTGGCTGCAGCTGCCCGGGGTTCTGCTGCTGCTGCTGGAGGGAGAAGAAACTCTGCTGTGCCGCGGCGCTAAACTTCAAACTCGGACGGCGCCATTTTTTCACTTTTCCCGCGAATCACGGTCGCTTTCTCCATGCTGATTTACATAACGTATCATCGTCGTCATCAGCAGCGGAAGTACATTTGAATCCATATCATGCATCCATACATAGAATGTATGCGGTATGCAGGGTCAAAATCGGATTGTTCAAAATGGGTAAAGCTGACACGCAATCTAGTCGCTGTGGTCGTTTTTATGACTTTATATAAAGGTTGTTTATTTGTAAGAATATAAATATTTATTTTTCATATCTGCGAGCGCGCCTGTGTGTGTACGTGTACTACACATACTTAATGACACATCATCATCTCTATAATCATTTAATGAAATTGAATACAAGAAATTAGGTCCAAACAGCAAAAAGAAGAGTATTTAAATAGCCGACATGAGTAGATAATAAACACTACATCAACTGTGAAAATAAATTAACAAATTCATGTTGATAATAAGTTATTCTTAATATCTTCTGATATATAGTATCTGCATAGACATATACTACATAAATATACTACGTGGGTACTCTTAAGAGTTTGAAAGTCTAAAAGTCTCCAATGATCATGAATTGAGGCGAACACACAGACAGAGAAACATTGATACAGGGGAAGTCCTATGAAGAAATAATAAGTAAGGAGGACGTGCAAAAATAAGTTGAAAGGCCTACACAAGAATCTAATTTGGGATTCAAAAACCACAGCAGGTAAAATCGTTGTTTTAGAGGTTCCATAAAAAATTATTATCGATTATCACAAAACGGAGTCTATTCCGATCCAACAGTGCAAAAGGCAGCACTGTCAGTTAAGAACGGGGCGGGGCTCAGAGTCCGTGTGAGAGGCGGAGCTCCTGGGGGCGGGGTTTTTGTTGGGGCGGACCTTCATCTCCGAGGACCTGAGGGAGTACTGCCAGCCCGTCCAGCTGGACCACTCCACGCCATCGGCGTAGGAGGCGTGGCCTCCCCTCAGGTACTGCCCGTTGAGGTTGGAGGTGTGGCAGTTGCGGTACCACCACGCCCCCTGGTAGTACGCCGCACAGTTGTTCTCCGACTGGTCCTGGTCCCGGTCTTTGGTGGTGAACTGCATCCCAGAATGCTTCAGGAGGGAGTCCCCTGATGTTGAAGGAGGATGGGCGATAGGAATGAGAATATTAGAGTTGCACTAGTAGCAGCAGCAACAGCAGCAGCAGCAGCAGCAGAGGTTGAATTGCAGTTGACTCGCTCCTGGTCTCTACTTTGGTGCTGGTATTTATGGTTGGGCGTCCCGACGTGTGGTGATATTTTTGGAGTATTTTTTTAAGAAAATCAATGTTTTTTTCAATGAAGATAACATTAAATAAATCAGAAAAACAGTCTAGACGTTGTAAATGTGGTAATTGACTTTTCTAGCTGGAACGGCAGATTTTTAATGGAATATCTACAGCGGTGTACTGAGGCCCATTTCCAGCCACCATCACTCCTGTGTTCTAATGGTACATTGCTTAGCTGATTGTATTAAAAGGCTTATTGATGATTAGAAAGCCCTTGTGCAATTATGTTAGCACGGCTGAAAAATGCTGAATAAAAGTTTTCATGGAAAACATGAAATTGTCTGTGTGACCCCAAACGTTTGACCGGTCGTGTTTGCCTGACCCGTAGCCAAACACTTCTGGCTACGCATCCCCCGGTGGTTATCTGACAAAGAGGCATGCATGAAGCAGCAGGGGGTACTTCTTGTACCTGTGTGCAGCTAGCCTGGAAATCCAGACCCACATCTAGAAAGCTGTAGTGTCTGGCAAGGACTCGAGGGGCGGCATTTGAAAATATCACTGCACGCAACACTACGGCCAATCAGAAGAATACAAGGGGTGACGTATCCAGACCAGTGGAGCTAACCAATAGACAAGACTCTTGCCGTATATGGATGGTAAAACAGCAACGATTTTGACCCGCCTATATCAGATACACTGATGTGATTGGTTAATGTTCTGGGCCAGGGGAATCAGGGAGTGAGTATATTGCTCTCGCGTGAACTCTGGATTTCCAGGGTAGCGTGCAGGTGTATGTGCGTACGGATTATGATAGTTTGTTTTATCTTTGTAAAATGTTGCAAGCTCGTTTCTGAGCATTGTGTGTTTAAACTGATGTTGGATGAATCTTGATTTATTACACTTACTCTCTGTGCAGTAAGTAAGGGTCCCTTGTCTTGTCTTGTCTTGTTGAAGGCTAACTGCTGGAGGTACACGGTATAATGTATGTGCGCTCCTATCCTGCTGCAAAACCCCTTTCCCCTTGGGGACAAACTTTGAACTTGTAGTAGCAGGTTGCGGTATGAGAGTAGAAGTCACAGAGCTGGAAGAGGTAGCAGTCAGTAGCTATGAGGTAGAAGTCACAGAGCAGCAGAGGAAGCAGCAGTACCTGCGGTGCCGGAGTAGTGGTCTACTGTAAGAACGTAGCCGTCCTCATCAGGGTTCACAGAGTCCAGGCCCACAGCGAACAGGCCGTAACTAGCATACGCAGTCCCGTTCTCAAAGTCTGCAATGTCGATTCTCAGCTCAGAATGGCCGAACCCGGTGAGATAAAACATCCTTTGGAGACCTGGCCCACCCACACACACGTACACACGCACACACACACACACACACACACACACACACACACACACACACACACAGGGAGCAACATAAAAACAAAGGTAATGAGGAGGGAACGGCAAAGAGACGAAAATGAGAGTGAGAGAAACTGTGAGAAAACATGTCATGGAGTGTGTGTGTGTGTGTGTGTGTGTGTGTGTGTGTGTGTGTGTGTGTGTGTGTGTGTGTGTGTGTGTGT
>JAOPJL010000141.1:18364987-18379987 GCA_027123545.1 Trisopterus esmarkii | reverse complement strand
CTAAACAACAAGAAGGGTAGCGCTGAAATAAGTAACATTCAGATGGGTAACATTCAGGTCAGTATTCAGGTCAACCCTACCCAGATAAGTCACACCTAGCCTGGTGCTCATAACATACTGCTCAGAGTTACTGAAACCTCTTTAGAAGTATTTTTCAAGGTGGGTCCCATGAGTGATAAAGACGTTAGTGATAGACGAAAGTGATTTTTTTATGTCAGGGTAGCTCTGTGGGTTAATGTGGTTAAACTCATTCTGTGTAAAGGGGGTTTTATTGTGTCTCTTTTGTGTTTATCTGGAGTGGTTCTGTGTGGTTTTGGGGTTCTTTAAATGCTTTGTGTGTGTTAAGGGGGTTCTATAGACAATAAGTGCTTTTATATGAGCTACTTAGGATAACAATATAATAATATATAACAATATCATATTCTTATATACGTATTTCCCATTTGAATAATCATGTGTCTAAGTATTTATACTGTACTCTTGACTCTGAAAGTGTTACTTTATCTTAGGGTTATGGTATTAGGTGTCAGCTTGTGACAGAGGTCACTAATGTCCTTGTTGTGATCAGGGTTTACAAAGTGCATATATTAAGATCATTTGGAATATAATCACATTTCACCATGTAGATAGATGAAGATAATGCCAAGGACTTGGGGAAATCATGTATAAGGGATCAGTCTAATCCTATTCTGTCCTAATGGCACTCATTAGACATGGCCGTAACATAGATGACCATTGTACGACGCTCAGTATGAATTAACCTTGTGTAGGATAAGACCTTGTCTAGTCTTTCTCTCCCGCCTTGTATTAAACTGCTTGGACTGCAAACCGACTTTTCACTGAAACTTCTTCTGAATCTTCAACTTTATTCAGGAGTATTCTCCTTTCAATAGGGGTTCTATATGTTCTATAGGGGTTATGTGTGTTAATTGGGTTCTGTAGGTTATATATGTTCTTTAGGGGTTTCATAGGGGTTCTATAGGGCTTCCTTGTGTCAAGGTGGTTCTATGTGTTATGGTGGTTCTATAGTGGTTCTGTGTGTTAAGGTGGTTCTATAGTGGTTCTATGTGTTATGGTGGTTCTATAGTGGTTCTATGTGTTATGGTGGTTCTATAGTGGTTCTATGTGTTACGGTGGCTCTATAGTGGTTCTATGTGTTATGGTGGTTCTATAGTGGTTCGATGTGTTATGGTGGTTCTATAGGGGTTCTATGTGTTATGGTGGTTCTATAGGGGCTCTCAGTGTGTGAGGGGGTTCTATAGGGGTTCGATATGTTAAGGGGGTTCGATAGGGGTTCTATGTGTACAAAGCCTGGTTCTGGTTAAAGCGGTATTATAATAGTCCTGTCCTGGTGGTTCTATGGTGGTTGGTTGGTTTAAGACGGTTCTATCCTCTTCTATCTAAATTGTGTTAGATAGACGTAGTATAGAATGGAGTAAATGGTCAAAATGCTGCAGGAACGTCCAAACATTGCTTTAACTGCAGCAAAATCATCTGATTCGTACACAAAAACACCCAGCTTTTTGTTTTATTTTAGTCTGCATTTATGAATATTTTATGACTGATATAATTCTCTGTCATAGGCTAGTGATCCGTCTAAAGATAGACGGTCGCTTTCTGATGATGTCACAGGAGGTAGAAAAAGACAGTGGAGATGCAGAGGGAGAAACCTTGTACATGATGATGTCAACGACATGTTGCCCACTCCCCTCTCTCTCTCTCTGTCTCTCTCTCTCTCTCTCTCTGTCTTCCAGATGTGCCGGCTGCATTCCAAATATGAGTCCCCCTCAGCCACAAGGTCCCTCCGCGTGGCCTGACCTTCCTGTGCAGCTCCGAGCCTCCAGAACACGGCACCGATAAACCCACTGACCCCTAAACCCCGACCGTATGCCAGCATCTACATGAAATGGAACTCAAACATTTTCTCTGTGGCATTTGGTTTGTCCCAAAAACATAGCTGGAGTCCACCGCTCGCATCCCCCCTCCCAGACACCAGACCCTGTCCGCCTGCTCGGAGAGACCACCCCACCTTCCACCTCCTCCCCTGCCTGGCTACCAGCGCCCTCCACCCACCATGTCGGAGGGGCTGCTGCAGGTGGAGATCCCCGACTTCGGCAGCAGTGTCCTGGGGAGTCTGAACGAGCAGCGGCTGCTGGGCCACTACTGCGATGTGTCCATCCTGGTGCAGGGCCAGGCCTTCAAGGCCCACCGGGCCGTGATGGCCGCCTCCTCGCTCTACTTCAGAGACCTGTTCAGCTCGGCGCCCGAGTCCTCCTCGTCCCAGGTGGTGTTTGAGCTGCCGTCCTCGGTGACACCCGCGTGTTTCCAGCAGATCCTGTCCTTCTGCTACACGGGCCGACTCAGCATGGCCACCAGCGAACAGCTGGTCCTCATGTACACCGCCGGCTACCTGCAGATCCAGAACATCGTGGAGCGGGGCATGGAGCTGATGATGATGAAGGCGTCCTCCGCCTCCTCACCGCTCTGCTGCGACTCCCAGGTTGGTGTGGCCACCGCGGTCTGGCGTCGTTCGGCTGTTGTTCAGATCTATGGGTCGGGACCCAAAGTCGATGATCCAGTTGGAGTCGGTGGGTCACAGGTTGACGACTTGGAAATTGGTGCACAACACACGTTTGGTGATCCTTTCATTGACAAAAGTATCGCCGATCCCGGTGAGTGTGTGGTCGGGTCCCACGGACGCACTGAAATCCTTTGGGTCCCGAGATGAAAAATAACCCTGGTGTGAATGTGAGGCAGAGATCGGTCCTATGTTGATAGAGTGAGGCCAATTGGACCTCTTTTTAACCATCACCATGGTAACATCATTGATCAGCGGTGATAAGTCTCTTCATAAATTACTTCATCTTGGATTGGAGCCAACATGGTTGAAAAGTACATCTAAATGTCAAGGTTCTCATCTATTACATTAATTATAAAATACTTAGAATTTATATGATAAAATATTCTTCCACTTTTCTCAAATCAACCAGCATGCAAGCTTTGAAAGCATTGACATGCAAATCATTCAGATTGTCAATCAGTAGCTCTATGTCATAGATTTCATCCCCTGCTCATTTTGATATAAATACAAAAAAACATTGAAAAGGCTAACACACTGCATGCTCACTGAGTCGTACTGCCCGACAACACACATTTAAAGACTGATATTCACTCTTGTTCTGACATTGGTCCCGTGTGGCCCCCCCGGGGGGGGGGGGGGGCGCTGGATTGATCTGTATTTAATTCATGATTTAATGGATTGGTTGATTTGAACGGATGGCATCCCTCTCAGACGGCCTCAGCGGAGGAGCTGGGCGGCTACGAGGCGTCGGGGGACCAGCAGCAGCCACAGCAGCAGCACCAGCGCCCCCAAGAGACCCTGCTCTCCTCCCAGCCGGCCCTGAGCCCCGAAGAGCTGCTCCTGGCCGTCAGCAGAATCAAGCAGGAGCGAGCCGACACGCCTACCCCTCCAGAGGAGATGGAGGAGACGGCGGGAGAGGAGCGAGAGAAGAGGAGGTAATTGAGCAGAAACAAACTTGGTTCAGTTCGGTTTATTCAGCAGGCTGGAAGCACAGCAGACAAGACTCTGTTCAAGAGAGGCTGTTGGCAGGTCTGTCCAGGAACACATCAGAACCACATGTTCAGACAAACTTTGTGTGTGTTTCAGTCTGTCGACACAAAAGGCTGTAATATTCACAATATGTCCTTGGTGTCTGCAAAAATACAGCAGAGATAATGAATTGGCAAGTGAATGAAATCCGAGCAAGAATTGTTGCTTTTAGAAGAATGTGTGGGGGGGAAGCTAGAGATAAACCCTTAGCCCTAATGTCAAATGCTTCCAAGATGCAAGTGTTTGATGTCCTCTCCTTGTTGTTCTGCTCCTAGTGGTCTTTCCTCTCTCCTAGTGGTCTCTGCTCGCTCCTTGTTCTCCTCCTAGTGGTCTCTCCTCTCTCCTTGTCGTTCTGCTCCTAGTGGTCTGTCCTCTCTCCTTGTCGTTCTCCTCCTAGTGGTCTCTTCTCTCTCTTTGCCGTTCTGCTCCTAGTAGTCGGTCCTCTCTCCTTGTCGTTCTCCCCCTAGTGGTCTCTCCTCTCTCCTTGTCGATCTGCTCCTAGTGGTCTCTCCTCTCTCCTTGTCGTTCTGCTCCTAGTGGTCTGTCCTCTCTCCTTGTCCTTCTCTTCATAGAGGGGACACTACGAGGGACCTCCAGGCCACCAGGGGCAGTGCGTTATGTTACCTGGGTGCTGGAGGAGGGCTGGTTCCGGGACTACAGTCCTACCTGCTGGCCACCGGAGAGCGCTCCAGCCCGGCCGGCTCCAGCCTGCCCACCGAGTCGCCCCCCTCCCACCCTCCAACGGAAGAGGAGCTGGAGGATGACTACTACCCCCCGGGCATCTATGGACACATCTACGGACACCCAAGCAACCCCTACAGTACTGCCTCCCTATATATATTCTAGTCTGTCTGTCCATCCCTTCCCATACTATAGATAGTATATGGTTATCACTACAAAAACAGTTACAGTTACAGTTTACAGTAGAGGGTGGTCTTTTGAGCAACATTGAAACAGTCAAACTTTGGCATGACATGGGACCAGTCAAACCTGGTTCCATGACATGCCACCAGGTGTGGTGTTATTAGCCATTACAAGATGTTTTGGAAATATGAAACAACTTTATTAATCCTCCGTCTGAGAAGTTTGTTCAATCTGCCTCTTAAGACATCACAGGGGTGTGTGTCCACCTAGACGTGTGACGGATAGATGAACAACGTTTGCTGTGGTCCACTGGGTAGGCTGCTAGACTGATCTATCTAGCACACATCTAGGTGGACACACTCACTTTCTGCCCCTTATGGTGTCATAAGGGGCATGTTTCCAAAGCGGCTTGTAACGGCTAATCACACCCCACCTGGTGGCATGTCATGGGAACTTTAAGGATCCACATTTTGTAACCATGCTCAAACCACACCTCTCTATTCCCGGGTTCAGTCCAGGAGAAGATGGAGATGCTGCCCCTACCATTGGCTAATGAGCGGCGGCCCTGCGTGCTAATTGGTCGAGACACCATGGCTCTGCCCGCCAGTCTAGTCAGTCAGATTGGCTACCGGTGTCACCCCGCACTTTACACAGAGGGAGACCCAGGGGAGAAGGTGGAGCTGGTGGCAGGTAAAACCTCATAACCACTCCCTAGACCCAAACATAATACACACACTCACTAAATGTATTTGCGTGTGTAATGTGGGTTCCTGCCTATACATCTGTTTGCATGTGTGTGTGCGTGTGCGTGTGCGTGTGCGTGTGTGTGTGTGTGTGTGTGTGCGTGTGCGTGCGAATGCAGGGTCAGGTGTCTACATGACACGGGGTCAGCTGATGAACTGCCATCTGTGTGCTGGAGTCAAACACAAGGTTCTCCTCAGACGGCTCCTGGCCACCTTCTTTGACAGGTACCACCACCACCATCTGGATCAGTACAACACTATAGGATATTGTTACCATGTGATTATAGTCCTTCTTAAACCACACTTCTTAACCTCCCACTGACAGGCATGTCTAGTTCCCCAAAACTTTTTACATTCATAATTTACCAAGAGTTCTGTCAAATCAATCCTAATTCTTCATATATAGATTTATTATCTATATATATATATATGATCTATGTTGATGAATAATATTTCTTGTAATAGACGTTGAGAAAAGCAAAGATTTAACACTTTGGATTTGCGTATGTTTATGGATATGGTATGGATATGGTTTTTTTGTATGCTTGTTTGTGTATTTGTGTGTGTGTGTGTGTGTGTGTGTGTGTGTGTGTGTTTTCGTGTATGTGTGTGTGTGCGCATACGTGTGTGCGCATGTGTGCACACATACTGTTTGACATATCCCTTCTCTGGAAGCTTCCTGTGTCTGCGGCGCTGCTTTACATAATGCTGCTCTGTCTGTCACACTGTCTGAGAACAGCAACAAGAACGCTGCCTATAGCAGCTGATTGGGTTATTATGGTTTCCATAGAAACACTCTGGCCAATAGCTGTGGCACAGGGATCCGTTCGTCAACCAATGATCCAAGTCGAAAACCCCTGGACAACCGAGTGTTAAACACAGTCAAACGTAAGACGCATATACACACACACACACACACACACACACACACACACACACACACACACACACACACTACACCCACACACACACACTCTTGCTCACACACATACACACACACTCTCGCATGCACGTATGCACACATGCACCCCCCCTACACACACACACACACAAACGCACACTGTCTGTTGTGTTGCTTATATGAATGCGTAATATCAATGAGTATTTCTCACCTCCTCCCAACTTCCACTCCCTTTCTCTTCTTTCATCCCCCCTCCTCCCCTCTCCTCTCCTCTCCCCTCTCCTCTCCTCTCCTCCCCCCTCTTCTCTCCTCTCCTCTCCTCTCCTCTGCTCTCTTTTGCTTTCCTCTCCTCTCCTCTCCTCTCCTCTCCTCTCCTCTCCTCTCCTCTTCAGTCTACTGTCAGAACTTTGCTCCCAACTTCAAAGAGAGTGAGATGAACGTGATCGCGGCAGACATGTGCACCAACGCCCGGCGGGTCCGCAAGCGATGGCTCCCCAAGATCCAGTCTCTGCTCCCGGACGGGCTCCCAGCCCCCAGCCCTCACCCCCGCAAGGGTAAGCGAGGAGGAGGAGCAGGAGGAGGAGGAGTAGGAGGAGGAGGAGGAGGAGGAGGAGGTGGGGGGGGGGGAGGAGGTGGGGCCCAGAGAGAGGCCAGCCCCGCCCCCTTTGAGCTGGATCTCCGGCAACTCAGTACCTCATATTTGGAGATGGAGACACCGCTGTACCCGGCGCCGCCCAGGGAGAGGGGGGAGGCGGAGAGAGAGCGGGAGAGAGAGCTAGAGAGGGCGAGGGAGAGGGAGCGAGAGAGGGAGGCGGCGCTGCTGCCACACCTGCAGTACGCCGGCTGCGGTGCGGGCGGCGAGGAGGGGGGGCTGTCTGGAGAGTCTGCAGTTCCTCATGAGACTGAGCTGAGCGCAGACTCCGCCCCGCCCCCCAGCGCCTCCCCTCCGCCCGGAGACACCGCCTCCGCTCACAGGGGATTGGCCGATCAGGGCGACGCCGTAGAGGACCCTCTACAAGACAGCCAATAAGCTTTTGAATTGCCTCTGCCTACTACCTTTATGTAAATAACACAACAGCTACCTGTCAACTCCGACTGTGTGTCTTTCTATCGACCCGTCTGTCCGTTCTTCTGCTTGTCTGTCCTGACTCTTTCTTTACACCTGCCTATCTGTCTTCCTATCTACCTATCTCTCTGTCTACCTGTATCTGTCTTTCTTTCTATCTACCTGTCAATCTCTCTGTCTACCTCTCAAGTCTCACTCTCAGCCCCTGTCTGTGTCAAACCCGTCTGTATGTTCGTCTACCCGTCTGTCTGTCTGTCTGTCTGTCTGTCTGTCTGTCTGTCTGTCTGTCTGTCCACCTGTCTGTCTGTCTGCTGCATGTTTCCGAGGCCCCTGCAGTCCAGCACACAGACCCTTAGAAGCCGGCCATCATTCAACCAATGCTTGTGGTGTCACACCACCACCACCACTATGATGATGATGATGTTGATGATGATGATGATGATGATGATACTGACAGCTCTGATGGTCAATCAATTAAAGCTTGTTGAGAATCCCAAGGGTTGTCTGGATGGTTTCCTGTTCTTTTGAGAAGAGCTAGACTAGGTGACACTATGCAGAGAGAAATAATTGGCCAACGACATCCCGGGTATATGTCTATAGGTAAATCTTATTAAATGATATCCTCAAAGAAACGTTTCAATGTCACAGACGTTTTCCGTTAAAGTCTTCCGTTCTCCGGGTTTACAGAGTTGCTTGAGCAGGAGCGCCCTCTGTTGAAAGTGAGATTTATGATTAGGTTAAAAATGTATATTATATATTTATATTCTTCCCTTTTTCCAACACAACATGTCCGGCAATAGGCCTAGAGCCCCTTCATTTTATCCTTCACACGAATTTCCCCAAAATATATGGACATTATCAGATGAATTCATCAGGTGAATGTTCAATAAAAAAAAAAAAGTCTAATAGAAACTCCACGCCGTTTCCAAGCGTAAAAGCCTGAATAGTCCTTTCTTCGTTAATTATAGGCCTAGTGGACCGAACTCAACTGCTGTGGTCACGATTCTTGTCCTGGGTAATTTAGAAAATAATAAGACAGAGCAGGAGACAAGTAGGCTACAGATGAATGCATTTGCCACGCAATTGAAGGTTAGATAAATAACTTGTTTAATTAATAGTATTTGTAATTCCTCCAAGGTACAAAATAATAAGAATATATATTCTGGGGAAAAAAATTGTGTACGTCGGATTGCAGGCAACTTTGTCAAAATCATAACGGTGTTTTGGCTCCCGTTGTAAGGTTGTCAGACACCAAACCCTATACAATTAATATGTTTAAAAGTGGGACCTGTTCAATTGAAGATGCTAATGTATGTTGCGTTGCACAGCGGCCAGTGGCACCGATGGCTGCTGGGACATGTAGTGTACATGCAGGCCAGATGGGCCTCCTAGATACTCCGATAACCAATCACAGCACAACAACACCCATGATGCTGCCGCTTTTCACCGCGCATGCGCACTCACAGCAACAAGACAGCTGATAACTCATCTATTATGCTACTTCGCTAAATAAAAAACCTTCCAGAAAACTACCCGACGATCACCGCTGGACAAACTTGAGGACAAAAAAAATAAAGTAAAACATGTCTCTTACCTAGTGCCACCGGAATGTCGCCGTAAATCGGGTCGATGTTTACATAACGTAGCGAATCCATAGGTGTCGTTTGGCGATCCTGGCTCACCGTTCGGCGCCTTGAAACAATGCATACAAAGCTCGGCTAGCAGCTAGCCTCGGCCGGGGTTATGGCTCTTAACGCTACCGTATGCAGCTGCAATACCTCCGCTAAATTCAGAAAACATATGGTGGAAATACATTGCACGTCTCACACACCTCTATAATGAAGACACGAGCCAGAGTGTGCACAGCTCAGTGGTAGATTAATGTGATTACATTATAGGTGGGAAGCTAAGCTTAGCTAGCGACCAAAGCTACTATATTGCAATGCATTGCCCGCCATCTTTTTAAAGCGATATAAATGGGATGTTTCGCTAGCTAGGAAAATACATGCATCCTTAGTGCTTCGTCGATTTTACGTGTCTTGGGTTCATATGAATTCCGACCATAACAAATCATACAAAGCTGTAGCAGCAGGAGGTTCGTATTTGGTTAACTTAATTGTACATTAGCACTGTTTAGCATGAGAAGCACTGGCTAGCGTCTTAGCTGGACAGCCGCAGCGTGCATGCAGAGACACCAGATATTTTAGTGGTTTGATGTTTTCTAAGTGTATTCGTTGATGTTTGCTTGACTACTCGAGTTAAATTGGCGTTAGCTTGTGAGGTTTGGCTCTTGGTTGTTGGCTAGCTGCAATGTGCTCTATTTGGTACGGTGGTTTGCATGCCGAATTCTGCACATCGTTTCCACATCTGTCCATGTTTTGATCTAGATTGTTGCTATTCTCCAATCTACAGTTTATTACTACTTAATACATGTTTCGCATTGGCTGTACTATTATACACATCAGTGTGATCTTAGCTGGAAATGTACTACTGTTAGCATTTTATCTTGTTATTTTAACGTTATATTCCTTGGTACCAGCAGTATTGTGTATGTAGAGACCCATGATTCAATTAAGATGCAGGTATTTTATGTATATTGCTTTATATCATACATTTTATTTAACATGTTATTTTTAAACTAAAACAGTAGTTTTGGTCCAGTAAGATTCTGTCATTAAACATACTGTGTATCGTTAGACCCAGGGAAACTGTTTTGTTAGGAATCCTAGATTATATTGGCTCATCAAGTGTACACAGAGGTTAATAATGGATATACTAGCACTTCACACATTTTTGCCTTTTAATGAGCAGAAGATTGTGGTCATGTTTTAGAATGTGTGTGTGAAGCTGTGCCAAGTTGTGTGTGTGTGCACACGTATGTGTAGGTGTGCTAGGCAATGTGAATATGTACATCTGTGTGTGATTGTGGAGTTGTGTTGAGCAATGTTTGTAACCTCCTCCCTCCTGCTGTGCTACAGAAAGTGGACGGTCTGGCTGAGGTCTTGAGATGGGATGTTGCCTCCCCACTGGGAATAAGGAGGAAGAACTTCGGCAGGACTGAGAACCCTACCACCCATCTAGACAGGAAGTTGTCGTGTGCTGCGGTCCCTCCCCCCAGGAGACGACGCCGTTCGACTGTCGTCCAGCATGTCGGACGCCCCAGAGACCGCCCCCCCTACACCCCCGACACTCTCCAATCCCCCTCCCCCTGAGGTCACCAACCCCACCAAGCCTGGCAGGTAAGACACGAACGCTCCATGTAGACCACAGCAGTGTGATACAACCAGTGGAGGCTGAGCTCCCTGAAGACCACAGCAGTGTGATACCACCAGTGGAGGCTGAGCTCCCTGTAGACCACAGCAGTGTGATACCACCAGTGGAGCTCCCATTTGTACACAACATATGTTTCTGGAATCGAGGCGAAGAACCTCATGGGGTTCATTCCTCTTTTTTAGAGACTATCTGGTTCTGTCGGGTTGCCTTGGTTTAACTAGGATTGGTTGATGAGCCAGCACCATTCCTGCAGTTTGACAGGAAACTTGACTGTAGACATGAGAAAAGGCTTCTATTCTCTTCTCCTGGAGATGTTTGTGCCAGCCGTTCAGTTATTGGTTTCCAGTGCATGCCAGAGCTGTCTACCTACTGGGATCTCGTTACGTTATTCAGTGTGGCATTGATCAGAAAATAATTGTCTTTCTATTGTTCTGCTATTGTAAAACACAATACTTTTGGCCTCTTGGAATTTAAATTGTGTCAGTTTAAGAACTGGATTAAAGACAGCCATGTGACTGCAAATTGGACGGACAATGCTACCCAGCCTCCCCTCTTTGGTTAAGATCTACACAATAGCTACATTGAAACTCAATAGCAGACATGCATAACACTGCGTGTCCCCTGAGTCTACGGTCTATCTGTATATCTGTAAAACAGCTACGTGGGGGTGGTGTTCCCTCTGTTGCTCCTGCAGGAAAACCAACCAGCTGCAGTACATGCAGAACGTCGTGGTGAAGACTCTGTGGAAGCATCAGTTTGCCTGGCCCTTCTACCATCCTGTGGACGCCATCAAGCTCTGCTTGGCCGTAAGTCCACACACACCCAAGGTTTTTCATAGCTGCACTATACCTTTTCTAATGCAGTAGTCAAAAACATGTCTGAACTAGGTTTCTCAAGAATAAAAACACTCATGACTCAAAAACACATCCATGAGTCAATCCATCTAGGTGTTTTCCCCACAATACATTTTATTCTGGTCCCCCACTATGGGAAAATTACAGACACAGTTACTGAAAATTATACAGCTATAACTAAATACTATACTAAAACTAATGTAGTACATGTTTAAACTAAATTACAGTTGAAGCAGTCACCTAGTCCAGGCCAGTCTACCTGTTGACCTGGAGAGCTGTGGTTTATGGAACGAAAAGTCTTGAATAAATCGGCCATCCATTTGAATCTGCATAATCAATACTCATTCGGGGCAAGGTTTGAAGAGCAACATCCGTTTTTCATTGCTTGCTTTTTCGTTCTTAAACAGTTCAGCATCTTTCTAAATGTTTAAATCATCAATGATCATTAAATAATTTCTACCTTTGGTCTGAACTGGGGGGAGTTAGGGTACGCGTCAAGCCAACAGTAAACTATTACTAAAATATTGTTTTCCAAAAGCGTCGTCGTCATATTATGTATTGCTATTTCGGCAAAGTTTTGAACCAGGATACATTAAACATTCATCAACAGTGGTGGTTGTGCAGGCATGCATTGTTGTCGGTAAGGTTGCTGGTATTCCGGCAGCAAAATTCTGACATAAAAACTGAAAGGGAAAATTATAGCAGCATATTTCTACTGTGGGGGCGTAGTAAAAAATGTTCAAGACATTTCAATAGCAGCATAGGCAGTTTTAAAGTTAGGTTGGTTTTTAATGGGGTTTGGTAAAATAATATATTGGATGGATTTGTGTCTAGCGGTATATTCTTACCGTATAGAACCGCAAAAAAAAAGTGCATAAGAATTTCTCAATTTATTATTTATTCAGACCATATGTAGACCACAATATCGAAGCCCTGGTCTGTCACGGTAGCGGGAGAAGCTATGAGTGAATCAGGCAGAGTAACCACATGTTGGGTACCAGGGTGAGGGTTAAACCTCTGGGCCGCTCACTGTGGCACCTAAATTACATTGCATCCAACAAAGTGAAACCTCATTGTGTGTGTGTGTCGACCTTAAGGCTGTCAAACATGCTACGCTATATTTTGTGTTGGACCGGGTGTTGACTCAAGCTCAACAGGTTTTTCAGGCCAGCTTTGCCTTTTGCCTTTCGTTCCAGTTTACAAAAGTGTAAACTGCCATTCTTGGACGCTGCCATTCAGGTCCACCACTGCCCTGCCTGTGTTGGATCGCGCCCCGTAGTCACGAGCTCGCTCTCCTTCTCTCTCTAGTGTACGGTAGCCCACTCTCTCCCACCAGATGCGCTCTCTGCCTTGCAAGTACCTGAAATCTGGCACGATTTTATTATTTTATTTATTACTTGAATAGGTCGTAGGAATACTCGGTAGTACCGAGATTATTCAGTCGGTACCCCTAAGAGTTCTGAGTTCGGTACCCAACCCAAGGGGGCGGGGTAACAAGCCTCCTCTCCGTAGAGCCGTCGTTTAGTCCCAGATGGATATAAAAATGCATTTTATCCGGCTATCTCTACTATGTGTCTGAGCTGTCACTGGACATGGACTGCATGTTGATCATGATCTGTGGTTGTAGGACTACCATAAGGTGATCAAGAACCCCATGGACATGGGCACCATCAAGAAACGCCTAGAGAGCAACTACTACTGGAGTGCCAGTGAGGCCATGCAGGACTTCAACACCATGTTCACCAACTGTTATATCTACAACAAGGTAACACGCGCACACACACACACACTACGCCCCGTCTATGCGACCGCATAACAAACCACGCATCAAATTTAGAGTGGGTCGATGGGTGTTTAGTGTGCCTTCTGTGTGTGTAGCCAACAGACGACATAGTGCTGATGGCTCAGGCCCTGGAGAAGATCTTCCTGCAGAAAGTGGCCCAGATGCCCCAGGAGGAGGTGGCTCTGCTGCCCCCCGCACCTAAAGGAAAAACCAAGAGCAAACCCCCTCTTCCTGCCACTACAGGTAACGGTCACTTACCCGTCTGAGGCATGGAATCTCATTTAAGTGATGTGATGGAATCTCATTTAAGTGATGTTATCCGATCTGAGAAATGGAACCTCATTTAAGTGATGTTATCCGATCTGAGGAATGGAATCTCGTTTAAGTGATGTAATCCGAATTTAGTATTGGAATCTCATTTAAGTGATGTAATCCGATCTGAGTAATGGAATCTCATTTAAGTGATGTAATCCGATCTGAGTAATGGAACCTCATTTAATTGATGTAATGGAATCCCATTTAAGTGATGTCATGGAATCTGATTTAAGTGATGTAATCCCCTGTAAGTAGTGAACCTCATTTTAAGTGATGTAATCCTCTCTGAGTAATGGAATCTCATTTAAGTGATGTAATCCCCTCTGAGTAATGGAATCTCATTTAAGTGATGTAATCCCCTGTGAGTAGTGAACCTCATTTAAGTGATGTAATCCCAGCTGGTTAATAAACTTACTTTAAATCATGTAGTCCCATCTAGTTAATGAATCTCATTTAAGTGACACATTCCCACCTGGTTAATGAACCTCATTTTATTGATGTGAATCCCTCTGAGATGTGGATTCTAATTTAAGTAATGTGATCCAAATCCAAGTAATGGGATCTCATTTAAAGGGATAGAAGGCGATATCTGTAAATTGCTGTTCTCTTCCTCTCTTACCCAGATTTGACAAATGATTGAGTTAGCTTGGTTAGCAATTGTTTTACATTAGCCGCCTCCATTGACTGGCAATGTTACAGTAGCCTAGCTCCTGTTCCTGAGAGGGTAGGTATCACTTTCCAAAGGTCTCCAATGTGTTGGAGTGGTCGCTCATTCAAAATGAGTGTAGTTTGTCTGCAAACACAAAGTAAATAATTCTGCAGTATTTTCGGCGCTTTGGTTATTGAGCTAGCAGTCATGTGCCGCTGGTGCAATTATATTATGGGCTGCTTCTGGCTGGGAAGTCTAGGCGTAGGTAACCTGTCAGCGGGTTACAGGAAACCTGATTATCACCTGATCATGCCAAATGAACAGTTTGTAGACATAGTACAATCTTGTTGTGGTGTTACTGGCACTCGTTTGTAATAAGTGACGATTGGAAACACACTGAAAAGTAATTAAGATTGTGTTCTAAGCTAATTCTAACTGAGAATGCTTCCATTTGGATGCATAATGATGTATTTGGCGTTAAAACAACTCGTATGAATCTGGGTAAAACAGGCAAACGCTAAAAAACTCAGTGTATCCCTGTTAATAATGTCAGCTCATTCAAGTAATGTAATCCCTTCTTCGTAATAGAAAACCTATTTTAGCAAAGGAATAAAATGTCAGTAATGTAATCCCCATCTGAGTAATGGAATCTAATTTTACTGATGGAATCCCATATGAGTAAAGAAATCTCACCCCAACTAATAATATTCAAACCAAACCGTTTGTAGTGGAATCCGTTCAAATCACACCCAGCCTGAGCTGTTCTATACATAAAGTCCTGTTGACCCTCTCTTCTGTGCCTCCAGTGAGCCAGGCTCAGGCGGAGTCCTCAGCCTCCCCTCCAACCTCCTACCCCTCCCCCACGCCCGCCCCGCCGCCCGTGCTGTCCCCCCCGGGGGGGGGGGGGGGGGGGGGGGGGGGGGGGGGGGGGGGGGGGGGGGG
>JAOPJL010000141.1:18336822-18353563 GCA_027123545.1 Trisopterus esmarkii | reverse complement strand
TAGAGAGATAGAGAGAGTGAGAGAGAGAGAGAGAGAGAGAGTGAGAGAGAGAGTGAGAGAGAGAGAGTGAGAGAGAGAGAGAGAGAGAGAGAGAGACAGAGAGAGAGAGAGAGAGAGAAAGAGAGCGAAAGAGAGAGAGAGAGAGAGAGCGAGAGAGAGAGAGAGAGAGAGAGAGGGAGAGAATAAACATGTGCCTCCATTTGACTGAAATAAACAAAATTCAGACAATCTTCAGCCATTGTCCATTTTACTTAAGGTTTGCATACACAAATGCTGAAAACAAAACCTTTATTTTTTTTTTATCTGCGTTCAGTGGTTTGTAGTACTGGTATCTTAGAGCTTTTCAATAAAGGGCTTACCCATCAAAAACAAACATAAGTGTTAAATAAATATAAATCCGCAATAAAATAGAAACTATATATACTATATAAAAATATTGATATAAACCTCAGATCAGAACTTTCTGGTAAGGACACAACTCCAAAAATAGAGAACGTTATCTGCGTCTGCTGCAGATATCAATTTCATTTTTTTGCCTATTAGTATTGGATTGATTATTCGTATATCCAAGCGAAGGGAGGGGGGCTTTGCCTGTGTTTTGACCCTTACCAGTTGCCTTATGACGAGAACATTCACTTCACGCATGCTCAGTGTGTCTGCGCTGCACATTCTGGTGTTTAGCTAGTTTGGGCCACACACGTCTGGGGCATTCTGTAGACGTAACGAGCATCGTATGGTGATTCGTCAAATATCTTCATAAATTACAAACTATATCTGGTGACACCTCCTTAAATATAGATTTCGTGCAATACTATAATACTTGGGCATTGTTTGCTAACACAGTTAGCAACATTGTCGGGTAGCGTTAGCTCTCTGTGAGCACAGCCACTAGGTGGATCAAGAAATCAAACGCATCGTGCTAAACGCCACATTACGAACGGCTTCATCAGTGTGTCAGCCGAGACACGATGGCGACAGAAGAGAAGAAGCCGGAGACCGACAACATTAAACATTGCTCGTCGTCGGGATCTGGCAGTAAGGTGCGTTAGCTCGTCGATGTAGCATGCTTTGACATGTCACCAGCCTCAGGGCTGTCAAACAGCAAGAAGACAATCACTGATGTGTTCTTCCGTTTAGAAGGCAGCGACATCCTGACCTGCAACATGAATAGCCTCAGAACTAGTCCCAAAGCGTGTTTGTTGTTGAATCCGGCTCTTGAGTTGTCAGGTTGAACTTGGGTTTGCTTAGTTAAACGCCTAAAAGAGTCAGTGGTCATGTTTACTTTTTTTTTTTACTACGTTTTGCTCTTCTACAATGACCTATGTTGTACAAGGGTTTGGATGTCTGTGGAGTAGTGTCTTTAGGATTGCATTTCCAGTATACAGATTCTCGATTGAGATTGTCATAATACTGTCAATATTGTTCGGTGTGGATTGATGTGAGGATTCCTTCGTATTTCCAGTCCAACCCAGCCAAACCAAACTATGCTGTGAAGTTTACGTTGGCCGGTCACACAAAGGCGGTCTCCTCAGTCAAGTTCAGCCCGAATGGAGAATGGCTTGCCAGCTCATGTAAGTCCTTCCTCAAGCAAGTGCACTATGACATCAACCACCTGTCCGCTCAAGGACAATCTGCCGGGCGTGTCATGTCCATGTCAGCCCTGCATCCCATGTCACGACAGCGCCACATCACTAAGCACATCAATTAGCACCTTTGGCCGTGCAGAGGCGCTCAGCGTTTCCTCGCTGGTTTGCGGTTTCACAACCAGTTTAAACATGCCGAGGTGCTCCTGAGATGGACCGCCTCCAAGGTCGCGCCAAAGCCAGCCTAGCTGGTTGTTGTTGGGAGGACCTGGTGTGGTACTCGATGGTAATATGTGTTAAACATTATCCAATGTGTGAACAAGGAAGCGAAAAAGCTCAAACTGAATTGTCAGAATCATTGCGGACATATATTTAATGTCTCTTAAACTAATCAATCCCATTTTACACTAAGCTATGACATTAAACGTCCAAATAAGCAATAAAAGTGTGCGTGTTGTTGTTCCATTGAGACACGTTTGTGACCACTTAAAGACACACCTTCAAGCGGCACGGCTGGTTGTAATGGAAATGCGAATCGAGCTGGGCTGCCGCGTCGCGTATGCCGGGCCAGAAAAGTATTGTTGAAGAATGCAACCTGGCAAACCTACCTCCACATGCCATCTCAACGACAACCCTACCTCCACATGCCATCTCAACGACAACCCTGCATCCCATTTATCATTCATCATCACTTCATCACATCACATCGTTTGTTACGTCTTCAAAGGAGATTCTTTAACTGTGGTTACATTCCTTTTAATAGCGGCGGATAAGCTGATAAAGATCTGGGGAGCGTACGATGGGAAGTTTGAGAAGTCCATCGTCGGTCATAAACTGGTAAGTAGTCGAATTAGCTCCACACCGCCCTGTTCCGGCCAGGAGTCCTAATGAGACTTAACGTAAGTCTTAACGTGTGTTTAGGGTATCTCTGATGTGTCCTGGTCGTCCGACTCCAACCTGCTTGTCTCCGCCTCGGACGACAAAACACTCAAAATCTGGGACAACTGCTCTGTAAGACACGCACACACAAAATACACACAGCATACACCTCCCGTTCTTTGAGCTAAAACTCTCGCTAGTTTACAGCTTAACATTTACAGTCTGTGTGTTTGCCCGTGTGTCCAGGGAAAGTGTCTGAAGACGTTAAAGGGACACAGCAACTATGTCTTCTGCTGCAACTTCAACCCACAGTCCAACCTGGTGGTTTCGGGTTCGGTAAGTTAAATGCTACTAAACTGTACTCATTAACCTGTCTTCACCAAACACCACACTGCACCCCGTGTCATCATAAAAGGACCCCTAATCAACATCGTACTCGTAAAGCCAACCCTATAAACATGTTCATCCGAAACGCAACATTATAAACATGACTTCTTAAAGCCCATGTCCTGTTGAGAAAAAGTCTAAATTATCCATCTTGTCTCACTGTCTTTGCTTGTGTGCTTGTAGTTTGATGAGAGTGTTCGTATCTGGGACGTGAAGACGGGGAAATGTCTGAAGACTCTTCCGGCGCATTCAGACCCCGTCTCAGCTGTAAGTCCACCCACTGACTGCTCAAGCGATGCGTGTATGCTGTGTGTATCACTCTGTTAAATATGTGTGTTGGTCTCCAGGTCCACTTCAACAGAGATGGTTCGCTCATCGTTTCTAGCAGCTATGATGGTCTTTGGTACGTTTATTTACTGACACACCTATGGGCGCACACAAATTCTGATTAATTGACTGCTTCGTAGGCTATCAAAATGAGTATTTCTCTCTCTCTAAAAACATCTTGATTCCACCCTAACCCTTCTAAACCTACCTGCTTCTAGTCGGATCTGGGACACGGCTTCAGGACAGTGCTTGAAGACACTGATTGGTGAGTAGTGGGGATGTATGTTATAGACATGACACATATATGCTTTGACATGACATTAAGAGGATTTGTAATGGACTGTAACGTGACCTAGATGTCTAGTTTATAGATCTGGCAACCGTTGTGCTGTTTCCTCTAGACGATGACAACCCTCCAGTGTCGTTTGTCAAGTTTTCTCCCAATGGGAAATACATCCTGGCTGCTACTCTTGACAAGTCAGTATTAAAACATAAGTTTGCCCCAATTATAGAAAGTGGCATATGTCTTATCAAAAAATTATCCAAAGAAAGTAACATGAGATTTTTCTACGTTGCTCAGCGTTGGAGCCAAATTTTGCATATCTCACCTTTTGAATGGATTCTAGTTGGTTTTTGATTGATAGGAGGTGAGTTGTGATGTGAGCAGGCCTACAGCTGTCTGATACTCTGTTGTGTTTCACAGCACATTGAAGCTTTGGGACTACAGCAAGGGCAAGGTACGGTCTGTCTCTGCATGTCGTCATGTGTTGTGTTATCTGAACCGTGCTGCTCCTATAAGTAAGGGTTAGGGTTAATAACAATAACCCTAACCCTAATAAATAAGTAATAACATCCTCTTGTGTTCCCCTAGTGCCTAAAGACGTACACAGGGCACAAGAATGAGAAGTATTGTGTCTTCGCCAACTTCTCTGTCACCGGCGGCAAGGTGTGTATGTGTGTATGTGTCTGTTTGTGTAAGAGAAAACGATAAGATCAAGTTCCAGGGAAACCTTGTTTTTAGGAATTGTAAATGAGTGAAGAGTTCAGGGATGTGTGTGACTTGAAGACTCCCGTTCAGCCACCTGTTTAAAACCTTTCTGCTGGGAGATGAGCGGTCGTCCAAGCTCTAAGCTGTCTAGAGGCTATCCAGAGTCACTGGCCAGGCGTGAACCCGTTGACCCTGTGTTGTAGTGGATCGTGTCGGGGTCCGAGGACAGCATGGTGTACATCTGGAACCTGCAGACCAAGGAGATAGTCCAGAAACTACAGGGACACACAGGTAGAACCCCGCCGCGAGCCAGCATGCTCTCCTCCCCGCTGCTTCTACCCACAGGCCCCGTGTCTCACCCTCTGTGTCTCACCCTCTGTGTCTCACCTTCTGTCCCTGTGTGTTCTCAGACGTGGTCATCTCCACGGCGTGTCACCCTACGGAGAACATCATCGCCTCGGCAGCTCTGGAGAACGACAAGACCATCAAACTGTGGAGAAGCGACATTTAGAGGCGCTCAGCAGTCGACTTGATGTTTGATGGACTGACGGCCGGACTGTTTGATTAACTGACTATTACACAGATTTACCACAGACTGAACCGTTTGACTGACAGCTAGATTGATTGATTTGCTGTAGGGAGGACTTGAAGAAGAATTGAGCACTTGACTGACTATCGGGCCGACTAGCTGCTGTACATAGATGGCTGTCAGAGAATGTACTTTGGAAGAAGAATCTCCTGGCTGTGTTGTCACGGCGGACCAGATGATGTTCTACACGCACTTCAGGAGTGTAGCGCGTTGTCCCCGAATGTATCTTTGGGTGTGGGTTGGTTTCTGTTTAAGGCTGCATTTATCTGGACCTGTTTGAGCCTCTCCACTCACCCGGCGCCCGGTCTCCACAGCACGCACTGCACTCACGGACCCTGGTCCTCCCATGGACCGGTTTCACCCTTTAACACCACCCGTTTCCTTCAGCTCCTTCCTTTTAGTCAGTAGTTTTGGAGGTCTTATAATTGAGGTCTCTCTTCTTTTGTCTCCGCTCTTATGACACTGCTGTCACGCCTTCAGATGACGTATTTGTTTATCAAACGGAATACCGCAGTTTATATCCAGCTCGAGAAGTCCACTGGAACGTTCTGTTTTTCCAAAACCCATGACCACAAATGGCCGCCGCCAGCACCATCCAACTTTGGTGTGGATGAAGATAGCTGATCTAGAGAAATAATCTAATATTGTATGGACTTTTTTTGTTGTCATTTATTTCCTTGTAAATAAATAGTGCTGTTTTTGCCTACGAGACAATGGTGTGGTTTGTTTAAAGTTAAACATTGAGAAAAACACGAGATCCTTATCATGGCTTTGGGTGCAGAGTGGACAATGTATGTTCATTTATAATTGTATCAAGTCAGGGAAAGGCAGAATTTTCGCCTTCAAATACCAAGCTACTAACTCTTTCAGTTACCATGGCGACGCATTCTCTGAGCTGAACTTGGACCAAACCTGGTACATGTACGGTTAGAGCAAAAGTCGGAGACGGGCTCAGAAGTTGGAAATTGTCTGTAAAGGTTTCAAACCAACACTGTAGAATTTAAACAGGAAACCAGGCGTATCTGGACCCCTGGCAGCCGGATGTGTCCCGGGCCCTCTGGGCTCTGCGCTGTCGCTCCCCGGAAGTCCTGCTGGAGCAGTCGACATAGTACCGGTGGAACGAGCTCCCCACTGACATGAGTCCTGATACACCCTCCGCCACAGGCTGAAACATTTTCAGACAAATATGTAATTAAAAGTTTAAATTAAATATTTACATAGCTGCAGAACGTTTCATAATATTTAAACAAAACAGGAAACCCAGCCATCAAGCCAAGCGTGGCTAGTTCAAATACAGGCCCTTCACTGCGCCACAGGTGTTCTCCCCATGGATGTGGGGTTATACCGTCACCTCGTGGTCACAAGAACACGTTTATTCAACTAAGGCCTATTTTTTTAAGGGTTAGGGTTAGTTTTTTCATAGTCTTAGTAATAGTCAGACATGGCTCCCCTGTGTTGACACTTCCACATGGGGTAACATTCTCACCTCAAAAAGCATCAGTGCGTGTCTTAAGAGAGAAAATTATAGGCCTACTGTGAAACCTTGTTTCAGAAATTGGAAATGAGTGGAGACCCCTGGCCTCATTTAACAATAATGCGTAGAAAATGCTCGAATGATTTATGATGTGCTTAAGTACAAAGAAATCTATAGGATATTTATCAAACGTGCGCAAGGCTACGGTATGGACATCACTAATTCAATCTTGATAAATCCCACCTTTTCCATGCGGGTTCACGCCCAGACGATTTGCATTCAAAAACGACCCAATTAACCATAAGATCACAATTACGCATCCCTTTATCAACCATGCGAATGTGCTCTTCCACTCACCGCCAAAATGGCAAAGAGCTTGGCAAAGAGATTTCACCAGCAGATAAATGGAAACCCTCGTAAACGAAGTTGAATCAAATCCCCCAAAAATATTTTGCTCACTTAGTACAGGAGGCATTACAATTTAACGAAAGCTTGCTGCATGGGAAAAAGTGACTAATGCAGTTAACTCACATGGACGGAAGGGAGAACTATCTGAAGAAAAATAAAAATTGTTTTAACGTTAAACTTTATTTCCCAAACGTTTAAAATTCACAGCCCACAAACGTGAGATGTCAGCACCCGGAGGAGGACAGACGACCACGGAACTCTGCCCTATGAACAGAATTGCCAGCATCACCGGCGACACGTACAGCTCTGTCCGGCATAACTGAGGACTGACACCGAGGCTCTAGCTGGCCATCAAAATGCAGGTTAAATAAACAAAATGGAATACTGTGTTTGCAAACATTTTATTTCCATGTGGACATTTAAGAAAAACAACTCAAACATGTGTAGAATAAACTCGGTGAACTTAAGGTGAAAATGTGTTTCTTTCACAGGGAGTCCCATGGTGCTGGATGAGCCCGAGGAGCCGGGGCGGTCCACTGCCACTGCCCCAGCCGTGCGCTAGTGCTTCAAGAAGCGGTGCTGGAAAACCAAGAGGGGACAATCCTCACACAGGGCTGTGCGGTAGTGGTCCATGCTACGTTGATTTAGCGTACACTATAACTATAAACGTCGAGGCTACTGTTATGTTATTTATTACATTAAAACAATACATGGTGAAGGTATTTGTTAGACCATTCATTGTCAATCTTTGCAAAGGAATACGATTAAAGGACAGCAAAAATAGGGGAAACAGTCTCCATCAATGATGTATTAATTGGGCATGCATGACATGCATATTGCCCCTCCATGGAGGGGTGTGGAACCTTTCACAGGTATCACAAGGAAAAAAAAAAGTAGCATTAGGCTGACATATAAATAAATATGTGCTGGTTCATAGGGGCTGCATGCCAAACTTACCCAAGTAACGTTTGGTGCATCATCAACCGTGTCTGCCTCCCCACAGAAATGGCACAGGTCACTCAAGTCATCTATGAATTAAGATAACTTAATTCAGAGATGAATTAAGAACTTAATCCGTATACCGATATGTGATTTAATTTGCCATGTCACATACTTTCACAGCAAACACTCCACAAGAGTGTGTGTCCTGCTGTAAGGCAGTGTCACATGTCCAGCATGACACATTCACACCCATTTTTCTCATCAGGGCTCTAAAGAAAAGTTAGTTAGGTTGTTACTAAAGTAAACAATTCAGTTACAGACTAACAAGAATGTGACCAAATGTCACTGGTGTGGGAAAATATAGGCTAGTATACCTTGTCTCCAAACACAATTTTTTCTTTGCTTTTTACTCTCCTAGAGTCTACAAGAAGACCTCGTCTTTCCGATGGATATATGGCCTGGGAAAAAAAACAAAATATGGGAATGGGATTGTAAAAGTACAGTATGTAGGCCTAGTATCATTTTGATTTAGGGAAAAGTCGTTTGAATTTCTTTGACATACTTACAAGAAACCAATGGTGGCAGTCATTCACAATGCCTAGCATGTTGTCATAGACCAAAATAATGACTTTCGTAGGTTCATTATAGCCTCTCTATCGGTCCCATTTTACTTGCAGCACTGTGAACAAATAAACCCTCTGCTTTCAAGCTCAGAGTCGTGACCAGCATGTCCATGTCCATGACCAACACCGTCATGTTTCAGCACACTCATTTTTGATTTATTTTCTGCCACATGGCTGTCATGGCAAATGTGTCCACATGGTGGGCCTTGTTCTTTGATGCCCCATGCGGCCTCACCATTACACTGAGATATTAATTGATTCATCAACATTAAAAAGGATTAATACTTTGCCGGTGAAGCCATAATGCCTTTGAAAATCAAGGAACATGCTCCTCACTCTCCAACTCCTGTCCAGGGCCCAGCTGGAAGATGTCTTTATAAAACAGCTAGTAGGGCCCAACTTTTGAGAGCAGGACATGGCTTATATTCCCATTCCACGTGTCTGAAATACCTGTAAGACATAGAACACTTAACAAGCACACTTAACAAGCGTAGAGTTTTTAAATAAAAGGCCATTGTTGGGTATGCATCACTTACGGCTGTGCACAACATCGTCCTCAGGGATTACTGGGTGCAGTGTGCAGGTGGCCAGACTGTATGGGTGGAGGTGGTACAGATGGTGCGTGAACTGTTGGATCAAGTGGTGATCGGAGAGAGGATGGAACAGGTGGTGATTTGTAGGATGGCTTGAGGGCTGTTGCTGAGGGGAGGGTCACTGGAATATGTAATGTAATGGTTTATTGGAGAGGTCAAGGGGGGTCAGTAAAGGTGACTGTTCTGCTGAGGGGATAGTGTCGAGAGCTTTTTCCGTGGGGGTTCTTCATCTGACATTTTTGGTATCCTGAGTAGTATGCAAGGTTTGGAATCTGTGAAGGGTTTGAGGTGGTCTGTATTGATTTTTGTTGTGTTCCGTTGTCATCCAGTAGATCTGCACTTTTATTTTGGTGATTCTGTATGGTCCCAGCCAGGTGCGCTCTTTTTTCGTTTCCCCGCCTTTCCTCTTCTGCATTCAGATGTTCTTCCTCAGCACCCTCTGGCCAGCAGTGAAGGCAGACTTGTTTGGAATCTTCTGCATTTTGTCCTGTTTTTTTAAGTACGTTCTGCTGAATCATGGCATCACATTTTTCTTTCAAGGCAATGCCTGAGGATACCACTGTGTTGGCTACAATATCCTCCACTGAGCGGCCCACCTTTCCAATAGAAAAATAAACAAAGATTAAGAACGGAATTGGATAGGTACAAGGAAATAATTCAGTCATGTTTTTTTAAACTGACACCAATATTGTAGAAGAGCTACTAATAGCTCTTCTACAATCCATTTTGAATCATTTTCTAATTACAGCTTCACCTCTGAATTGTCCCATGCAATTGTCTGCGTCTGCGGATGATATGGAGCACAGAGACTCCTCTCCACGTTTAAAAATGGGCATATGTTGGAGTTCAGCAGTTTCAAAAACATGTATTGCACAGAATAGTCCATGCAGCATCCTGACCATGATGGTGCTGGTTTATTCACCAAGCCAAAATTGACTAACCTCATTGACAAACTCTTTGCCCTGATCTGTGAGTATACATGCGTTGTGGTGCACCAAACCTGTAAAAATAATTGATGATACACTGGGTAACCACCTCTGCACTCAATAGTCCACGATCACACACATATATACAAGTTGCCATCATCAGTTTTAGGCAGTTTTCCCACTAGGTCCGTCCCAACTAACTCAAAAGGGCGGTCAACATGAAAATCACAAAATATGTATCATTGTTATCACAAAATAAGCATGGTTGTTGTTTGCAAGTATTCAGTAAAATGAAAGACTTACCACATACATGGATTGGGATATATTCCAGCTCCTTGTTAATGGAGAGCCTGCTGAATTGGCATTTTGCACACTGTGAAAGCTGATGGTTCAAAAGCAGACATGGGGAATGCAGTCCAGGAAGCAAGACAATGTATGGATAAGCTCAATCTATTATACACTCCAATCAAGTAATTCCATTTACCCATTTATCCAAGTCAACCCCCATTCCAGGCCAGTAAAACCTGGCGGTGACTGCATATTTCGATTCCTCCATGGGCTCCATCACGGAATTCCACAAAAAAAAAGATTGGCCTCCGCCTCGCCAACCACACCTTTCCTGCGCACCTCAATGTATTTTTTTTTATAAGATACATAATACATTGTATCACCTATTGAAACAAAGTCGTTTTCAGTAGCCTGGAAGAAACACATTTTATTCTGATTAGCTATCGAGCTAGAGCTGGCGATCAGGGAATTATTTTTGCGGTAGGCCTAACGTTAACATGGCTTACCATCCAGTAGAAAACGGGCGGACCGCCTCCGAATAACATATTTTTGCTCCTTAGAATTACCCTTGGGAGAGTATTCATCTTTTTTGTAATTGAAAAGCTCAGTAAACATGTTCGGGTCCATTTTCCAAACGTCGTGACAAACATCGCTTCCCAGAACAATCATGCAGCCACACCAGCTGTGTTTGATCGGGTCAGGTTACGCCCTCGTTAAGCTACAATTAAATCGCCTCGATCATCAGACAAAGAGCAGACTAATTTCAGCAGCACAGAATGCCTATTCATTCATGAATTCACCCAAATCAATGATCGATTCACCGAACACTTAACTAAATATCGTTTCCTGAAAGCTTAGGTAGCTAGCTACCCATTATATATTATCTGTTGCACGACATGCCCATCAAATAAGCCATAAGCCTCCATGGTTAGTAGACATGGCGTGTGAATAAAGCAGGAAACCCAGCCGTCAAGCCAAGCGTGGCTGATTAAAGTACAGGCCCTTAACTGCGCCACAGGTGTTCACCCCATGGATGTGTGGTTCTACCGCCACCTCGTGGACACTTAGAAGAAGAATACGTTTATTCAACTGAGATACACACCATTGCTGAAATATAAGTGGATGTGTAGTTTGAACAAAAAAAAAAAGACGTCATGGCCTATTGTTTTTTTCTGTTTTGTTTTTATTATATCTACAGTCTTGGTGGAGTAAAAGTAGACGTGTGTAACCCCACACGTCCCCCTGGGCTGTTGACACTTCCACATGGGGTCATATTGGTTCACCTCAAAAATCCTCAGTGTGTGTCTCTACAACAAGTCTGTCCGTACAACAAGTACAACAATAGTATAACCGTCATTATTATTAATTACTTACACCCTCACAGTTCATCTACTCTTGCTTCCCTTGGACTTATGTATAACATCCTCCATGTAGGCATGTACACAAATGCAAATAGTATTTATTATGTAAGTGAATATCATATTTACATTTATAAACATTTGATTAATCTACTTACTTACACTTTTTCATACTATTTGTATTTAACTTATGACCGACCACATTCCAGCGGGTGGCAGTAGTGTGCAGGTTTCTGCACACATTTTTGAAAACAGAAGAAGGGCTATCGGTTCTTCTTGTTGTGCATGCGCGATCTTGATGCGTTGTTGAAATTACAATTCCTATTCCCAAACAGCTCATTGATACCATGGCAGGAGCAGGTAGGAGTCCGGTGGTCTACCTGGACATGCTGTCGCAGCCCTGCAGAGCGCTGCACATTCTCCTCAGCTTCAACAAGGTGCCGTTCACCGTCCAGACCGTAGCGCTGAGGAAGGGTGAGCACAACCTGTCAACTATCTCATCGGTCAACTAGTCAACTAATCAACTAATAATGACCAGGCAGTACGTTGAATTCATTGTGATTTCTGCCTCGAGAATTTTCTCTTGGGGTGACCTTTGACCGAATAAAACAGCAGTGGACTTTGGCAAGGGACGCACCTTCCCTTAAGTTTAAACCCCTCACAAACTGCTAACTAAACTACCTTTAACCACCTTTAACCATTGACCTAAAACATATACCCAAACAACACAATAAAATCCCTCACGAGGAGACGTCCAACTTACATACATTTGAAAGATATTCATGTTGACATTCGCACTTTCTACATGACTTGGTAGAAAGTGGTTATTGGTTTGTGATACAAGGGATTTATTAAATCATTACCAAGGCATCAAACCAAACAACTACTACCGTATCTATGTGAATAGCTTATACTTGGATATATAGGTACAATCGTACCACTTGTGTCCAGCACAAATAATAACACTGTATGTGACCTATGGTGTGCATGCACATGTTTGCTTGTCCGCAGGAGAGCAGAGGACTCCGGAGTTCACCCGTTTGAATCCAATGCAGAAGGTTCCCGTCTTGGTGGACAACGGTTTTGTCCTCACTGAAAGGTACGAAGACTTCCTACCGTGGCCATGACCTCTGACCCTGGATTTTGGATTAAAGGCTGTTTGGTTAACTATGTTTCTGTGTCAGTGTTGCCATTTTGAAGTACCTGGTGACCAAGTACAGCCTCCCAGAACACTGGTATCCGCGCCAACCAGAAAGGAGAGCTAAAGTAGATGAATACATTTCTTGGCATAACACAAACACTAGACCGCACACCGCCAGAGTCTTTATAACAGAGGTAAACAAAAACACACACACACATGATTTGCATGATTTCTTCAACCATTTATCTTGCTCACTATTTGTCTGTGTTCCTACCTGCGTGTTTGTCCGCTCTGTGTACCCAGGTGCTGCTCCCCCGCATGACCGGTTCTGCTGTGGACGGTCTCAAAGTGCAGAGGGCTCTGGCAGAGCTGAAGGACACTCTGGATATACTGGAGTCCATGTTCCTCAAGAGGCAGCCCTTCCTGTGTGGGGACGACATCACTCTGGCTGACCTCCTGGCGGTCTGTGAACTCATGCAGGTCGGCGCCCGGACACGCAGGCCTTAACCTCTTTCTGCCAAGTCTGGTAGCAACACCAAGCTAGTTAGCATCAGGTGTTTTCTATAGCTGAGGTCATCAGGACTCCATCAACTATCAGCCTACCGATTATTATTCTAGCCATTCTTGAGATGTTAATCTCAGGATGGAGTCCCATCTAACTAAATTGGAGATATTGTTGTAACTTTTGGGGGAGAAAAGACAACGAGTTTCAAAGTTCAAATATCAGGTACTTTATTTTTTACAAACACCTCATTGGGATATCTCCTGTTTGCTTACAATCTATACTTTTATCACACTACTCCCAGAAATGGATAACTTATTATTTATTTTCCCACTAAGAAGTCAAACATCTCAATACCACCTTGGGACAAACTTAGGGCTGGCATTTCGTTTTGGACACACTGGAGTTTTGAATAACAGAATAATTGCCATGCTAAGAAATCTATACTGCCACAAAATATATAACGTTTTAAAATCAGTTTAAATTGTTCGATTGACTGTTTCCTCTTCTAGCCACTAGGGGGTGACAGAGACGTGTTGAGCGACCGCCCAAAGCTGCAGCGATGGAGTAGCCGTGTCCAATCAGCGCTTGGGGAATCATTTGACGACGCCCACTCGGTGTTGTACAAACTCCGTGACAAGTTTAAATCCAAACTCTGAAGTTCTTTGACGTAACACAGGATAACCATAGAGCTCCAAATGAACTGTCAAACATCGTAGTGCCTTTTTCTTGCTAGGTTTTCTTTTCAATTAAGTGGAATGCAAACTTTGCTTGCTTTAAAATCTAGAATCCATCAACAGCAGATACCAAACTGAGATTCTTTAATTTACACATTGAATCCAGCAAGGTTGTTAAATACAATGTGATGTTTTATCAGGGGACTGATTGCTGTGGTCTGGTCTCATAACTTCTTAACCAGCCTACTTTCCTCTACAGGTGCGTATTCGTTAATGAGACCATGATTCCATTATGTTCTCGTCATCACACCGTGGTCGAGGTGTCATCACACATCAGGCTACATCATGATTTTTTTCATGTTCATTATTTCCTTGTACATGATTTGAAAAGCAGCATATAAATCAGACCAACTACAAGCCAATTCACCAGTGAACAAATAAGGGTTTATTCATAAAAACATATTTACAGTGAATCTCGTCATCAGAACAGGAATGTGCTACAGTTGTACAGTGATACGATGTTCAGTGGAAAGACGTTGGAGGTTATTGTGCGGTCCTCTTGGCAGGAAGTCTGTCTTCGCCCTCCTCTTCCTCTCTCGGCCTCTTGTTACGCTGGAGTTCCTGCTGGACACACAAACACACTGCAGTGAGCTGCGGTTCACGTTCTTCGGCGTAAATACATGTGGGGTCCAACATGTGTTACCGTGTCCGAGTCTAGTGGAGGGTACATCAATTTATTGGCCTGGGCCAACATCACAGGGTCCTGAAAAGCACACGAGTCACTTAAACAACAAGGTCTGAACAGAGGGTGGACTAATGAGTGGTTTAGATGACAGTACATGTTTTAGTCTTGGAGTACTTTACCTGTAACCATGGATGTTGTAAAGCTGACGTGATTGACAGCCGGAGGGAGGGATCGACCACCAACAACTTCCTCACCATGTCCTTGGCTGGAACACACAGTGCCGTTTTAATGATGCTTGCACACAACCAGTACAGCTGGGTTTAAAGTCACACGGCCCCCCTTAAGTGTGACATTCAGGGGTTGAGTAATTCAATGTAGATTAACTATATGCTTTAACCTCAAGAAGGATACAAATAAATCTATCTAAATAAATCTACCTCCATGTGTCCTTTTTTTTCGATCTCAGTACATAGCCAGAGACAAAAGAAAGTTGCAGGGAAACCGACCCACTCGTGTGGCGGAGAAACGCGTAGTTCCACATCCAATGAGAATGTTTGGCTCCAAACCATGTGGCTGAATATCTACGTCCAGTTGAAATCCACTCAACTCTTGCCACTCGTCAAAAACATCAGACATCTGCTAGAAAGCCTTGTGAACAATGGCTTTATTCTACATTTAGGAGACACAAACTAGACACGTATGATTAGATCTGGATGTAGCTAGGACCGGTGGACAGGGTCAGTAGAACAGATCATAACGAGTGTTCATCAACCAACCGCAGAAGAGAATACGGGTTGTCCTTAAGGTGCATCTTGGTGCTCTGAACCTCCGTATGCAACGGGGTTCAGATTGGAAACGATATGAGCCATATGACTCAATTGGGTTCATTGGTCCACTTACTCCCTGTTACACCATTTATGGAACAAGGGGAATCCAGACAGCTTATTGGCTTTGGGGTGTGTGAAGTTATTATATAGTGTTTGGGGTGTGTGTAGTTATGTTTTTATGTTTTTTGTATGTTTTATATTCCTAGGTGATTGTGTAGATGGTATATAGTGTTTAGGGTGTGTGTTGTAAGTATATAGTCTGTGTATATTGTGTATAGTGTTTGGTGTGTGTAGTTAGTATATTATACTAATACACTAACTAGTATATTATACTACACACACCCTAAAGACTACTAAATGTATGTAGTATTTAGGGTGTGTGTAGATGTTGTATAGTGTTTAGGGTGTGTGCAGATAACATATAGTATGCAGTGTTTGGGTTGTGTGTAGAGGGTATATAGTCTTTGGAGTGTGTATATAGTGTTTGGGGGGTGTGTATGAAGTGTGTGTACTTTGGGGGGGGGGGGGTTGTATATAGTGTATAGTGGTTGAGAGGATACCTTGGTCAGAGATGCCTTTCCATTTAGAGGGCAGCATGGTGAACTCTCCCTGGATGATCTGCTCCTGCACCGAGGGGCGGGACGGGTGCTCGTAGAACGGAGCGTAGCCCCCCAGGCTAGAGGGAGGCAGGGGGTCATGTGGTGCACAGAGGTTACATAATAAGGCACACACTTGTCAATTATAATAATATCCTCCTAATGTTAACATTTCTACACACACATCAAGGGGATGCACTGTTTTGTCTGTAGCTCTTAATTAAATAAAACCCTTTAATTGAAATTACTGTGCTATTCTGTCTGCTGTGACACACTAATTCCCTCTCCGGGATTAATACAATCAAATCATCCATCACATTTTTGAAATTCAATAAAATCCTCCACGTGAGGCAAACATGGAAGAGAAAGAGACTGACAGAGAAAGCTGTCGTTTTTGGTTTTTTTCTCATGCCGACACACTGAAGTGAGCGTGTGCTCTAACAGGGAGGCAGCATGGAGGGCGGGGCAGGGCGGGGCGGGGCGGGTGAAGAGCTCACCAGACGAAGAGCAGCACCCCCAGGCTCCAGGCGTCCACGGCCGGCCCGTAGCCCGTGGTGGCAGCGCGGGTGAACACCTCCGGGGCCAGGTAGGACGGGGTCCCACACAGGGTCCTGGACAACGTCTCGCCCTCCAGGATCTTGGACTGGTTGAAATCTGTGACCTGCACCGCGCTCATCGTGTTTGAAAGGCTAGAATGCATGTACCTTATTGTGCATGTACCTCGGTGAGGCCGATGTGTGCGTGTGTGTGTAGCCTAGTCAGAGGTGTGTGCCAGATGTGTGTACCTTAATGAGACAGGTCTTTGCCTGAGAAGCCAATAGAATGTTCTCGGGTTTCAGATCCCTGTGGATGATTCCATTCCTGTGGAGGTACTACACACACACACACACACACACACACACACACACACACACACACACACACACACACACACACACACACACACAC
>JAOPJL010000141.1:18212185-18224283 GCA_027123545.1 Trisopterus esmarkii | reverse complement strand
CTCTCTCTCTCTCTCTCTCTCTCTCTCTCTCTCTCTCTCTCTCTCTCTCTCTCTCTCTCTCTCTCTCTCTCCAGATACCCTAGAGCCTAAGGCACACAGACTGTGCAGGCACACGGGGGTCCCGGCTGCTCTCTGACTCAGCGCTCTGCTCCGTGTCCGTCCTTCCTCAGGTGTTCGTCTGGATCGGCGGCGAGGCTCAGGCCGAGGAGAAGACGGAGGCCATGTCTTCAGGTGAGCGGGGGGAGCCGGCTCAACTCTTTGTTCTCTGAACCACTGCTTTTGACCCCATCTTTAGGCAAAATGTTTAAAACCAAACGTCTCCTGCATTTGAGCTGGTTCAGCCAGTGGAGCTGGCTCGGCTGGGCTGCCTTGTTAAATGAATTAGTGGTCTATTCTTATGGAGGGGGATGAGCTGAAACCACATGGCGTGTTTGTATTGGCTCACTTGTGCCCTCCTTTGCTAATTCCATTCATAGTTCACTACTTAGGGAAGGCGTGTATTGGTTACTTGAACATGTACACCCGATGGATCTCACCCTGGGACAGCAGCTCATTTCTATGCAGAACCAGTATGTGCCCACCATCTCAATAGATTAATGTGTGTGTGTTCTCCATAGATATAGAACAAGATTTGGATAGTCACATTTAGAATGCTGCAAAATGGTGGCTAACTAGTCCCTTTCTCAATAGTCCCCAAGTAGGGCGCAAGTGAGCCAATCTGAACCCTGAAACAAAGGCCAGACTAGCATGGAGCCGTGACCACCGTACCAGGGAAGTCCCTGGTGCTTCAACAGTGGTTTCCTTAGTCATTTGTTCTCAGGCTCATCTGTATGTACTGTGAACCTCTCCCGTCTAGCTGCCGCCTACATCCAGACAGACCCGTCCAACAGAGACCCCCGCACCCCAGTGACACAGGTCAAGCAAGGATTTGAACCCCCAACCTTTACTGGCTGGTTTCTGGGATGGGACTTTGATTATTGGACCAGTGACCCATTGGAAAGAGCCATGGAAGGCCTTTGAACCTGAAACCACAGACTCGTTTCCTGTTATTATGGGATTTCTCCGAGACTGGAAATTCCGTTCTGGTTCACAAGAACTTCTTATGTTCATCTTTGCTGTTATTCCATTGTTTTGCTGACATCCTTGGTCAGTTTATACTTTAGTCTTTAGTCTTTAGTTTATGCCTAAAGAAAAGTCATTTAGTCTCAGACGGTACGCTTAGAGGTTCTTAAAGACTATAAAGTATGAACACCCGTGAATAATCGGAATGGTCTGATTTGGCTAGAGCTAAATGATGTGTTGTAAACTGTAAAATGTAAAATTATACCAAATGAAATAAAGACAATATTACAACAGTATCTCTTGCATCTTGTATGTATTACAAAATAGCTTAGATCTTCGTAAGATCTGTCTTACAAAAAAAATAACGAGAAACTGGTTTAAAACTAAAAAGACCACATAGAACCATGGTTGAAGTTCTGTACATTTTAACCGATGCAAAACATTGTTGTGCACGCTTCCAGTCGACTGCGTGCCCCTCCCCTATCCAGCAGCAGGGCGGGACATTGATAACACAACCGGCCAATCAGGTCTGTCCCTCGGGTGGGGGCGTGCTCCCTCCTTGGGCTGTGTGGCTCCGGCGGTGAGGCCGGTCGGTGAGGTCCATCTCCACAAACCCCTCCTCCCCAGGGAAGATGTGGGACAGCATGTACCTTTGCCGAACCTCCTCCACCTCCAGAGGGCTGAAATCCTCCAGCTTCACCTTCGTCCTCAGCATGGGGATCACTTTATCGTGCAGGAAGTCAATCATCTCTACAGGAAGGAGACAGGGTGCACATCATTATCTGAAGATAATTAACGATGGCGGTCCGTCGCGGCTCGCCTCGCACCTCCTGCCAAATTTCTAGATCCAGTTTTCCTCCATCCGATGCTCAACAAGAAGCCGCCGGATTCTCTCGGTGACCAGGATACATCAGTCTATCCAACAGGAGGTGTTTAAGCGATCCTACCGCTACGATAGCACACATCTACAAAGCCTGTCACCACCATACGGCAACACATAACGACCATGATTGGCAACGAAGTCTGAGCCCCGGTCCACACGGGCAACAATTATCTTTTCCCCTCCGTTTTCCTTTGATGCGTTTCAGGAGTATCTCCGTAAAGACGGACTCATTGCGAAAACCAATCGAGCTGTAGAAACACTGTAGTACATATTCAAGGCCACTGTGTGTCGCTGGTTCTCCACAAAAAGAAGTGCATGTGGATGCTTGGACTGGAATTCGAAGACAGCTGGAGATAGATACCAGACCTACACAACACCACCCTAACCCAATTCTGATGATTCAATGTTTGAGTGGAGCGTTTAAAAAAGTTTTAAAAACTTTGTAAAAATGTATAAACGTAATGCTATAATGAGTCTTGATGCTGGGGGAAACTGATAAATGGATCCAGGAGTTATGAGTTCTCCTTTGACTGGAGATATCTGGAGGGGGCTTCATTCCGGCAAAGACGTAAAAAACCGAAGTCTTACCAGAGTAGGAGAGGACAGACCAGTGAGGAACATTGGTGATTTTGAGCATGTTTAATATCTTCTGGGCGGTGTAAGGCGTGACATTGCTGAAAAGACACACACCACAAGTTTAATACACCGCCTTGTCATTGGAGAAGAACACATCCAAACAACAGCCTGCAAGCCGCTGACTCACCCCACGCACTCAGCCACCTGCTCCCAGTCGATCTCTGCAGGGTCCTCCAGGTCCATCCCATACAGCCTGCGTGCACACACACAGGGCGTCAACATGACTAGCAGCAGCCCCAGGTGCTGATAACATGACCTGTTTATGTTAAGCCCCTTGAAACCAGAACTGGTTTAAAAAGGACAACACTGGCCTGGGTGATCAGACCATCGTAACCGCCTCGCCTGGCTTCACTAAAACTACTAAAAACTGCCGTTATCAGTATCATTTCTCATAACCACCTTGTTGAGAAGACTGCCTGCCACAAATGTAAACAATATCAACATCATTCACTGCTATATGTTACACCGTCCGTACTGAATGACGATTGATTCATCGACGTAGTGTTTCCCACATATGTGGTGCCCCCCTGGCGCCGGTGTGGGAGTCGAGTGTCACGGTGCCGTGGCGGTCGGTGGAGTCGGCCATTGGGGTGTATGCAGAGAGCACACACTTTCTGAAGCCGCCGTGATGAATATATACCTGCATAAGCATACAGCATATAATATATACCTGTATAAGCATACAGCATATATTTATCATGGCGGCTTCAGAAAGTGTGCGTGTCAAATCAGGTGACAAATCTATTGTCACCTGCTGAGACAAGAAGCAATTGATATTATTCAGCTCAATCTTAATTCTTTAAAGTAAGTTATTTTATTTTTACCAGAACCCAGCCTGGTTTCATTCCTTGCCCCAACTCCATACATTACAGTGCAGGCCAGTAGAATGAGTTTGCTCATAGGAGATACCTGGACTTTATGTTGGAGGAACTCACCAAAATTTATATGAAAGTTTAGTTTCACCCAGATGTTTTCCTATTTTAATGGCAACCTTTAGATTATGTGACATTCAAGTAATGAATTTCAAAAAACAACTAAGCCTGGAGGTTTTTATTTCAAATAGTGACCTCAAGCCCTACCTCAACCAACATCGACCTGCTGAGAGGTTTCTTTGATAGGCCTCGCCAAGATGCAGCACAAGCTTTCCAGGGGCCAACGTAGAGACAACTTTATTGATTTTTTTGTCTCTCTGATTTAGGACACTCATTTTTATTTTTTAATAAGTAACATAGCCTGGGCTGTTTGTTGACCAGGTGAACAAAGGTTTGAATTTGCAGAATGTTAAGAGTGTCGGCTAATGAAGACGTTTCTTAAAATATTCTGATTTTATGCTTGGGAGATAGGATCAATTAGGTTGTGAGTAACTGCTCAAACAACTTATACGTAGGCTAGTGGGAAAATCCTAATTTATTGTGAATGTTAACCTATAATTATTAACTTTTGCATGAATGCTGAAGCGGGATAAAATAGGCTAATGCAACAATGCAGGTTCCTCATGTTGGACTGCTATGCATTTACATTGTAATACTTTATTTTAAATGCATATGACTAAGGGATGTGGGTCGGGAAGCAGGTCGGTACATTATTTTAACATCAATACTTCGATCCAAGGTGCGGTTGGGTTGGTTGAAAACGTTGGGCGAGTGCAGGTCGGAGTGCAGGTATAAAGTGCTATATTGCCATTGTTTACATTCCTGGTAGGCACAAGCACGCTAAAGGCTCTTTGGCAGAATCTGTACAAGGATGTCATTTTGACTAATTGGCTGATGATGTTTGGATGAAGCAAGGAGAGGAAACTATGATGGTTTGTTAACTCGCACAGGTATTGTCCTTTAAGTTCAGCCTGTTGAGAACAGAACTGATCTAGGTTCAGCCTACGTGTTGAGAACAGAACTGATCTAGGGTCAGCCTACTTGTTTAGAACAGAACTGATCTAGGGTCAGCCTGTTGAGAACAGAACTGATCTAGGTTCAGCCTACTTGTTGAGAACAGAACTGATCTAGGGTCAGCCTGTTGAGAACAGAACTGCTCTAGGGTCAGCCTGTTGAGAACAGAAGTGCTCTAGGGTCAGCCTACGTGTTGAGAACAGAACTGATCTAGGGTCAGCCTACGTGTTGATGAGGGTGATCTTGGGGAGGACATTCGCGACTCCTTGACGCTGAGCTCTACGAGTGGCCATTTTGGGCTCCAGAATAGTGAACCTAAAAACAAAAAACACATACAGACAAAGGAGCGGCATGACAAGACATACATATGGAATAAAATGGATCAAGAATGTAAATACAATAAAAATCACAAAGAACTCTCAAGATACCCAAAGTGCTTTACATAGTGCGAGTCAGAAAGTGAGAGAGAATGAGTGAGTGAGTGAGTGAGTGAGTGAGAGACCAGGGGATGATGAAAGTCTAGACCAGACACACACTGACCATCTCTCTCGACACTGGACCCAGGACCGGCCTTCGACCTGATCGCTGATGGACTTCCAGGGCAGATGATGGTACAACTGGCGCCTGGTGACCCACAGCTGGTCTGGGCCGGACTCGGCACCAGCAGCATCTGCCTGGTTCTCTGTGGCCAGCTTCTCCAAATGGGCTTTTATTACCCCTTCCAGCTGGCCACTTTCTTCCTGGGACCATATCCCTTCTACGGTCTCTACACACACACCGACGCAGACACACTAGGTTTAGGGCATTTAGCAGACGCTTTCACCCAAAGCCACTAAAAATAAGTACATCTGTCAAAAGAAAGAGAAACAACAATAAACCGCAAAACAAACAGTGTGTTCATCTGTGTGCAGGCCTTACTCATCATACTGAAGCGCTTCTGGATGCTGTATACACTGCGGCCCATTCCCTTGGAGATTTCTGCCCAGTTGTTTCCATGGATCTGCTGCATCTTCTTCAGCTGTTTGACCTCCTCGTCGGTAAACCTTTCAAAGGATGAAAAAGGTCGAATCTCTGCGATTCGCCGTCTCGCTCTACACACGAAAACAGCCGTCTTGGTCGTTTGAGCACGGCTGACTGCCCACATCTCTGTATGCTGTTTGTGTGTATATTTGAAACTAATATGTGGGGGAAAAAAACTTTACATTGTGACCTCCACTTACGGCTGGACATTCTTTTACATTTTTGAAAATGTGTGATATGATATCCAGGGGCCTCATTTATCGACCGTCCCTACGCACAGATTTGTCTTCCATTTAAATTGCCGTTTAGTATGTATGAAGTATGAATGCTCTTTTAGGATTGCTACTAAATGTTGCTGTGATGACCATAAAATGAATTATATTCCAGTCAGACGTTATTTTCCAACAACGGGACATCCCGTCATGGTGGGTTCCTTAGTGGACCATCAATATCTACAGGTTACCACAACCCGTTTTCAGGGCGACCGACAGACAGGAAGTTGGTTGGACTCGCAACTTCGCTCCATCTGGTGTGAAGGCCCAGTGCAAGCAGTGTCTGCCGTCTTATATGTGCATTGTGCGTGACGCGTTACTGAGCGGCAAGTGGCTCAGGAGGTAGAGCGGGTCGGCTGGTAACCGGAAGGTTGCTAGTTCGATCCCCGGCTCCTCCTAGCTGAGTGTCGAGGGGTCCCTGAGCAAGACGCCCTCACCCTGACTGCTCCTGACCAGCTGGCTGTCACCTTGCATGGTTGATTCTGCCGTCAGTGTGTGAATGTGTGTATGAATGTTAGGTAGGTAGGTAATGTTAGGTAATGTACAGCGCTTTGAGTGATCATTGTTTAGAAAAGCGCTATATAAATGCAGTCCATTTATATACTGAGGGGATGAAAGTGATAGGACTCATGGATGGCCCACTGACCTGCCCAAGTAGTTAAGTTTATCAAAAATCTTCCTCCCTCGGGTATAAACTTTGAAGCATGACCTGGGGATGCCATCAGCTGAATAGACAGACAGAGAGACAGACATAAAGCAGATATAAAAGACTGTAGACACTTTATATTAAAATAATTAAACCAAGTCATGATTGCATTCAATAACAAACAAACAAAGGTTCATATTTAGACACAGAAACAGACCTGTTTGTATCGTGATCAGTGAATAGGATTAGGGCTGAATATGATCGAGTCCTGAATGGTAAACTGTTTTGCAAGATGCACCAATACTTTGTTTCTATACGAGTCACTAGTGCGACATAGCCCAAGAGCTGAACTTACATATCCTCTCCATGAAATTGTGTGCCACCCGTATCTTCTTCACGTTCCGCGTCCCATGCTCCTTGTCCCTCCCAGGGTAGAAAAGCTCACCGGCTGACTGGACACCAGTGAGGGCAAGGAAGTTTGCCACGTTCTCCCGGAGCTTCATGTTTTCCTCTCTCAACCAGCGGCCCGTGCGCAGGTCAATGCCTGGGGGGGAAAATCACAAAATACATGCTAGGATTAAAAAATCTGCGTTGATCATAGTTTGCCTTGACTAAAGAGATCTGGTGAGTTTCTATGGTAGCAATGACATTTACTGCCAACCATTTAAATATAGACAATTACATTCATTTGAACCAACTCAGGCAGCCCAAGTAAAAACCCATGAATAAAACACCCAGAACCCAGGACAACCTCCGATAGAATCAGGGCTACCCATTTAGAACCTGGGGCGATTTCCACCAGCCTTGAAGGGGAAGAGCCAAGAAGCTCAATATCTATAAAAGTATAGAACTCCAATGAGAACCAAGCAGAACCCAGAGTACCCCAGCAGAACCCAGAGTACCCCAGCAGAACCCAGATTACCCCAATAGAACCCAGACTACCCCAATATAACCCAGACTACCCCAGCAGAACCCAGAGTACCCCAATAGAACCCAGACTACCCCAGCAGAACCCAGAGTACCCCAATAGAACCCATAATACCCCAGCAGAACCCAGAGTACCCCAATAGAACCCATAATACCCCAGCAGAACCCAGAATATCCTAATAGGACCCAGACTACCCCAATAGAACCCAGACTACCCCAATAGAACCCTGAAAACCCCAATACAGCCCAGTCTACCGTAGTAGAAGCTAGTCTACCGTAGTAGTAGCTAGTCTACCGTAGTAGAAGCTAGTCTACCGTAGTAGAAGCTAGTCTACCGTAGTAGTAGCTAGTCTACCGTAGTAGTAGCTAGTCTACCGTAGTAGTAGCTAGTCTACCGTAGTAGTAGCTAGTTTACCGTAGTATTAGCTAGTCTACCGTGGAGGTTACCTTTCTTCCTGAACTCTCTGAAGCGCTTCACGTCATACCGCAGCATACTCTGGATGATTGAAGTCGCTTGAGTCTCGACTCCAGGAACGTACAACATCAGCTCAGTCATCTGCTGTGTTTCTCTGAGGGCGAGAACCACACACCCACACAGAAGCACACAAAAATCACACACAGAACGCCACATATTTACCACAGTGGACCATGCTTGACAATCCACCTGAAATGGATCAGGAAAGATGGATTGAAAATCACAAGAACAGACTTGGGTACCAGGCTAGGCCGCAAATAAGACATAGCTTGGTAGCCAGGTTATGACAAAAAATCCTCCTCGTAAACAGGGGCAAAATTTCCCTAAACACAACAAGTTTGCCCCGTCATCCGTCCTTGGTGACGAAAACACACAATACCTGATGCAAATCTGCTCCAGAGATTATTGAACATGAAGGATATGAAAGCAAAGCCTTGTAAATATTAAGGAACTAAATCAGTAGTAGTAACAGTTCTGTATCAATACAGTTTAATTGTGGTTGTACACTACACTGTCATAGTAAAACACAAAAATGGTTTAATTGTTGCGCCACAGTTGTAAAACCGGAATTTTACTGTAGTGCTACAGTAGTGGTTCTTCATTTAGCATTTTCCTGCAATGCAAATTAGTTCCAACTTACCTTTCTTCTCGTAACTCTTTATACTCCTCTCGCCTTCTCGTTTCCTTCGACTTCTTCTCTTTATGAATAGGTACATCTCCTAGTAACAAACACAAGGTAAGACCGCTAGGAACAGAATAACAAGCAACAGATAGGAAAAGATTATGACGTGGACAGGAGCCAAACCACTGCAGTCGTTAGTGAGTGTTATACAATAGACATTCACCTAGCAGCCATTTTGGTTTGCTGGATGGGGGAAACCTTGTGAATTTTTTTAGGAATGAATAGAAACAATAGAAATACAAATGCATTCGAGTTGCTATCAGGATATTGAATGCAGAGGCTAATCTTCCCCCACCCAAATAACCAAGTAAATAACGTAATATACTAGAAGGGAACAAACCATCGGGAGAAAAAACAAGGACACAAAGCTCACTCCCCTCACAAAGGGGAGAAGAGATACCTCCTCTGGGAGTTAAGGATCGGCCGAGGCAGAAGTCAGCCATGGCGGGAGAGGCCAAGTTCGTTTGCAGTACACTATGTGGGGAAGTGGACATGTCTACAAGGATGCAAGACTGCTAAAGGAATCAACAGCATAAGGAGGTCAGGAGATTGGCATGGCCTCAATAAGACTTTGTGGCTACGGTGGCAATGTGAGAGAATGGGAGCTATCTCTAGGGACAAGGAGGATTTGTATGTACATTTGAGATGAGCATAATAAGGATACATTTTACTAACCCATTTAACAAACCCATAAAACAATAAATATAAAATGATGATGATTACGACGCTAACCCCCTCGTTCGAAACGAAGAATCTTCAATCTGAGCTGTACGAGGCACAGGTGGCCGATCCAGCCAGCCAGACCGACCGTGCACTTTGCTCCTATAATGCCTTATGTGCCTGCCTTGGACCCCCAGATGATTACATACCGCCTGCAACCGGTTGGCCTTCCAGCCTCTCCACGCCCAGGTCTGGAGCGACGTCCATCGACTCAACCACACTCTTTCTCTTCAGCTTCTTGGCCTTGGCCAGCGGTCCCACCGTGTTCTGGCTGTGGTCGTTAGTCGTAACCACAGCAACGTTCTCCTCGACGGTCGTGTTGCGGTGCTTTTTCTTCTTTTTGGCAACACTTGTTTCTACGACCACTGGCACCTCGCTGTGTTCATCTCCCGACTCTTCATCATCAACGACTACTATGTCCTCCTTCTTCTTCGTCTTCTTCTTCTTGCGGGGTGTTGTTTCCTGGGTGGCCTCTTCTGCTGTGCACCCCTGGCCCATCCCTCGGTCGTCATCATCACCCAGGTCCATTGTCTCTGTACTCTCAGCCTCTAGCCTCTGCTTCTTCTTCTTCTTCTTGTGGGTTGTTGTTTCCCTGGTGGTGGATTGACCCGCCTCTGCTGCTGTTCGCCCCTGGCCCATCCCCAGGTCATCGTCATTATCCAGGGCCACCATCTCAAGCCTCCTCTTTTTTTTCTCCTTCTTTCTCAACTCTTTCTCGTCTGTCTCAGGCGTGTCCAGCAATGGCGTGTGTCCCTCTGGGACGCTCTTCCTCTTCTTCCGACTGTGGTGAGCGACGACGCCGCCGTCGTCTCCAGACGTTAGGATTTCCATGACAACATGCACTGTGGATCCTCGCTCTCCTCTTGCCTGGGTCACACAGCAGGGCGAGCCGTGTCCGACCTGGAAGAAAAATGTAGGCCTACATGTGTCATTAATTTAGCATTGATTAATTGTTGCCTGAATTTTTATAATAATAAAGTATAGTATTAGTATCATAGCAAATAAATTAAAACATTTGTTTATTATTTTAGAATTTATAAGTTATACCCGCCCTAACCCTGCAGATCAACGCGGTTGGGCAGAGAAAGGCAAGACGGTCGCGATTTTCCCTGATCGGTGCATACAAATCTGACCACAATGGTCAGATTTTTGAAGTCTGATTAAAAAAAAAAGGAAAACCTAGAACTCAACTTTTTTTGGCAGAACATTGGGTTTACAGACAGCTGCTGATAACTAAGCGAGATGCGTCTCTTATTATGATTTGTATAAATACACAACATATAGTGTCGTTTATACAGTACACTACACAGTCACAATTAGCACAATTAATATGACTAAGATAATCGGAGGAATTAATGATATCATAATACCAAAGGGGCTAAGTGAGATCCCTATTAATGTATCATACCGAGGTTTGCGTATCCACGAAACAAGTTCACGTAAAAGCAGTACGACACGTGAGATGCAGCAAATGTGAGTTTAGTTTACTTCCTGTTTACTTCCCGTTCATTGCATAGCGCATGCGCCAACCTCTCCACGATGAGCTGTGTTGAGCTGCTGCCGCCTAGTGGTTGGAAAATGAATAACTGCAAAGGACCAATCCGCATAGGTGCACGGACGTATCATAATAACACGTTGGATGCAGTTAAACTTTGTCTAGAAGTAACTTGTGGGCGACCAAAAACAATGTCCTCCAAACTTTCCGCCTGTCACATATCAGACTGGTCTCCATGGAGACGGTCAGATCTGTGTTTGACCTTGTTTCCATCGCAACCGCTCAGTCTCACAGCAGGATTCAAAGACAGATTACGTTTCTGTCCCCCTAATAAAAGAGCCATGGAGAATGAGCTTCATTTTTGCGTACATGTAGCCTCTTACAAATAGCAGCAGTGACCTATTATAGCGAATTGGTGGATTTAAGAAAGAGTCGTTGGGGTGAAGTGAACTAAACCTGTTCTCTAAGCTCACCGTCGTCGGGATGGACTCGCCTCGCCTGGGAGTCGTGAGGGAATCCATGCTGGCCAACCCGCTCCTCTTCGGGGTAAATACTGTCTGCACACTGTAGTAAAACCATCACTGTGTTATTAGGGTGATAACGAGGTGCAACCCTGTAGCCTCAAACTAATGTTATCTTTTAGGTGTACACACAGCAAACTGCATATGGGTCCTCTGCTTTCTCTGCAGTTTTTGTCGTCAGATGAGTTATGGGTCAATAAGAGCAGGTCATCAGCAGGTGCTTGAGTAGATTGGTAGGTAGTTAAGCCACCAAGTAGATACATCCATTTATATAAAATCATTCAAATTAAATTAATCTAATCTAAATTATTTTTCAAGAAATTCCGCAGGTAAGCGTTCACTAGGTGGCAGCAGTCGATGCACAAGACATAGTTCAGTGTTTCTCAACCCCTGGCTGTGAAAACGAGACGCATGTTTTTAAAAACGACTGAATGACTCCTATAACAGACGATATATACTACACAAAAGTTGGGTGACTATACTTTAAAGACAAAGCTTGAAATAAAATGAACGTAGACTGGATCTGGATTAACTGTTCTGTGCAGCCCTCCCTTGGTCATAGCCGCTCCAGCCGTCTCCCACTACCGCGTCCCGGGCCAGACTTTGTCTACGGGACCAGAAACACAGCTGCAGATGGTGGTGTAGCTGAGGGTAGGTCTGTTCACTGATGACATTAGCTTGATAGCAGAGATAGAGAGATAGTGGAACTTACACGTGTCTGTCTGGTTTTCAAGTTCTCCTCATGTGTCTCCAATGTGTGTGTGTGTGTGTGTGTGTACGTATGTGTGTGTGTGTGTGTGTGTGTGTGTGTGTGTGTGTGTGTGTGGGTGTGTGTGTTTGTGGCCATACGTGTGTGTGTGTGTGTGTGTGTGT
>JAOPJL010000141.1:18077799-18088329 GCA_027123545.1 Trisopterus esmarkii | reverse complement strand
CCGCCCCGGAGAATTATAAAAAGATATACCCGCCCCCCCCCCCCCCTTGCATGACGTCCAGCGTCAGGACACAGAAGTCCATCAAAGCTCGAAGCGCACGCGTGACGAGGCAGACGGTTAGCGTCCCCGGCAGGAGAACATGAAAACATGGTGCTAAGCTAAACGAAGACTTTTACAAATCCGTCCTCTGGTTCCAGAAGGAACTACCACCAAATAATGCATGGAGAGCCGAATAAGCGTGATGAAACCTGATGCTTAAAGCCATGGGAGAGCAGTACAATTTGAAAACATCCTCAAGGAAAATGGCCATAATATGCTCCTTGATGAGGCTGTTCTCCGGGGGTCTTCCTACCAGAGGGTGAACACAGGTGGATCTCATGGTGTTAATCATGGCCGCCGGCATGCCCACCGACCCATCATTAACCTCATGAGCTACACCGGCTTGTGTCCCTTCCTGTGGCCCTCTCCGTCTCTCACAGCTCTGTGATGAAGCCGGTACATCCAGCTGGAGAACAGCTGATCACGAGCTCTGCCAGACCGTCCAGGGCAGCGATTGATTTACACATATGGGCGCCCAACCATACGTGGTTCCAAAAGCCCCAGCCAACCAGTTAAAATAACCAAGTGACACTCTTGCTCTCGGGGTATATGGTCGAGTGCTCCGCTCCACCACCCCAGTCAGACACCTGGTACCGCCATGGCTAAGAGCAAGCAAGGTCGATCATCAAAGGCACAACTCTTCTCTGTTCTGGCACCGCAGTGGTGGAACGAGCTCCCTGCCAATGTCAGGACCGCAGTGCTCCCCCCTTAACCCCCCCCCCGCACACACACACACACACACACACACACACACACACACACACACACACACACACACCCCTCTTACACACCCCTCTTACACACTTATTGTATATTGTACGTCCTGCCTCTTAAAAATAGTAATGGGCATTGTGTCGCATCTCATCCTGTCTTTGTTGTATGGGAAATGGGTTAACCTAACGATTGTTAGTACTTGGCACTTGGTTCTATGAACATCCTTACTGTACCGACAGTGACATATGGTTTCTCTTTCTTCTGACAAATGTACGTTGTAATTTGCTTGGGATGAAAGCGTCTGCTAAAGGCCCAAAATGTAAATGTGAAAATGTTCATGTCAAGGAAAGTAGAGCACAAACAACTCAACCTGTGCAAAAAGTTTGTGGCTAATTAAAAGGGCTAGTTCATGATTGAGGCTTTTCCGCCTTTTGGGAATCTTCCCAGGTTTGGACAAGGGCAGAGAGATCCTCTTTGGCCAGCCAGTGATCCCCTGTACGTAGCCAGAAGCCATTAGCAATAGCGAGCTGATGTAAATTCCCTGGCTCAAGAGCATTAGCAACGTAACTTCACTCCTTCCAGATAATGCAGAGACTTATCTGTTTATGTGTGTGTATCTGGAATAAAGTAAACAATAATTATAGTTATTTTACATGCAGTTATAGGGAATATTATTTAGCTTTAATAATAATAATTAATAGGTACTATATAGGCAACTGAGTTGAAGGAATGGAAGAAGCGATCATTTGGAAAGAAATAGTGCTGTAGTCAGTGCTTGTAAAATAAGCCTCCTTTTTGATATTGGAATTTGCCTCTGCAACATACTTAATTCCAGATATGCAGCTGTAAATAGATTCATGTTTGCATTATATGGAAGGAGAATTAACTTGATCTGGGTCTCACAGAATGAGAAAAAGCCCAAATCCAGGACGTACCCTGTCAACTTTTTCAATTGCTACAGTTACTTTGGGCAAGGCCGTTGTTTACTGAAATATTTACTGCGATGCTTCTTGTTTTTTGTCTTGAACTGAAGCACCCCCCACCTGGCACAGATTGGCCATAACGCTTCCCTTTTGGGAGAGGCTCTCAACAGGCTGCAGGCCAGACGGATGTAGAGAGGAACAGAATGTGAACCCAGGATGGTGTCGGGGGGCTAACTGAGCATGGTGACGCATCAAGAATCGATGACACGATTCGAGAGCTGTAACTCTTTGTACCTCAGATGTAAATAAAACAAGACAGAGAGAGAGTAAAAGTGAGCAAGGCGGGGAGAACGAGAGACGTGGCCGTGTTCAGGCATTCTCTACTTATCTGTTTTCTGGGTCAGCTCTTTTTGAAATACACAGTTTCAAATGGAACTCAACCCTACTACCGCTACACACACACACACTCACACACACTCACATACACACACATGCACGCATTCTAGACTGTGCTTTATGGCTGATTACACAGCCATAGAGAGGTGCATCATGGGACAAGTAGCTGGTTTGTAACATTCCTAAGGGCAAAAGACTGTATAAGCCCCCATAACCATTCCATCCCCCGCACGCACTACGAGAAATGCGTGTGTGCGTGCGTGTGTGTGTGAGTGTCTGTGTGTGTGTTTTTGTGTGTGTCTGTGCATGGGCATCTTCTGACACCAATACGTCAAACTGGTTTCCAGTCGCAGAGCTTCAACCAAGCTTTGTAATCCAGGCTTTAAAGATCACATAACTTGACAGGCATTCAAAGTCATTCAATTAAATCAAAACATGCATATTTTTAACTGTATATTTATATATGTATATGTTATTTTGGTCTGAATTGTTGCAGAGTTGTGCTTCTTGAGCATAGACTTCAGTATGTTCTGGTTTGGACTTTCCACAGCCACCAACCTGCAGCTTTGTTGTTAGGGTTAAAAGTGTGGGTGCAATGGGATGTGATGGGACATGAACGCGAGGGTTGACCCTGCAAAGCCACTCCTGACCCAGCTCCCCCTATTTCTGGTTTACACAAAATATTTAGTCTTTTAAACTGACATATGCAGCATAGGTGGACCCACCCACTTGGGATGTCACTGAGGTGCGTTCATGGTCCTAGTAATGGAGACGCCTTGTCTGTGATGACGCTCACATGTGTTCCCGACAACGACTGTTCATGTGCACTGCGTTCAGAATCTAAAAAAGTTCTTCATAGCAGGGTTTTTTTAATCAGATAAAAACCAGTCAGAACTAAACAGAACTTAGTAGGATCAGTTTCAAGTTTGCACTCCTTTGTTTCCTTGTAGCCTATCACCTACTGTCCTTTTGCTTTTATTTATGAGAAGCACATGCATTGCCACTGTATGGAAGGCTACACTTCTATCTAGAGCTGGTTTACCAGTACACAACATTTAAAACTGAGCAAAGTCAATGCCAACAGATGGTTACAACGCCAATCAATAGTAAAGAATGTGACATGATGGTTGATTATTTTATATTGAGTAAAACTTTCATGTTCCGCCATGTTCATGCATGTCACTAGTAAACAAGCCGAAAGGAAGTAGAATCATCAGAGCGTCATGAGGTGTCTTTCCAGAGAACTTTCCGACATTGCGAAAATGTGATAACACTTTACAATAATGTACGCAAAAACATGAGTAGTTACTGAGGAACGAATGAGTAATAAATGATGAACAACCAGTGCCCTAACTGGGGCCCTTAGTGATAGTTCTTCAGTAACTACTGAAGAGTAACTGGCAAACAGACTAACGGACCACTGTATTCGTTACTGAGTAACGAATGATGAACAACCGGGGCCCTAACTGGGGCCCTAAGTGACAGTTCTTCAGTAACTACTGAGGAGTTACTGGTAAACAGACTAGGGGATACTGTATTAGTTATTCATTCACTACTGTATTAGTTAATCATTCACAGACTGATTAATTAATACAGTTGATTATGAAAGCAATTGAATTTTCCAGGGATTTCACAGTCAGTTATTAAATTAACAGGGCACAGACGGGATGATCTCATGATGATGAGATATTCACAATACGTTTACATTAATATTCACATTAAGGTTTATTATGTGGCATTAGCAATGTTGAAGGCTTAAAAGCAATTGTCCACCGCTGCAGGGCACACTTTGAACCTGACGGCCTTGGTTTCAAGCTCTGTTGAGGACTGGCTTTGGTCCCACTCCGGATCGACTTGTGGTGCTGGATCTGACTGATGATGAGTGGTTACTCATTCGTTCACTGCTTCAAGGACTGCTTCAACCTCAACCATTTGAATAAGTGGTGAATATCAAGCAACAATCTGCCTAGGGGAGCATCTTTGTGGTCATTCGACCACCAATGAGTCCATCCGATGAATGAGAGGCGGCTCTTTAGCGTCCTCTCTGTGCGGTTTCCCCGCAATCTCCACACCTGGGATTTGTAGGTTGACCAAGCCCTGACCAGGTACCTCCAAATCTCTCCTTCCAAACAAATAAACACCAGGACTGTCAATTAATGAACATTTCTAGAACATGTAAGATTCAAAGTTTATTTTCTTTGCACGGGTAAGAAAGGATGCTGGTCCTCTGGCCATTGTGTTTGGTCATATTAAAAAGAACAAAAGGCATAGCCATAAATACAGTTAATAGGACGGGAGGGGACATGCTCTGTTAGCTCCGGTTAGCGCCTTAGCATCGAGCTAGCGGAGCTTCTGTCATTCAAACAACTCGGACATGTAGTTTAAAACCTATAACACCCACTTATTAAAATATCCAACTGGGCTCTAATACAGTTAATAGGACGGGAGGGGACAGGCTCTGTCAGCCCCGGTTAGCACGATGCTAAAGAGCAGCTCTACAGAGCAGGCTGTCTCAACAGCTACAACCAACAAAAAAAATAGTTAAATATATTTTTGGTGAATATTTTTTAACTACTAATTTCATCCTGATTAACTATAATGCAATATAGTTGTGTGATAGTCGTCTGAAACAATTCCATGGTAAAGTCTATGCCACCAGACTGGGTGTAATTCGTAGACGGTCCCTAAAACAGATAGCAGCCGGCCTGAACACATGTCGTTGTGATTTTTCTCGATTCAGTGTCCTAAACTGCCCTCAACATACTACACCCGTAATGTAGTGCAATTGTGTTGATAAATCCGATTGTGTGGTACATCAAAACCGAATATCTGGCGAATATCGAACGGCTTGTAGCTTGTAGCTGTTGAGACAGCCTGCTCTGTAGAGCTGCTCTTTAGCATCGTGCTAACCGGGGCTAACAGAGCTTGTCCCCTCCCGTCCTATTAACTGTATTCATGGGACAGAGCCCGATTAAATCTGGATATTTTAATAAGTTCTGTGTTTTGTGTGTTCAGTGCCTATTTTTGAGAAATGCATTGTTTGAAAGTTAAGCCTTTGTTTCATTTTAATATGCCTTTCATCAGCAGTGGTTTGGGGTTTTATAACTAAAATGAAAGGGCTTAACTACTGGTGAACAAATGATTCAAAAAGCTGGTGAACAACGTTGCAGAACATATATGGTACAAGTTTGTGTTGATTACATGGAAAAGGGAATAGTCTATTACAAATGATATAGTAAGAGCCTGGTAATACCATCGAAACAAACAAGGCTTCCTTTTACAGTACAGTTTCAGCTTACTTACTAGGCAAATTGTCATGTTTTACTTTATAAATGGGTGTAGCTTTGAACAATAACTATATAAGAAATACTAATTTATTGTAAAGTAATATGTTCTTTTCTAGTTGGAAAGCCAATGTTATCTTCTCCCAATTCCTTCTCAACCATGGCCAAGATAACCCCCACTATGAGTCTTTACTTGTCAAAGTAGCCTACCAGAGAGTCGGAAAACCACAAGCAGTCTTTAAGAGTCATAATATATAGACATAATCAGTTCGGCCACGGCACAATAAATGATTAAAGATGGTAAACACGTCGGAAGAATTTTTTTTGTGATGTGCCCTAAGTTACTACTTTACAACCTTGTTGATGAGCAACATTTAGAAAACATACTTTAAATTCAGCCTTGGGTGAAATCGAAGCATAGTGTGTACTTCCACTGGCACTGAATGCATGGGGGGATACACTACTTATAGGGGGTAACTAAATTGGCACGACACCGGCTTCCTCCATCTTCTTTGCCACCTTTTTAAATAATTAGCAGTTTCTCGTTTCCCAACGGTGACAACAACACGACTACCGTCTTGTTTTACTTCCGGCTCACGGCCCCAAGAAAAGATGTCGAGCACGCACAGAACGCAAAATCCGCACTGACTGAGACAAAGGCCGTTTTTCAATTTGCGTTATTTTCTGTACTCGCGTTCTTGTGAAACGTCATCAGTCGTAGCCCAAGTACTGTTCCAATTCAAGTTTGAATCAAGTCAAGTACAGTTGTAAAACCCGGAAGTGTTCTTGATGCATTCTTAAACTGGCCATTCCACCGAGGATGTGTGGACTTGGGACCATTGCATTTCACATGTTTTAAAATATTAGTATGTAAGCTTTTAATAGGCTATATAGGAACATTTTAAATATAAAACAAAAATGTAGGCCCCACAATATTAACATATCTTTTTAAAATTAAAGAGGCTGGGGTTTTGTTTTATGTAATTTGTTTATATTGTTTAAGTCGCTGTTAGAGGAAACCTAACACAACGGCAACAGAAATCCCGGTCGGATCCATCCGATCGTGTGTGTGTGTGGGTGTGTTTCTAATCTGTGTAATTTCTTGCTTATTCTAAATTATTATATCAATAGCCTACTCCCAACTATATAGGCACGCGCATCTGTAAATCTGTACAAAGTCAAGTGTAAAGCTTATGCACACGACACGCATATCTTTTCATTTATATTCATTCAAAATATTTACATACTATTTTAAAATGAAAAGAGGCTGGGGTTTAGTTTTATATATATTTCTTGAATTGTTCAGTAGTATATGCCTACATGAGGCCGTGTAGCACAATTAACAGAGCTGCAATGGTGATGTCATCGAGTCTGCTGCTGTTCAAATTGCAGGTGCGTACTCCAGTCCTTGGCAGTTTGTACTTGGGAGTGTGTACTTGCCAAGTTCGCACTTCCAAGTCTGCGAGTCCGAAGTTTGCGTACTTGGTATTGAGAAACGGCCATACCCTGTTCAGGCTAGTGACGTTAGCATGGAAGCTTCCGCAAACGCTGATTTTTGTGAGCTGGACGTTAACATTGACTCCTCTGCAGAAGTTGGGATGCATCGGATGACTATCAGGGAAGATAATGGTCATCATTAATTAGCTTTTTCCTTTTTGTTACCCTAATGCTCTTATGCCTAATGTGTGCTCAAGCTACGGAAAAATCAAGTACACTTGTTATTTATCTGACATGTAACCCAGTTGAAATTAGGTTGATCATTCATATGAATTTATAAATAACTTAACATATGAGTTTATTGGATCTTAGTGGATCTGGAGAAGGCGTATGACTGGGTCCCACGGGAGAAACTGTGGGAGGTGCTGCGGGAGTATGGGGTAAGGGGGTCACTCCTCAGGGCCATCCAATCTCTGTACTCCCAAAGTGAGAGCTGTATCCGCGTTCTTGGCAGCCAGTCAGTTTCGTTCCCAGTGGGCATTGGCCTCCGCCAGGGCTGCGCTTTGTCACCAATCCTGTTTGTGATATTCATGGTCAGGATATCGAGGCGTAGTCGTGGTGGGGAGGGGTGCAGTTCGGTGGTCTGAGGATCTCATCACTGCTCTTTGCAGATGATGTGATCCTGATGGCATCATCGGCCTGTGACCTTCAGCACTCACTGGATCGGCTGGCGGCTGAGTGTGAAGCGGCTGGGATGAGGATCAGCACCACTAAATCTGAGGTCATGACTCTTAGCAGGAAATTGCCTGGGGTGGATTGCCTACTCCGGGTAGGAAATTAGTCTTTAGCCCAATTGAAGGAGTTCAAGTACCTCAGGGTCTTGTTTGCGAGTGAGGGTACGATGGAGCGTGAGATTGGCCGGAGAATCGGAGCAGCGGGGGCGGTATTGCGTTCACTTTACTGCATCGTTGTGACGAAAAGAGAGCTGAGCTGCAAGGGAAAGCTCTTGATCTACCGGTCGATCTTCGTTCCTATCCTTACCTATGGTCATGAGGGATGGGGGATGACGGAAAGGACGAGATCGATGGTACAAGCGGCTGAGATGAGTTTTCACAGGAGGTTGGCTGGCTTCTCCCTTAGGGATAGGGTGAGAAGTTCAGTCATCCATGAGGAACTTGGATTAGAGCCTCGGCTCCTCTGCTTAAAAAGGAGTCAGTTGAGGTGGTTCGGGCATCTGGTAAGGATGCCAGTGGGTTAGGGTTAGTGGGGAGGAGACCTCGGGGAAGACCCAGGACTAGGTGGATATATAAGGAGTGTATCATTCAATATCAACGTATTAATTCATTGCGCCGCGGCCGAACTGACGGGGTATTCTCTGATATTACGAATCTTACAGACTGCGTCGGGTTCTCCGACTCTCGGGTAATTCCACAACAAGTAAAGACTCGTAGTGGGGTTTATCTCCCCCATGGGGAAATCGGAATTGGGGAAAATTAACTTTGGCTTTGACTCTCTGAAGTCCAGATTGAAACGAACATGGAGGAGAAAGCGATGTTACAGCAGACAGCTGTCAGTTCACTTCAGGTCCATATCATTTCTCTGACGCTCCATTGTTCCGACCTCTCGGTCGTATGCGGACTCGTCCGGCTGCTCTGCCGGCCGAGGAGTCTGCATACGCATAGCATACGCATTTAAATTTTTTTTAAATGGTGTGCATGTTTACATTGTTTACTCCATTTAGACTTTTAAACTTTTATTCCAACCCCTTTATTTGATTTAAGCCATTTAACATTTCTTTACGTCTTCAACTATGAGTCTTTATTGAAACATTTCAATCTCACTTTGCACTACACTATGTATTTTCTAGTTATAATTAATATTCCACTTAGATTTCCCAATAATTGCAACACCAAGAGTAATCATATAAATAAATATTGTGCTTGTCAATTATTCACTTGCCTGACTGATACTATGTAGTAGTTTGTTCGCTGTATAATTGTATAGCAGCCTTTTAAACATTTCTCCAGCCCTGATTTTACTGTTTAATGAAATAAATTATATTTAATCAAACAACATAGCAATGTCCTTTTATTGTTTGTTGGTGCTTACTGTATTTGAATGGAAAGTTGTGTGTAAGCCTATAAATAAATAAACCCTGACCCTGTCATACCAGGGTCAGGGTTTATCTGTCTTTTCCAGTGACTTGACCAGTGTCCTTTCAATGGCTAGCAGAGCTAGGCTGCTTAAACGGCCTTGGCCCATTGTGTTATGGGTGTAGGACTTGAGCTGCTTTAAACAGGAGAATCTCCTTTCTACACCTGTAGATGTAGCTCCAATTGTTGCCACTAATGAGAACAGTTTGTAAAGCTGAGGCATTGCACTGTCCAACTCCATGTCTTTAAGCAACACCAAGAAATCACACAGCGCTACCCTGTCACCCTGCAAGTCCCGATCTGAATACAGGACTTGAAGTTCAGACCCCAGGCTCCCTGAAGCAAAGTGATGGCCATCTACCAAAACGATATTAATCTTGAACTTGAATGTGAATGAACTTGAATTTGAGTGTGGGATGTGGGAATGTGGGAATGTTGAATGTGGGAATTATGTTAAACTGAAGCAAGGAATTGTGTGTATAATTGTATGAAATGTACGATGAAAATTGTCTGGCAATTTCGCCAAGCAAATATTAAGAAACAGGTTGCAAAATCCACGATGAGGAATGAAGAGAGCTCTGGTGACATTTTACAGTGAAAAATCGCTGTCACTCAAATGGCAACTCAGTCTTTCGCAGACCCTCCAATCATCACGCTGAAGCCCAGCGTCCAGGCCAGCCCACTCCTCCATTCACGCTGAACATCCGTGGGAGGGACATAATTACAGCATTATCCAATGACCATCAACTTATTTAGTCACTCTTTTTGCATTTTTAGTTAGTAATGAAATGTTAACACAACAGTATATATTTGACCATTTCATTTTTTTAATTTTAGGTGAAGCTTCCCTTGCCGTCCAAGAGAAATCGCCACTCAGTACGTTTACATGACACTCAACAAAGTTGAATTATTGGCTTAGCTCGACTATGATTGGATTACTAAGATGCATGTCTACACCTTAGTTGAGCTAAAGTCGAATCTAAATGGGTGACACATAGTTGAATTAAGACACTTAGATAACTCGGTTCATAGTCGAGCTAGGCGTGCATGTACGGAATGGGATTGGGTTATGTGTTGAATTGCATTCTGCGCATGCTCGAAATCTTTTCCCAGGGCCGTGAGCCGGAAGTAGAAGGAAACAATCGTCTTGTTGCCGCTGTCGAAAAACAAGAAAGGGCGATTTATTTAAAAAGGTGGCGCAGAAGATGGAGGAAGCCGTTGAATGTGGTTACCCCTATAAGAATTGTGTCCCAGCCGCGGGAGCGCGTGTAACCCAGGGTTACATGACACCGTTTCATTTAATTCGATTTAAATCACAACCCCTTTTAAAAGTTTGTTACTAACCAGTAAGAAATACATGGCTTGTGTATTGTCGTTCTAAATAGTGCCACAGAATGAGATAAAGATGTATATTGGGAAAATATTGCAAATGAATGCATTTAAATTGATGAATCTAAATAGTATGGTGTGATTTGTTAAACCACCTGTAACTCAACAAAGTCGCATGGCAACTGGTTTGGCTTA